>JAPQWN010000012.1:34683395-35200895 GCA_028538565.1 Umbellularia californica | reverse complement strand
ACATTTTTGTGATGGATCATTTGCACTCACTACAAGAATTTGCACTTTTAGCGATATTTTTTAAATTCGTCGATAAAGATAAGTCTTTACCGACGTAAATAAAAACGTCGGTAACGTTCATTCTCAAATTAACTTTATTTAAAAAAAAAACAGAGATTTTTACCAACGCAAAAAAACGTCGGTAAAAATCTTTTTTAATAGTTATTTATTTTTCTTTTTATTTTACCGACAAAAAAAAAACGTCGGCAAAAGTTTTTAAATTTTTTATTTTATTGATTTTACCGACGAAAAAAAACATCAGGAAAAATCTTTTTAAATTTATATTTATTTTTCTTTTTATTTTACCAACGAAAAAAAACATCGGTAAAATGTTTTTAAATTTTTTACTCGTTTCGGACCCCCGGCGGGCCGTTTTCGAGTCGAAGTGTTGGAAAACCTTTTAGTTACCAATTATCTTACATCGGTAAAACTATCAGAGACTATTATCGACTGATTATACGACGTCGGTAAAATGAACGTTTAGCGGCGTTTTTTGTAAAACATCGGTAATGTTGAACTCTATTTTTAGGAAAATTAAAAATCAGAGTCCTTTACCGACAATTTTTTCTTTATCATCGAAAATTAGCGTCGGAAAACTTATTACCGACGTTTAAAGGTTTGTAGACTTTTTTACTTGTTTCGAAAGAATAAAAATTAAATAATTTTTACCGATAAAATTTTTTTGTTGCAACAAAAAATAATGGCATTAAAATTTCCCACCCCACGTTTTTTTTTCCCCTTCTCCCGCCAATCCCTCTTTTCCCTCCTTTTCTTCTCTCTCTTTCCCCTGCTTCTCTCACTCGCTCTGCTCTCTCTCTCTCTGCTCTCGGTCTCTCTCCCATTTCTCTCTCACTCGCTCGGTCTCGCTGCGCTCGATCCCTCTGCTCTCTCTCGCTGTCTCTCTCTATCTCTCTCTCTCTCACTTGATCTGTCGCTCTCACTCTCTCGGTTTGCTCTTTCCCTCTCTCGATCTGCTCTTTCCCGCTCTCTCTCGCTCTCTCACTCTCTCACTCTCTCCAGACCGGTCCCAGGTTTGGGACGATCACAGCAGCACCAGGCGACGATCGCAGCAGCACCAGGGGGAAGACGATCCCATCCCAGTCCCAGGCGACGATCCCATCCCATCCCAGGCAACGATCCCATCCCAGACGACGATCGCAACAGCACCGGGCAGCCTTCATCTTCCTCCTCTTATATCCGTGGAAGCCTTCCCTGCACCAGGTACTCCCCTCCCTTCCCCCTCTCCTCTATTCTCTCTCTCCCTCGTTCCCCATTTCTCTGTCTGCTCTCCTCCCTCTCCCCATTTGGTTTCTTATATAAATTGGATATTTGGGTTGTGATTCTGATTTGGGTGCTATTTGGATATTTGGGTTGTTTTCTAGAAATTGCATTTTGATTTTAGGAAGCAAGTGTGCAGTGGTATATTGGATTTAATGATTCTATGGACCACTGTAATATAAAAATGACCATAATAGAATGTAGTGTCTGGGACTAGGCTAAGGGAGTGTGGCGGATTGAGAGATCATAGTAGCAATGGTAGAGAAGCTGACTGAACGAAAGAAATAGATAGAACGAAAAGAAAGAGGTGAAGAGCAGAGAAGAGAAGTAGGGAAGACAGTGGGAAAACACAAAAACAAATGGGTTCAGGGATGGGCTGGGTCGAGTGTGGAATACAGCAACGAAAGAGGAGGAAGATATGAAAGGAGAAATAAAAAAGAAAAGGAAGAAACGAAGAAGAAGAGGAAAAAGGAGAGGATCTCTCGGTTTGTGCTGTGGTGAGAGATGAAGAGTAGTGAAAGATGAAGAGCAGTGAAGAGAAGTAGGGAAGAGAGTGGGAAAACACAAAAACAAATGGGTTCAGGGATGGGCTGGGTCGAGTGTGGAATGCAGCAGTGAAAGAGGAGGAAGATATGAGAGGAAAAAGAAAACAGAAAAAGGAATAAACGAATAAGAAGAGGAAAAAGGAGAGGATCTCTCGGTTTGTGCTGTGGTGAGAGAACGAAAATAAAGAGAGGAGAGTGCAGGGTGAGAGAGAGAAAGAGAGAAACGGGCAGAGAGGAAGATGAGAAATAGAAAGAAAAGAAATAGATGAAGAGCAGTGAAGTAGAAAACACAGAAAAAAAAAGGGTCCAGGGATGGGCTGGGCTCGGGTAGATGAGAGGGACAGTCATTGGGATGGGCTCGGGTAGAGGAGGGCAATGCAGAGAGGGTGGTGAGAGACAGACAGGGAGGGGATGGGGGAATAGAGAAAAGGAGGGAAGAGAGGAAAGGGAAAGAAAGAATAAAAGAATAGAGGAAATGGTTTGGATATGCAAATGGGCAGGGGCACTGTACAGCCGAAGACCTAACCAGGCCCACCTGATACTCATGGGCCAGGACAGCCTAAGACCTAACCAGGCTGAGCTTATACTGTGCTGTGCTTCATTGTATAATCTAGGCCCTTTTATGTTCGGGCTGGACTTTCATTAAATGATAGAAAGTCTAATGCTCGTCCTTGCTCAATTGTAAATTAGTGGTACATTTATAGAAAGAATTAATAAAAAGGGCAGATGACAGATAAAAGCCCAGTTTGGCCTGGTCTGATTTAAGGGTGTTTATGGACCGGTTTGAGCTGGGCTAATGCATATCCAAGCTAATATGATCTTTAGAAACATTGGCCCGGGCCAGGTCCAAGCCCAACGCAGGCCATAAAAATAAATTCTATCATGTTAATATTTTTTTCTTAATGAATTCTATCATGTCAGTATCTCACTCTCAAAGTTTCATCCTTGTTTCATTAATCCCAAATCTGTTTCATAAACTGCTAATTAATAATATAAAATACTTGGATTTAGTGCCATTACAAATAATTTGGTATTTGGTGTAAACGATAGCCTGCAATTAATTATAGACTTAACCATGATATTAGGCACATTGATTTATGTTCTGAAATTATTGGATTTATTGTCGTTAAAAATTCATACAAATTAATGAATTGGGTACTGGGTGTAACTACAAGCCTTCGGTTATTTATAGACCCAACCATGACATTAGGCCCACTAAAAAAGATATAAAGCTTACATTTAAATTTTTATATATTTCTTACGGTGCATTAATTAAAAATCCATTCCAAGCTTAAGTTTACGAATTATAAAATTTAATTTTATATACTCTAAAAAATTAGCTCATGATCTCATTCCTAATTCGAAGTTTAGGTTGCTAAATGTTAACTGTTGACAAACCAAAAATGACATAGGATTTAGTGCCTTTCCAGATAAAACAACTCAAGGGATTGGGTATTTGGGTCTAGCAACAAGCCTACGATTAACTAGATAGCCAGGCATGAAATTAGGCCCACTAATTTATATTTAGAGATTCTTTCATTTAGTGCCATTTCAAATAAAACAACTTAAGGAATTCGGTACTGGGTCTAAATGCAGTCCTGTGATTAATTAGAAACCTGGGCATGAGATTAGGACAACTCAATTAATTATGGGTTTTAGTAAGAATTTATGATGAATACACTCTAGTAATAGTATTAAGTTATGAATGCTAAAATATCATAAAATTTTAAAAATCAATGATCTTTAATTTCTATATATGAACTGAATAAAACAATTTAATGAATTAGAAGGTGACCTTAATTTAATTTGCACATCTTAATTTGATGAACTTAAAATAGTTATGCACTTAACAACTCAAATTTATTAATTGTTAATCTATAATTTGAATAAATTTAACTGTCAGTCACTGCTTATTAACATTCTCATGTGTAAATTTGTCAAGTTGATGCCATTAATCAAGTTATGTAAACTTGAATATATAACTATTTTATCAAATAATTGATAATTTCAAACTATTAATAGACTGGATAGAGTGGGTTAGTAGTTGATATTTCCATTGTTGAAATGTTTTCCATAAAACATTTGGAAAAACTCCAAAAAATGAAATTAACGACAAAGAAATTACCAAACGTTTTAATTAAAAAATTATTTTATAAAAATAATATATGTTAGTTTGTGCATTTTAAAATTTCTGAAATAAATCATAAAAATATGTTGAAAAACTCATAAAAATATGAGCTCGGATTGGACAGATTTTGTATATACCTAATTTAAAAATACTCATAAAAAATCAAAGGCAGGGCCAGGCTGTCCAATATTCAATAAAAAATCATAAAAATATTTATTAAAAACTCCTAAAAATTATTTGATGAAAAATTATAAGTAGTTTATTTTTCCAGCATTTTCTAAGAAAGTAAAAAAATTATTTGTTCTTTACTTTTTGAATTTCTATCATTTCCATAGAAAGTTCCAACCATTTTTTTTACTTATGTTTTATTCTCTGTCATATGCATTCAAATGATGCTCTATTAGTTTCAGTGGCAATGGCTACTGGGAATGGATTTGGATAAGTTTAAATGGTCTCAATGTGAATCTACAGTTTGAGAAGAATGAATTTTGGTCTAAAGTTGTGAAAACGAGCTTGAATTCTTAGTGGAAAAATCAATTTTCGGGTTGATGAAGAACCAGCTGTTTTTTGGTTGTAGAATTCATGAGTGAACTCAAAGCTACATTATATGATAACTCTAGCAAACAATTATTTAATTAAAAGAATAATTTATACTGTATAATTGTTTTATTATAAAATTCTGATATATTATTTTAGTTATTATGTGGTGAAAGTTTAATTTGAAATTCTAACCAAACAATTTCAATTGCATTGTTATTAAAAAGCACATTAAAGTATAATACTGGCCAAATAATCTCTTCTTTTAGCACGTTTGGTAATTGGAGAGGAATCTGCAGGATTTAGGATTCCTCTCTTCCAAGGGAGAAGTAAAAAACTTGCCAAGGATTTGCATAGCTAATGATTCTTTGCATTTCACATTTGGTTGTAAGTGTGGATACACCGAGGATTTCATCAATTCACATTTGGTGTTGAACACCAAAATATGTGGATAATAAACAACCTATTCATTTCAACCTTACAGTCAATCTTTTCTAAAGTTATTTTAATAGTAACTACAGTATGTCTTTCTTCAGGGTGTCTATACTGATAGGTCTTCTCCTTTATATAATTTTTTCAACTTGTGAATTTTTAAGTGCTATAAAATGTGTTGTTTATCACTTACGTAGCTTAAAATTATTTCAAACCGGAATCTTGATATTAAATTTTAATAAATCTTGAGAATTTTCATCTTATCTTTTCATTTTTACATTGATCCTTTATCTCTCAAGAATCCAATCTACCATAGTAATATGTGAGTTTGCAGAAGAGGGGCATTTTGGTTTTTATACCCACCCCTTTTGCACGTAGGATTTGCATGTACAATGGGGGGAGATCAGATCCCAAAATCATATCAATTGCAGATTTTAGGCGCACCTTTGATAAGTGCAAATCCTTTCAGACGTCACTTTTCATCCTATTATCTACCATCAGACCAATTTTACGCTATTAAACCTTCACTTACGGCTAGATTAAATCTCAAAAAAATCTATGGTTAAAACGCCATTAAACTTTAAGGTTGTTAAACAAGGGCTAGGATAATCTAATGTGGCTGATTTTGTAATGACCATTACCGATAAGGTGACCTTTCCGTCTACCCTCTCCCCCATTGATAAGCATGCTCTAAGTCAGCCTATGACATGTACTGCATTCGAACAATATGCAGTCTACTCAATGGTAACAACCTATTAAATGTGGATGAACAAAAAAACTACAAGCATATTGAAAACTTGATGAGTCATTTGCTCTGTATTTGTATCCTCATGAAATTACCAGAGAGTCTCCTTAGCCATGCATATTGATACAAAAAAAAAAAAAAAAGGTGTATGATTCACACCCATGATCTAATTAGTGTGTTTCAAACTGCAGTGGTGTTGGGACCTTAATTTAGATCAAATGGGAGATTATTTGAGTTACAATTCCCTTTATAATGTATGAAGATGAAGATAAACTATATCGTACAGATAAAGTGTGGTGAAGATGCCTCCATATTTAATGGTTTTCAGAAAATTCCTTTCAAAAGAAAGAAAAAAAATAAATTTCGCTGATGGATTTGATGCAGTGTTGAATGCTTGAGAATCATTTGAATCTGTAAGCACCTATCTGTGCATTGTTTAGTACACGTATGATCAAGGCAAGGGTGTATTGGTGGTTCATGAAAAACAATGAAAGGCTAGGATTGATGGGGGCTGATTACCTACCCATTCTGTGCTATGGGCCCCTATCTTAAAAGTAACATCTATTGATGTTGTCATGGTCATTATCTCCTTAACTATCTCCTCCATTATCCATGGAAGTTGAGAAACACCTTCTACCCAGTACCCACCTTATAGCATCTAGTGAATTTAGCGCCAACTGTAATGATCCTAACCAAATGTCTTTAAAATGGTTTATCTCATCTTTGATTGCCATGATTTCATCTTTGTTTTAGTATTTGTGAAAGAAGCAATTTCTAAGGATGGGCAGGTGGATGGGATTCTTAGGATTCTAGTTTTTTTTTTTTTTTAAACCCTTTTGTGTGTTTTGTTGATGGAATGTGGGTAGGAATGAAATTTGGGTTGGTGGGTGATTCTCATTTATGGGGATTTAATGATTCTCATGTTTAGTTTAAAAGATTCAAAATTTAGGAGGATGGTGAAGGACATGCGTATGATGATGTTTGAGAAATCCAAGTCATATACTGTCACCTAAACATGATTCTGTTTGAGAAATCCAAGTCATATACTGTCACCTACTCATGAATTGGCATTGTTGGCAATTGGACACTCACCCTGATTTTTAACCACTGTTGGAAACTTGTGGATGTTCAGCTCCGACTGTTTAGTTGGCATTTTATGAGATTAGTATGTATTCATGTTAGATATATATGTTTAGGTTGTGAGTTGTGAACACAAACCATTCAGTTTGTGTAAACTTTTGCTGGGAATTTTTATGAATTATTTATGAATTACACATTGTAACTTGTTATTAATTTCTTTCTTTTTTCTTTTTGTTTGTGCTCAACTCAAACCTTTTAGGGTACGCTATGGATAAGGGTTGGATACACTTTGACAGAACTAGCAACATATATATAAATGGAGTTAAAGATTTCCTTGATTTGGCTTTTGCCAATGTAGCACAAGATGGACAAATTTTATGCCCTTGCGTGAATTGTCACAATTGCTTGTGGCAAAATCGAGAAGATGTGTACACACATCTGATCGTCAAAGGTATTGACCAATCGTATACCGAGTGGAATTTCCATGGGGAGCATGTCTCATCTCCTAATGTCGAGTTTAATGATCAAATGGAAGATGAACCATATATGGATGATGACATCAAAGGGCTATTGTATGACGCACATCCCTCTATTTTCCAACATCTGGAAGATGACGAGTATGCAAACAACGACGAGCTTGGAGGAGGGATTGACACTGATTTAGATAAGTTTAATAAATTGATGTCTGATTGTAAGCAGGAGTTATATTCGGGAGCACAGTTAAGTAAACTCAACTTCATCGTCCGGATGTTCCTTGCAAAGTGCCTTCACGGGGTAACCAATGCTGCTTTCACAGCTTTCTTAGAGATTTTGAATGTGACATGGCCAGAAATTAAAACAATCCCAAAGAGCTTCAACGAGACCCGTAGGATGTTGAGAGGGTTAGGGCTTGGTTATAAAAAAATTGATGCTTGTAGAAATGACTGCATGTTATTCTGGAAGGAACATGTGGTGCATGCAGATGGGTGACAAATGAGGATGAAAATCAATGTGCGACATCATCAGAACATATCTCATTACCAATGGGAAGAAGAATTCCCACAAAGGTGTTGCGCCATTTTCCTTTGAAAATAAGATTACAGCGTAAGTTCATGTGCTCAAAAACTGCTGCATATATGAGATGGCATGATGAGGGTCGCGCAAAGGATGGTAAGATCAGGCATCCAGCAGACTTAGAAGCTTGGAAAGTATTAGATTCTCTTGATCCGACTTTTGCGTCCGATTCTCGCAATGTAAGGCTTGGTCTGGCAAGTGATGGCTTTAATCCTTTCAGGACAATGAGTGTCCAATATAGCACGTGGCCAGTTGTTGTGGTGCCATATAATTTACCCCCTTCGATGTGTATGAAGCCTCCCAACTTTATGTTGGCCCTTTTAGTTCTTGGTAAAGAATCTCCAAGTAACAATATTGATGTTTATTTGCAGCAATTGATAGATGAGTTGAAGGAGTTGTGGGAGTTAGGCATAAAAACGTATGATTCTTCAAGGTCATAATACTTTCAGATGAGAGCTGCATTGTTATGGACAATCAATGACTTTCCTGCATATGCCATGTTATCAGGATGGAGCACGAAAGGACGATTAGCATGCCCTGTTTGTTGTCATGGCACGAAATCTATTTGTTTGCACAATAGTAAGAAAAATCTTGCTATCCTGGACATCGGAGATTTTTAGATAAGAATCACAGATGGTGTCATGAAATTTTGCTATCCTGGACATCAGAGATTTTTAGATAAGAATCACAGATGGCGCCATGACACATAGTCATTCTACGAGAAGAAAGAACTAGGCGATCCACCAACTATATTATCTGGATCAGATGTCTTAGAACAACTTATTGGCATAGAAAACAGATTTGGAAAGACACAAGCAAGGAAAAAAGACAATAAAAATAATCCATGGAAGAAAAGAAGCATATTCTTCGAGCTACCATATTGGGAGTTCAACGTACTACGTCACAATCTTGATGTGATGCATATAGAGAAAAATGTATGTGACAATGTTCTTGGAACACTTCTAGATATGCATGGAAAATCAAAAGATCACTTGAAAGGCCGTCGTGATTTAGAAGAACTCGGTGTTAGGCATGACCTTCATCCAAGGGAGCTTGGGGATGAATCAGATAGAATATATTTGCCCAAGGCATGCCACTATATGGGGTCAAAAGAGAGAGATAACTTCTGTAAAGTGTTAAAAGGTGTGAGAGTTCCAGATGGATATGCATCAAACATTTCAAGGTGTGTGCAACTTAAAGGGCATAAAATCTCTGGACTAAAGAGTCATGACTGTCATTTCTTGATGCATTATTTGCTTCAACTTGCTGTTCGGAAAACTTTGCCTACCAATGTTGCAGAGCCATTGATTGTATGTACTTTTAAGTTGTATGTACTGATATAAATTGATAACAACTATATTTGCTAATGTCAAATATGTGAATTGAAATAGAAAAGAAAAAGGCCAAATGAAGAGGAACCATCCGACGTGGACATGTTTATGTTGACTCGTAAGAGGAAAGATGGGTCATTAAACATTGATGAGGAGACAAGGGTAAGATTTTTTTTTTCTGCTTATGTTATTAACAATCAGTTTTAGTTCACTGATTATGTTGATTGTCACACAAAAATTGTATGTAACAATGGTCTCATTTTTCAGATTGAGCTAGAGCAGTTGTCTTTTCAACCTCCTGATACACCCGAGAGTAGCATTGCTAGAGATATTTTTTTGAAGAAAGTATTAAAAGACCACTCTGGGCGTGCACCTCTGTATGGAAAAGGTGTTGTGCCGTCCGATTTGAAAAGTCACTCAAATAATGTCGCTTCTGAGGGGATGATTGATAGTGCGATGGTTAGGGAGAGGAGGGCAATTGAGGCAGAAGAAAGGTATGAGAGAATGATTTCTGGATTGCACACTGTGCTGGAAAATATTAGACGAGAATATCCAAACATAGAAATTCCGCAAGGATTATTCTCCCAGCAGGTGCATGGTTCTCCTGGAGATGCAGGTAGTGCTTGTGTCATTCGACAACGATCATCTGCGGGCACAAATAATGTAGATCAGGTACTAATTGACCTTTCATATTCCTTGAAAGCATTATTTTCCTTGAAAAGCAATTCTGTTTGATTAGGCTAGATATGTTTTGATAATTATTGCCCCAACACACTACAAAGTCATTCACCACTACATCATCAGTCATACACAAAGTCATTCGTCTCCACGAGAAAATTCATAACTTCCTCTTCTGAACTCGAAACGATATGATTCTTGAGCCAAATGAAAGATTTAACAGAGGGCTACAACTTTCATGTTTTGAAATTTAACCTAGATTGAATGGAACGTAGTGTAAAATCACCTTGAAGCTGACTGGTCACAGAAAAACAGCAACCTGAGTGAAGCAGAGTTGTCCCGCTGTCCGGGCCATAACTTTAAAACCTGAAGCCAAATCGACCTGTTCCAAAAACAAAAATCAAGCCCTCTCACTGATGCACAAAAGTCATGTTCACCACTTTTTAATTTAGAGATTGGATGTGAAGATATAAGCATAACAACATGCTTAACTGACATGACCTGAACATGCAATTGCCCAGTTTCACTTTGAATGCTTGCAACCTTCATCATACTGCTTTCCAACACCATACCAACACCCTACGTTTGACAACAATTACAAATTAAAACAAATGGCCAACATACCCAACCCACAACAAAGTACCAAGAAGAAAAAGACTTAATCTCGCTGTGCAGAAAAAACTGCAGAATTCTTCTCCACTAGAAAATTCATAACTTCCTCTTCTGAACTAGAAACGACATGATTCTTGAGCCAAATGAAAGATTTAACAGAGGGCTACAACTTTCATGTTTTGATATTTAACCCAGATTGAATGGAACGTAGTGTAAAATCACCTTGAAGCTGACTGGTCACAGAAAAACAGCAACCTGAGTGAAGCAGAGTTGTCCCGCTGTCTGGGCCATAACTTTAAAACCTGAAGCCAAATCGACCTGATTCCAAAAACAAAAATCAAGCCCTCTCACTGATGCACAAAAGTCATGTTCACCACTTTTTAATTTAGAGATTTGATGTGAAGATATAAGCATAACAACATGCTTAACTGACATGACCTGAACATACAATTGCCCAGTTTCACTTTGAATGCTTGCAACCTTCATCATACTGCTTTCCAACACCATACCAACACCCTACGCTTGACAACAATTACAAAATAAAACAAATGGCCAACATACCCAACCCACAACAAAGTACCGAGAAGAAAAAGACTTAATCTCGCTGTGCAGAAAAAACTACAGAGTTCATCTCCACTAGAAAATTCATAACTTCCTCTTCTGAACTAAAAACGACATGATTCTTGAGCCAAATGAAAGATTTAACAGAGGGCTACAACTTCCATGTTTTGATATTTAACCCAGATTGAATGGAAAGTTGTGTAAAATCACCTTGAAGCTGACTGGTCACAGAAAAACAGCAACCTGAGTGAAGCAGAGTTGTCCCGCTGTCCGGGCCATAACTTTAAAACCTGGAGCCAAATCGACCTGATTCCAAAAACAAAAATCAAGCCCTCTCACTGATGCACAAAAGTCATGTTCACCACTTTTTAATTTAGAGATTGGATGTGAAGATATAAGCATAACAACATGCTTAACTGACATGACCTGAACATGCAATTGCCCAGTTTCACTTTGAATGCTTGCAACCTTCATCATACTGCTTTCCAACACCATACCAACACCCTACGTTTGAAAACAATTACAAAATAAAACAAATGGCCAACATACCCAACCCACAACAAAGTACCAAGAAGAAAAAGACTTAATCTCGCTGTGCAGAAAAAACTGCAGAATTTGTCTCCACTAGAAAATTCATAACTTCCTCTTCTGAACTCGAAACGACATGATTCTTGAGCCAAATGAAAGATTTAACAGAGGGCTACAACTTTCATGCTTTGAGATTTAACCCAGATTGAATGGAAATTAGTGTAAAATTACCTTGAAGCTGACTGGTCACAGAAAAACAGCAACCTGAGTGAAGCAGAGTTTGTCCCGCTGTCCGGGCCATAACTTTAAAACCTGAAGCCAAATCGACCTGATTCCAAAAACAAAAATCAAGCCCTCTCACTGATGCACAAAAGTCATGTTCACCACTTTTTAATTTAGAGATTGGATGTGAAGATATAAGCATAACAACATGCTTAACTGACATGACCTGAACATGCAATTGCCCAGTTTCACTTTGAATGCTTGCAACCTTCATCATACTGCTTTCCAACACCATACCAACACCCTACGTTTGACAACAATTACAAAATAAAATAAATGGCCAACATACCCAACCCACAACAAAGTACCAAGAAGAAAAAGACTTAATCTCGCTGTGCAGAAAAAACTACAGAGTTCATCTCCACTAGAAAATTCATAACTTCCTCTTCTGAACTAGAAACGACATGATTCTTGAGCCAAATGAAAGATTTAACAGAGGGCTACAACTTTCATGTTTTGATATTTAACCCAGATTGAATGGAAAGTAGTGTAAAATCACCTTGAAGCTGACTGGTCACAGAAAAACAGCAACCTGAGTGAAGCAGAGTTGTCCCGCTGTCCGGGCCATAACTTTAAAACCTGAAGCCAAATCGACCTGATTCCAAAAACAAAAATCAAGCCCTCTCACTGATGCACAAAAGTCATGTTCACCACTTTTTAATTTAGAGATTGGATGTGAAGATATAAGCATAACAACATGCTTAACTGACATGACCTGAACATGCAGTTGCCCAGTTTCACTTTGAATGCTTGCAACCTTCATCATACTGCTTTCCAACACCATACCAACACCCTACGTTTGACAACAATTACAAAATAAAACAAATGGCCAACATAACCAACCCACAACAAAGTACCAAGAAGAAAAAGACTTAATCTCGCTGTGCAGAAAAAACTGCAGAATTTGTCTCCACTAGAAAATTCATAACTTCCTCTTCTGAACTCGAAACGACATGATTCTTGAGCCAAATGAAAGATTTAACAGAGGGCTACAACTTTCATGTTTTGAGATTTATCCCAGATTGAATGGAAAGTAGTGTAAAATCACCTTGAAGCTGACTGGTCACAGAAAAACAGCAACCTGAGTGAAGCAGAGTTTGTCCCGCTGTCCGGGCCATAACTTTAAAACCTGAAGCCAAATCGACCTGATTCCAAAAACAAAAATCAAGCCCTCTCACTGATGCACAAAAGTCATGTTCACCACTTTTTAATTTAGAGATTGGATGTGAAGATATAAGCATAACAACATGCTTAACTGACATGACCTGAACATGCAATTGCCCAGTTTCACTTTGAATGCTTGCAACCTTCATCATACTGCTTTCCAACACCATACCAACACCCTACGTTTGACAACAATTACAAACTAAAACAAATGGCCAACATACCCAACCTCCAATCCAAACTTCAAAACTCAATCAACATTGATTCCTTCCCAAGGTTTCAGCAGATTTGGCCGACAGGATAGGAAAAGTGCGGTAGTTGAAAACATAGCAAACGCAATTGATTCCTTCCCAAAAATTGCAGATTTGAAGTTCATCATATGGACTTCGAAACCCCCAAATTTCGTCCAAAAATTCCCTCGGGAAGTGGGTTAACCAGTGCCCCAAACAGGGGTACTCAGCAAGGTTTCAGCAGATTTGGCCGACAGATTTGGTTGTTCCTTTGGCAGCTGTGTTTTTTGGTCTGCTGTTTGGTTTTGTTATATCCTATTGTTTGTACTGCCTTTTTCTTATTTGTTGGATAATGTCCACTTTTATCCAGCTTTTGTACATACTTTTGTTTAATTAATATTCTTTTGCAGGTTCTTCAAGAGGAGAATCATCAAGAGGAGAATAATGACGCTGAAAGGGGCGGGATTGATGCAGCAACACTCTCGGGAAAATGAAGACATGTATTTAAAGTTACATTGACTTTTCAATTTATGTTTTAACAATATTATATATCCTAAGTTGTGTATGATTTTAATATTTTAGATAATGTTCAAGAATTTTAATATTTTGGATGTCTCTGAATTTGTGGATGTTTTTGATTGAATGAACTAATTTTGTGGATGTTATATTTGGATGAATTGATTTTGTGCATTATTGGAGAGAAATTATTGCAAATGCAATATGAAATTGAAATATAGCATTGCAACGGTTCGAGTAACCGTTGCAAAATATTATGTTTTTTCATAATAGTGTAAACCGTTGCAAATGTAACCATTAGCAATAGTTATAACCGTTGCATCTTGCATGATTTTGCAACGGTTAACTTCAACCGTTGCAAATGGAACCATTAGCAACAGTTATAACCGTTGCATCTTGCATGATTTTGCAACGGTTAACAACCGTTGCAAAATCATCTAAATAAATATTGCGAAAATACTCATTTACTCTGTTGCAAAATACTCATATTGCAACACTGTTGGCAAGTTTATGACCGTTGCAAAATGAATGTAGGGCAACGGTTGCATGACCGTTGCAAAATAAATATAGGGCAACATTTCTCAACCGTTGCCAATAGAAGCTATTCGCAACGGTCATGGCAACGTTTTATACCCGTTGCAAATTTCACTCGCAACGGTTTCGTAACCGTTGCATCTTTTGTATGCAATGGTTAGCCAACCGTTGCATCTTTTGCACGCAGCGGTTTAAAAACCGTTGCGGAGGACTATTTTGCAACACTTATACCCGTTGCAAATTGTCACAATAGACAACGGTGATGAAACGTTGCAAATTATATTTATTTGCAACGGTTTTGCAACGGTCATAAAACTGTTGCGAAAAGGACAAAAAACCATTGCAAATTTCCTAATTTGCAACAATTTTAGCAGGCGTTGCAAAAAGAAAAAAAACCATTGCAAATACGATTCTGCAATGGTGGCAATTGCAACGATTTCACGAACAGTTGCAAATTGGTTTTGCAACAGTTTTACTATATTTTGCAACGGTTTTCGACCGTTGCAAAATACCCCCATTTCTTGTAGTGACACTGTTATCAAAGATAAAGTGAAGTATGTGTTGAACCCTTTAAGAGATGTTCCTACCACCATCCCATCAACAAACCAAGTCAACTTGTTGACTTATAAGGAGTTCGAGCAGGCCTACAGAGAAGATGGAATAGCTTATGCTTTAGTTGCTGTGGCATTGAATGAAGAACAAGTTAAGGAGGTTCCCAATGAGGTTCTGAAGCTGCTGGACAGATTCAAAGGCTTGGCTCCAGATGAACTTCTAGCTGGGTTACCACCACTTCGAGACATTCAACATCGAATTGATTTTGTTCCAGGTGCAATCCTTCCTAATTTACCCCATTATAAAATGTCTCCTAGTAAACATGCTGAATTAAAAAGACAAGTTGAGGATTTGTTGAAGAAGGGGTAGATTCAAGACTCCCTTAGCCCTTGTGCCGTGCCAGCCCTATTAACTCCTAAAAAGGATGGAGCATGGAGAATGTGTATTGATAGTAGAGCTGTCAATATGATCATCATAAAATACAAGTTTCCTATTCCTAGACTTGATGATATGCTTGATGAATTAGTTGGTGCGAAAATCTTTTCTAAGATTGACCTTCGAAGTGGTTATCATCAAATTAGGATTAAAAAAGGTGATGAATGGAAAACAACATTTAAGACTAAAGATGGCCTTTATGAATGGCTGGTTATGTCATTTGGCTTGTCCAATGCCCCCAAGTACTTTCATAAGACTTATGACTTAAGTCTTGAAGCATTTTTTGAGAAAATTTGTTGTGGTTTACTTTGATGACATCTTGATTTACAGTAGAGAAGAAGTTCAGCACCTTGAAATTTGTGCAAAGTATTCAAAGTGCTTCATGACAATCAGTTATATGTCAATCTTAAAAAGAGTTGTTTTATGTCTGGTCGCATTGTGTTCTTAGGCTATGTTATAAGTGCAGATGGCATGCACATGGATACTGAGAAAGTGAAAGCAGTTCTTGATTGGCCAACTCCAAGAAACTTCACTGATGTAAGAAGCTTTCATGGCTTGACTTCATTCTACCGTCGCTTTATCAAAAATTTCAGTACCATTGTGGCTCCAATATTGGATGTTTTGAAGAAAAAAGACTTCCAATGGACTACTGGAGCTGAGTAGAGTCTCCAACAATTGAAACCTAAGCTTGCAGAAGCTTTCAGGTTGAGTGTGACGCATCTAATGTGGGCATAGGAAGTGTTCTCATGCAAGAAGGGCGACCAATTGGTTATTTCAGTGAAAAACTTACAGATGCGAAGATGAAGTATTCTACTTATGATAAGGAATTATATGCTGTGATTCAAGCTTTTCGGCATTGGGAGCACTATCTTATTGGTGTGGAATTTATTCTCTATTCTAATCATGCAACTTTGAAGTTTCTCAAAAGGCAAAGGAAGTAAATTCAAGACATGCTGGTTGGGTATCTTATTTGGAGATATTCTCTTTTGTTCTTCAACATAAGTCAGGTGTGTCTAACAAAGTAGTAGATGCCTTGAGTTGGAAACATAATTTTCTGACTATTTTATCTTGCGAAGTCACGGGTTTTGATCTCTTGCCTGAGTATTATGCTAGTGATCCTACTTTTTCAAAAGTACTGCAAGACCTAGATGATGCAAGAGGCGTTGACTACATGCATATGCTGATGAATGGCTATCTCTTTCGGGGAAATCAATTGTGTCTACCTAAAGGTTCCTTGAGACTGCTTGTTATCGAGGAATTGCACAGTGGTGGACTTGGTGGACATTTTGGGCGAGACAAAATTGAAGCTCTTGTGCGGCAACTGAAGCTCTTGTGCGGCAAAGGTATTTCTGGCCTACGCTGAAGCATGATATCGTTCGCTTTGTTCAAAGATGCTTGGTATGTCAATAGGCTAAAGGAAGTGCTCAAAACGCTAGTTTAAATCAGCCTCTAAAAATTCCAAATGCACCTTGGGAGGATCTTTCCATGGACTTCATTCTTGGTTTGCTGAGAACCCAACAAGGTTTTGATTGTATCTTCGTGGTAGTTGATCAATTTTCGAAAATGGCTCATTTTCTACGTTGCAAGAATTCAATTGATGCCTCTCATATTGTTGCTTTTTTTTTTTTTAAAGAAATTGTTCGATTGCATGGTGTTCCAAAGACTATCACTTCAGATCGTGACGTGAAGTTTGTTAGTCATTTTTGGAGAACTTTATAGAAGCTTTAGGGGACTCAATTGCAATTCTCAAGTGCCTATCATCCCCAGACAGATGGCCAAACAGAAGTGGTAAACAAGTCCCTTGGTAATTTGCTACGAAGTTTAATTGGGGAACATCCTAAGCAATGGGATCGAATTATTTCACAAGCTGAGTTTGCCTACAACAGTTCCATTAATCGTCCTACAAAGAAGACTCCATTCGAAGTTGTTTATGGAAAAAATCCTAATCATGTGATAGATCTTCTTCCATTCTCAAATCAAGCAAGAGTCAATATGGACGCAGAAGAATTCGCTACTCGTGAAGATGGTCCATGATCAGGTTCGGGAGAAGTTGAAACAATCATCCCAAGTTTACAAGTCTAATGCAGATGTCCGAAGGAGGAGTTTAGAGTTCAAGGAAGGTGATTTGGTTATGGTTTACTTGCGTAAAGAAAGGTTTCCAACAGGAACATACAACAAGCTCAAGCAAAGAAAATTTGGCCATTGTCGAGTGTTAAAAAAGCTTGGACAGAATGCTTATCGTATCAAGTTGCCTAAAGGTTTACTGATCAGTCCAACTTTCAATGTTAGTGATCTTTATCATTATCATGGAAATGAAGAAGAGGTGGTTTTGAAGGAAGAAGATGTCCTGATTGATCATTTTTTATCTCTACGAAAAGCAATTGATGTGCTTGATGTGCGCTCCATTACTACTCGTCGTGGCACTTATACTCAATACCTAGTGCATTGGCAAGGCAAACTGAGTTCCGAAGATGCCTGTATTTCAAATGAAGAGCTCAAGAAGTTGGATCAGTTGCTTTGGGAGGATCTAATTTCAAACTCGGTGATGAGTTCTTTTGAAGAAAGGGAGAATGATGTAGGAGCATAATGGTTGGAACTCATAATAAGATATTGTAGTTGTGTCTTTTAGTCTTCTAGTCAAAGTATTTAAGTCTAAGTCTTTATTAGTTTTTGGTAATAACTGAGTTTAATTATAATGCTTTGAAAGTCTTATTTTGACTGCTTAGTAAGTTGTAGTTATGTTGGAAGTTGTCTAAGCATTAAATGTAAGCCATTAGTGCTAAAGTCATGTACTCTATCATATATGTCAATGAGAAAAATGAAAATGGCAGATTTAGTTGATTAAAAAATATATTTGCAAGTGTCCTTGCTTGGAGTGAGTGATTCCTCCTACAATCAAGTGTGTGGCTTGGTTGCGTCGAGTGACATTCGCGATTAGTAGTGTCGAGTGGCATCCGCTACCCCCGGTTGAGTGGCATCCCGGGACTATCCATCCCACTTCTATCTAAACTATTCTACTCGCAGGACCTTCCCTTCGCCAAGGTTCTCCTTCGAAAGTCCCAGCCTACATCAATTTTCACCATGTAAAGCTTGTTAAGCTTTGAGAGCCTAAAACTAAGGTTTAAGATTAGTTGATTGGCCTCTATGTAATACTCAATTCAATCATATCTATCATCCTACCTTTCTTGAGTTTTAAAAATCATGTGGGCTTCACATGAGGTGATATTTTAAAACAAAACCACCAAGCATGAGTTTTTGATGGCTCAGTGGTAAAGCATCTTAGTCTCATGCTACACATTTGAGATCTATTCATGGTCCTCTTGTTGGAAGTAATCACTTCTAGACTATTGATCCAATCTAGGAGAGGGAAAAAAAAAGTGAAAACCACTTTGGATCTATACATTGGATCCTTTTATTCCCTCAAGATAGGATATACACCTAAGGTTGTTCATGGTTGGGCCAAGCTGATGCATGCCCAAGCCCGTCTCAACTTTAGAAACACAAGCCCATATTTGGCCCAAGGTCGACATGGGCAGTAAAAGTCAGGCCAAGCTCGCCCATTTAGTCAATTGAGCTGTGCTGAACTGGGCTTTTTATGAATTATACAAGTTTTATAGTATTGTTTGGAGGCAAATTTCCTGGTAATTCATTTTACAGACATCAATTTGGTGTGGAGTCATTTATTGTTTTAAAGAGAGCGGGACCCGTGGCTCACGTGATCCATCGAATCAATATTATCCATTCATTTATTATTATTTTTTTATCTAAGAGACTTATTGGCAGGCATTATCCGTTATCAAAGTTATCTTTGAATGTGATGGTATTACAGCTACAAAAGCAAAAACAAAACATCTCAAAAGAAGGTTGTTAACTTTGACCATGAAGAATAAAGCTAACAATATATAATATTCTCTTATTCGAGTTTTGGAGTACTCCTCGAGAAAGAAGGTCCTCTCTAGGTCTTCTTTCTACGTGGGAGTTTCGTCTTCTTGTCTGAGTGCAAGAATCCCATTCCCTTAGTGCTTGAAACTGTGGGTACTCTTATTTTTTGTTCTTGAGTTTTCTTCCTTATCTTTTGTGGAAATCTGAGTTGCCTCTGAAGATGGATGAAAGTCTGGAATCCAAATGGCAAAGACTGTCATTATCAGAGGTTGAAAAGGAGGAGGTGGTGATTGAACAAGGGGTGTGGCAAGATGCATCGTTACAGGGAGAGCGTTGTCTGATTGTGACACTGCTAACGTCAAAGAATTACAATCGGGAGGCTATGAAAACGATGATGAGATCTCTTTGGAGACCAAAGAAGGGGATGAGCTTTCGAGACATGAGTGAAAACTTCATGCTCGTGGAGTTTGACGAACATGCGGATAAAGAACGAGTGAAGAGGAATGGCCCATGGTCCTTTGATAAACAGCTGGTTCTAATGAGTGACTTTGAAGGAGAGATGCAGTTATCAAAGCTCAAAAAACAGTATGCCTCTTTCTAGATCCGCATATACGACCTTTGAAGGGGATGAATGCGAAGGTAGGTAAGATGATTGGCACATTGATAGGGGAGGTTGAAGAAGTGGACGCAGGCAATGGAGATGCAGACTGGGGAGAATTCTTACGAGTTCGTGTCCGAGTAGATATCACAAAACCTCTTCCTCGGGGTAAGAAAGTTTCTCTTGGAGCTTCGTAGATGGCGTGGGTAACTTTCAAATATGAGAGGCTACCTAATTTTTGCTACTGCTGCGGGTGTCTGGGACATGGAGACCGAGACTGCAAATGTGGATGCAAGAAAAAGAAAGATTTGAAAGAGAGGGGTTCCCCGTTTGGATCATGGATGCGAGCAGGTAGAGGGGTGGGGAGGCCAAATGATGGTCGAGATGCAGGCAGCAAATCAGCAAGTAGGAATGTAAATGGCCACCCCATGAATGATAAAAGGGGGAGCATGGTGAAGGAGACAGAGGAAAGGGGTGGTTCTGTGCCGAGTCTCAGGGCAGAGAAATATGTAGAAAGAAATCCCAGAGATTGCAATAAAGGAGATAATTTAGGAGGGAAGGGTGGGATATCGGTAAGAAGGCCAAAGGAGTTGCCTAACATTTCGTTAGTTCATGAGAATGAGCTGGAGTTGACATCTGGTAAGGAGGGAAATGGGCTAATATTACATGAAAGTGGGCTGGGCCAGCATGGATTACAGAAACCTGTATCTAGAGGCATGGGTCAGATGGTGAGAGCCAAGGAATCCAGGGGCCAATTGTTTTCAAAGAATAGAGAAGGATCCTATAGAGTAAAAACCACAGATATGATCATCAGAGCTGGCCCACATCCAGAAAGTAGCATAGTGCATCAGAAGGAGAGCACTGAAAAGGGACTAACAGAATCAGCCATAGCTCTGAGTATCAATCCTGGCCCACAGCCAGATTACAACATGATACAAGTTGCAGAAAGCCCCCAACAGATGGTCCATTCCGTGGAGAAAAACCTACACACCACATCGCTTCCTTCTGGGACATCACAGCATAGGGCAACTTGGAGAAGAAAGGGGAGAGAGAATTAAGAGGCGAACATAAACAGAGAGCCTAAATTTGTTACAAACAAATGGGTGTATGACGTATTCATTGGGGAAACTGACTTATTGGAGGGTGCAGGCAAACGAAGCAAGTCAACCCAGGATAAAGATATGGTGGAAATTATTGCATGTTCAATAGGCGGTGGCTAAAATCCAGCCCTGCCAAGAGCAATGAAAATACTATTGGGAATTTATATTAAAAATATATTTTTATGTATTTGTTTTTGACTGATTCATTTTTTAGTATATTTTGTCTTCTCATCTAACTGAGATTTTATATGGACAAATGGTTGCATTGTTAATTAAAATGCATGTGAGTGTCTTTTATTCCATAAAGTAGACAAGTTGGTATTTAGAGTTCTACTTATACACGGAAGACTTATTTATCAGTTCTTATAGAATATAAGTTGTTGTTCACACTCTAAATGGATTTGGACACACCATCGGTACGATTGTAGCATGATGTTTTAGCAGGCTTGTCTTGGCTGTGGGATACGGTTTAGTTTTGACTAATTATGCTAGTACGCTTTGTGTGTATTGAACAGAACCGTTTTTGGGATTTTTGTCTTTAGACTGACTAGATAAGATGATTAACATCCAAATTGTTATTATGAGTTCTTGTACTCTTAATCTCGACATAAATAATAGACACATACATTTAGTGTTTGGCATTTTGATTTACGAAGGAGTGAGATCTTTTATGTGTCAATAATCTCAGTAAATTGGATGACTATAGTACGTGTATGGTGCATATTAGTTTATTGAATGAATCCATGTCCCGTAATAGGGATTGATGATATCCCCTTGATGAAGCTTTTAAGTTTTGATTATATCAAACCTTGCAGGTGGACTTTGTGTCTGACGTCATAGCAAATAAGTTAAGTGTAAGGTCTCAAAGAATTATATAGCTATCGATTAAATATAGATGTTAGTAATTATTTAATTGATTGGTATCTGAAATCTTAACGTAGTGAGATTAATAAGCATTTAATAACAAGAAGCTCGAAATATTATTTTGAGAATAAGGACATGAGTGCAATTATAATTCTTTAGTGGACTGAATTGTAATTTATGGAACTAGGATTCTAATTTGGGTCGATTTAGGGTTTCCTATTTCTATAAGAAGCCTATCCTTATTTCCTTCTTAAGGTCCTTATTGTAGCCTATATATATGCGCTATTGCTTTCTAGGTTAAATTAATAAGCAGAAAAATCTCGTTTTGGAGAACAAAAGAGAATTTGCAGAAGAGGTCTATACCCTAGTACGAGTCAAGCATATAGGAATACAATAGAAGATTTTGAGATTTTCGGGTTGCTATAAGACCGAGATTAAATCAGAGAGATCTCGTAGGTATGGTTTTTAATCAAATTCGTCTATAGTTATTTTCGTAGTGATCTGTACGCAATATCTAGGGTTCCTGGCAGGTGCTCTTTTCTAACAAATACTAAGTTGGAACTCCCGGGGGCTTGGGAACCCTTGGGCAGTTTGTGCCCTACTTGAATTTGTTCGTCAAGAAGATCCCACAATTGTGTTTCTAGCTAAAACCAAATTATGTTCAAGAGGCATGGATGGCATAAAAATGCAACTAAATTACTATGGAACGATTGCCACGGATAGTGTGGGTAGAAGTGGAGGACTTGCATTGTTTTGGAAGAAGGATGCCCAAGTTATGATAAGTAGTTACTCAAATTATCACATAGATGCGGTAGCGGAGGAATGGGAGCAGGGCAATCAATGGAGGATTACATGGGTGTATAGCCATCCAGAAACGTCATAAAGGAAAAAAAAATATGGGATTTGATGGGTTTGTTAAATAGAAAGGATATTGGCACTTGGATTTGTTTTGGGGATTTTAATGAGATCATTAGTAAAAAGGAGAAGATAGGAGGAACGTTGAGGTCTGAGCGGCAGATGTAGGAGTTTAGGGAAGCTCTTGTTACTGCCATCTTCGGGACTTGGGGTTTAGGGGACCCTCTTATACTGGGTGCAACCAGAGGAAGGGGGAGGAAAATATAAGGGAGCGGTTAGATAGATTTGTAGCTAATATAGAATGGTCTGAGATGAACCCTCAAGCAGAGGTTAATCACTGCATGATGACATATGCAGACCACCTCCCAGTGGTGGTGGACTCTTGTGCCAGATGAAGGAAAAATAGAAGAAGAGTTAAGATGTTCAGGTTTGAGGCCTTGTGGATTGGAAACAAAGAGTGTGAGGATACAATTGCCAAAGATTGGGATCAAAATGTTCAAGGGAATGAGATGACAAATTTGTGTTCTTCCATCAAAAGATGTAGTAGACGACTAATAGAATGGAACGAGGTAAAGTTCGGTAATGTTCAAGAAAATTTAAAAAGAGGAAGGAGAGCTCTACAACAGCTGATGGATATGACACCGGATGAAACTACATTGCAGAAAATTAAAGAAGTAAAAAAGGAGATAAATGAACTTCTTGAAAAAGAGGAAATTATGTGGAGACAACGGTCGAAGGCTTTGTG
Source organism: Umbellularia californica (assembly GCA_028538565.1). NCBI lineage: Eukaryota > Viridiplantae > Streptophyta > Magnoliopsida > Laurales > Lauraceae > Umbellularia > Umbellularia californica. The sequence continues at coordinate 35,177,591 of JAPQWN010000012.1, read as the reverse complement.
CCTAGCAAAAGGGGATCAAATACAAAGTTCTTCCATTTAAAAGCCTCACAAAGAAAACGAAGAAATACTATAGAAGGCATCATGAATTCGAATGAGACTCGGTGTGAAGGGGAGAAGATAGAGGAGGAGATTGTTAAATATTTTTGCGATATCTTTACTTCATCTTGCCCCTCAGATTGTGAACTCCTTTTTGACACTATAGACTGTTCTATAACGAAGGAGATGAACAAGCTTCTACTCCAGGAATTCACTTAGGAAGAGGTGACTACTGCACTTCCTCAAATGCAACCCACCGCCAGGCCCAGACGGTTTGCCCCCTCCCTTTTTCCATAAATATTGGCACATAGTAGGAAATAGTGTCTCTAATGCTAATATGTCGGCATTAAACTCGGGTTGCATCCAAAGCAAGAGAAATCACACTCACATTGTTCTCATCCCTAAGATAAAAGATCCCAAAAAAATCACAGATTTCCATCCTATCAGCTTGTGCAATGTAGTGTATAAATTAATTTCTAAAGTGTTAGCCAATCGTCTCAAGCAGGTATTGCCCCATGTTATTTCTGAGAATCAGAGTGCTTTTGTTCCAGGAAAGCAAATCACTGATAATACTTTGGTGGCATTTGAGGCAGTAAACGCTCTCAAACAAAAAAGGAGGAAAAGATATTTATATCTATAAAACTTGACATGAGCAAGGCTTATGATAGGGTGGAAAGGGACTTTTTGGAAAAGGTGATGTTGAGAATGGGGTTCTAGGGCAGATGGGTTTCTTTGATTATGGAGTGCATTAATTCTATATCATACTCCATTCTAATTAATGGCGTACCAAAAGGACTAATCTTCCCAACAAGAGGATTGAGACAGGGTGACCCTCTCTTTCCTTATTTCTCGATCAGGGTGACCCTCTCTCTCCTTATTTGTTCTTATTGTGTGCAGAAGGACTCACGTCCCTGTTGAGACATGCAGAACATGTAAAGCAACACTGGGCCCCATGTAAATCTCCTTGACTCCATCACGTTCTGGAAATCTCCTTGGCTCCACTGATTTCCAGAAGCATCAAGTGTTTACATGTCTCTAGAATTCACTAGAAGGCAAGCCAACCGACATTGATGTATGGTCCACAAGTATGTCACGTGGACCATTCCACAACCACTAGCCTCCCTCTCATAATGCCTATAAATAGATGGTGCTAGCTCATTTGGAGTGCATCAGGAGATAGAGTGAAGTCCTGGAGTGCAAGTGCAAGTTGATAAGAGTACTTGAGAGGAGAGAAGTGATAGCTATTAAGTGCCTTGGGTAGTGTGTGTGCAAGTGAGGAATAGTGTAAGTATTGAGTGAAACGTGAGAAGTGTAGTGTAGTGTGTGTAAGGTGTAGTTCAAAGTGTATACCCAATTGCAAATAGTGTTTGTCATGTGCTCATGTGTTGTTGTTATATGTAAGTAGTGTATATCCAAATATGATGTATGCCATGTGCCCATTTGTGTAATTTATATTAATAAATAATTAAGAATATATTTTGTATAAGTGTGTTGTCTTGAGTCTTGGGTCCACTATAATTTGGTTGAGTGTCCCTACAGAACAAGAGGGGAAAATCACTGGCATAAGTATCAGCATAGAAGCACCTCGTATTAGTCACTTGTTGTTCGCGGATGATAGCCTTCTATCTTGTCGGGTGAAGTTGGAGGAGAATAGACATATCCAACACCTTTTAAAAATATATGAGAAAGCCTAGGGTCAAAAGATAAACAAAGAGAAGACTTCTCTTATCTTTAGTAAGAATTCTAGTCAAGCAGACCAGGAAGGAATTAAAGCTATTTGGGGAGTGGAGGCTATCAAACAACATGAAAAATACCTAGGTCTACCCTCTTTTGTTAGGAGATCAAAGAAAAGGGCCTTCATGGAAATTGAGGAAAGAGTGTGGAAGAAGTTGCAGGGTTAGAAAGAAAAACTTCTTTCATAAGCTGGCAGAGAAGTTTTGATTAAAGCTGTAGCTCAAGCAATTCCAACATATGCTATGAATTGTTTCAAACTTCCATCCGGTCTATGCAAAGAGTTAGCAAGTATGATGGCAAGGTTTTGGTGGGGGCAACGAAGAAATGAAACAAGAATTCACTGGACGAGCTGGGAAAAATTATGTGAGTCTAAACATGTTGGGGGAATGGGATTTAGAGATCTGGAAGCTTTCAATTTAGCTCTCCTAGCTAAAAAGGATGGAGGCTCATGAATAACTGGCAATCTTTGTTTTACAAAGTATTTAAAGCAAAATATTTTCCAAATGTCTCTTTTCTCAAAGCTAGCCTTGGCAGGAACCCATCTCTTGTGTGGAAAAGTATATATGAAGCCAAAAAAGTTCTGATTAAGGGGTGCATATGGAGAGTGGGGGGTGGTCAAAAAATAAAAATTTGGGGTGACAAATGGCTACCGACTCCTACGACTTATATGGTCACTACTCCAAGAAGGGTGCTTGATGTTGATACTAAGGTGAGTAATCTCATTGATCAAACCATGAAAAGATGGGATGTGCATATGGTGCGTGAGGTCTTTTTTCCACATGACGCAGTGGTGATTCTAAAAATCCCTTTAAGTTCTCAAATGCCAAATGATATATTGGTATGGGTTGAGAATAAATCGAGAGAGTTCTCAATTAAGAGTGCTTACAAAGTTGCATTAAGACTTTAGAAAATTAGAGAAACAGGGGAAGGTTCTAACACGGGGGCACGAAGGAAGTTTTGGAAGCATTTATGGAATATGAAGATTCCAAATAAGATAAAGACCTTCGCATGGAGAGCATGTAACGACATTCTGCCCACTGTGGCAAATCTTAAAAAGGATAGTGTTACTATAGAGTCCTCTTGTGCTTTCTGTGAGGATGAACCAGAAGATGGTATGCATGCTATATTTTCTTGTCCTCATGTTCATTGGGTATGGAGGGAATTTTTCCCTGGGCTAGATTTCAATCAAATTGTACAACAAAGTTTTGGTTTATTTGCTTAGGACTTATTTGAAAAAGACCCAACATTTGATTTAGATCTACTTGTCATAATAGCATGGGGAACTTGGAACAGAAGAAACTCATTCATTCATAATGGTGAGCAACCGGACCCATGGATGGTTGTGGATGAGGCAAGGACATTGGTGTGGGCCTTTAAATGCATTCACATTCATAAATGTAGCCCCAAAAAGCAGAAAACTCTTCGATGGAAGCCTCCACCATTAGGTGCTGTCAACCTTAATGTGGATGGTGCTATGTTTGCTAAGATACAAAAAGCGGGGGTTGGTGCTATTCTCAAAGATGAGGTGGATAATGTGATTATGGCCATGAGTAAATTAGAAAGTGGGGTGGATAGCGCCAATTACATCGAAGCTATTGCAGCATTAAGAGCACTTCAGATGGCTCTGCACATTGGGGTGAACAGTATTAATCTAGAAGGGGACTCAATGTGGGTGCTGGAAGCTTTAAAGTCCTATGGTACTAATATGTCAATGCAAGGTCCTCTGTTTGAGGAAATCAAAGGGTTGCTTAATCATTTCATCAAGTTTGAAGTGTATCATGTGGGAAGAGAGGGAAATGCAACTGCTCATGTTTTAGCTAGGCATGCCCAATAAGTGGATGATATGGTGGTTTGGTGGCACTCTACCCCAATCCTGATTAAGCAATATGTGAGCGTTGATGCGATGTTGGATTCCTAATAAAATTCAAGTGAGTAATCCAATCCAAAAAAAAAAAAAAAAATGATAAAGCTAACAAAGAAAATAAACAAATTTAAACTACCCAATCTACCGCTCAAAATGAAAACCCTCGTGGCAATCATAATGAACATGATAGATATGCTTGAGAATTATGCTTTGACAAAGTATAACAAATTACCTTTGATATCGATGTGACTACGTTCGCATTTCTTGCCTTGGCTTGGCTCCTTTGGTGCTTCTTGTCTTTGCCTGCTAGTACATTATAAAGAAAAAAATATCTTGTCTAAGACTGAATGAGATACCTAACGTCCTCGATATGTAGATGATTCCGATGCTCATTGCAGAAGGAAGCCACGAGTCCAACCATGGAAAGTAGGATGCATACTTCTCTTGTCTCAAATGTCATTTGACATCACTGTTCAAAGTTCAAGAGTTGTGCATGTATATGTGGAGAAAATAGGAGAAGAAAGCAAGTGACGAAAATTATCCTAGGTTTTTGTATATTAGTCCTCCTTGTACCTGATTTTCAATCTTATGACAGAAACTTAGATATTGTCACCAGAGTAGCTCGACTTTGGTCAACTATTTTTTTTAAATCTTTTTTTGCGCCACATACAATGATATTATGGGACTATATCTTATAACAACATGTGATTTATCAGTATTTGTATACGCTTTGTGCAACCAACAAGTAATTTTTTTTTTATAAAATACGAAAAATGGCATTTTGTAAAATGTAAATATATCATAGGACAGTCCATGATATCATGGAATTTATTAGTTTCTATAACATATACCATACCCATGATATAATGAGACTTGAGACAAAAAAAAAAAAAAAAAATTGACTAAGGTCAAGTGACTCAGGCGTAATTATCTGAATTTCAGTCATGAAATTGAATAACTAGGTTTAAGGGGCCGGACTAATATTTCGAAACCCCAACTATCCTTAAAAAATTGGATTCATTAGTTTGTAGTTTTCTCTTCTCCACCTTTTATCCTCGTCCAATCCTACTAGTTTGGACTTGAGGTTGTAATAGCCAATGAATTAAAGACCCCTAGACCCGTTCGGATGTGGTGAAAACTGTTAAGAGAAAATTCTCCCCTTCAAGTTTGTACCGAGATCAATTCTCTTTCCTTGTTTTCTTCAATTGTGAAGTTTGCTTTCGATCTTTACTTACCTGTACTTGTCACTGGCAACTGATGCATTTCCACGTCCTTATTGAAGATTTTACATATATTCTGTTTAATGTCCTCCCATTTAGGTGCCCATTTAGCAGCACATAGGACAAAGTGAATGTTGGAACATGTATTCTTGATGTATTACATGTACTAACAGTATATGCTGGAACTATTATTTTTTTAGTAGTGATGCATCATATTTTCTCTAAACAAAAAGTACATTAGCAATCATATTGCCATTAATCTCTAGTTCCATTTTACAAACGTACAATTTAACAATGACACATTCAAATTTAGTGCTATATGACCTAAATTTATTTTGAAAAATTTGAATTTAAGTAGACAAACATGGGCAAGATTTTAGCTATCCTCTGAATTCTGAAGTTGCTCTCAAAAGATCTGAGTTTTGAAAAAAAAAAAAAAAAAAAAACAGTGTCATTCGGTACGTCACAATGAGTGCTACCACACAACATGTCATGCATGTTGGTAGGCCCATTGGACCGATGTAATAAGATGAAGGCATCCGGATTAGTCACCATTATACATTTCCATTTAATTTAAGGACTGACTAGAAATCATCATCAAAGCCTTGTCTCAACTATGTTAGGATCCGCTCCTTACCCCAGTGGTAAGGAGTTAGGTTCTTACTTGGGAGGTCAGGGGTTCAACCCCCACGTTCCCCCTATATTCCAGCATGTGTATATGTGGGCTTTCATCTCACTTCGGTGGGCTTCCTTCCCGGATGTATTGGGCTTCCTTCCCACTTCATGGTCTTCCTTCCCGGGTGTACCGGGCTCTAAATAAATTTAAAAAAAAAAAAAATGGTCCCAGCCACCCTAGGTGGGGTACCAGAAAAAAAAGGTATGTTAGGATCCGCTACATGATCCATTCTAATCTATCTTGAGCCAAGTTTTTAAATAACTAACACTTCCTAAGATCTAACTTTACTACTTCCATCTAAATCATGATTGGTCTACCTCTTCCTCTTGGTGGGCCATCAGCCTTCATAGAAAAACTTTTCTTCATTAGTACCATATATTGTTAGCTTGCGTTGGACATGTACAAACCATCTATATATCACGGGCTTCTCTTATTTTACCAACTATTGATAATGCCCCTAAATGTTCCCAGAAGTGCTCATTTTCGATCCATTCTTTTTTAGTTTTATCATACTTACACCTTAATATTTTCAACTGATTTGAAATCCTCTACATTTATTTGACATTATCTTCTCAATCATTGAACTAGATGGCTAACAGTATTTGATTCAGCCGATTTATAAATGACAAATCCACGAGCCCTTTTGTGTTTTGCATGCATGTTGACATTGTGTAACTCAGCACAGGAAACCATAATGCAGGGCCCAGCCAAGGGCTATTTAACCCCTCCATTGCATTGTCAGGGACTTTATTATGCCTAGCGTCTCAAAGCTTAGTTTACTTGCCTAAGTGAATTCAACTTTCCCGGAGTTGAGTGTATAAATTAATTGAGTTTCCATATTAGTTTGGCTTGCCTAAGAACCCCTTACTCATCTAGTCTAATGAGCTACATTTACTTATTAGTCATAAACAAATAATCCCAAATACACCATATGGCTTTGAATAGAAGGCAAAAAAAAAAAAAAATGGGGGAAAGATAAATATTACCAATGTCAGTAAAAATATCCAATGGCAGTAAAAATATCCGTCCACAACTTGAGTAAGTCCAAGCAGGTCTAGTAATTTCCTGGAACTGCGAAATCAAAATCCAAACAATGTAAATGAGAGGGCGTCTCGACTTAGTCCAAGTCAAAACCAAAGCTATACCTGGAATGCGATTAGTATCCTCTCTTGTACTCAAGCAGAGGGAGGTAGGACTCACAACTAAGTATGGGAAATGCGGCATGTTCATGAGTTCATTGGCCTTACAAGATATAGGTGTAGTTGTGAATTAGCAATTTGTTAAATATCAGTTCGGTATATGATATATTGTTGATCACTTATTTCATGACTTTAGATAAGGTTATTAGCCATTCGTTGTTGAATTGATTTCTTAAGTTTGCTATGCAACAATCCATGGGGACGTTAATTCAACCCGAGTCCAACCTAGTAATCTAGGGTAGTTAATCCTTTTAACTTTTGGAAGGGCATGGACTTTAGTCCGGCATTTTAATTTTATTAATATAAGGGGTTTGGCTCGGGCTATTTAACTTAAGAAATTCGATGTGCATGCAACCCAACTCACCACAATAAGACTTGGCAACCCAATCTGAGTCTGACTAGTTGCTTGTTGCAGAACTTGGACAAATTGATATTTCCACAAGAAGTAGTTGTAGTTCTCAAGTTTGACAAGCAAACATCCGATGTTGGAAATCGGAAAAGTAGATGTATGATCAGTAGAAGAAGAAAAGGGAGTAGTACAAGACATGATGTAGAAAGCCCGTGAGCAGAACAAAGAAGAGAATTTGAGAGAGGAAGAAAAAAACCTCTAAAACAGGAAGAAAATTGGAGAATGACAAAGAAGATCTGCGAAGACAATCAACAAAGATTGAATTTCGTCAAAGAGGACCGAAGAGGAAGATGAAAAAGATATCAATAGGTGCCTTGCTTTTGAAGAAGATAAAAGCAGGATCTCAATGACGTTGATTGATCAAGCTCTGATACCAAAAGAGCTTAGAGAAGTAGAGAAGAAACATAGAGAAAATAGTTACAGAAGAATTGAAGTGATCTCATTCAACTTGATCATCATAAATTAATGGCCGGGTGGTTTTGACATATTCGTCCTCATTGAACTCGATCGATTTTTACAATTTCATAACCACATTTCGGATAATGTCACCAGAGTCGCTTGATTTTTTTAAAACTTTCTTGGCCTAGATCCCATGTTATCATGAAAATAGTGCATGCCATAAAAATTAATAATTCCCATGATATCATGCGACCGTCGCATGATGTCATGGCTTTTATACAACACATGAGGAGAAAAGAAATTTTCAAATGATAGAGCCTGAGAAATGGTGGTTAGATATGCACTTACTTTTCACACAATGTCACTTTTTTTGTTTTCTAAAAAATGAATTTGTTTGCTGGTTACAGAAAGTGTATGATACAGAGACTGACAAATCCCATGATATAATGGTATATGATACAAAATAATTTTTAAGAAAATGTTGACCCTAGTCAAGCGACTCTAGTGACATAATCTAAATTTTGACCATGAAAATGGAAAATCGGATTTAAAGAGGACAATATGTCAAAGTACTTAAATTAATTACACTCAAACTGTGGAGAAAGACGAAATCCGAATATTTGGAATTTCGCTTCTTAATTTGTGTGAAAAAAAACCACACTAGTTCACAACTCAACACCAAAATGAAAGAAGAAGAACAATCAAAAGATAGAAGGGGAAGAACATAACTTCATTAAAAGATAAACATTACAAGTTCAGCTTCAGGTCACTACTTGCACCAGATATGAACTTGTTGATGACGTGACTCCACTTCTCTCTACTTGCTCCAAGGTGGTCTTTTGGGCATGATTGTGAAGAGGCCACCCACATGCACACACACACACACACACACACACACGATTTAGAAAATTGCTAAATAATGAGGTAGTTGCATGGGAAAGGAAGATAATTAGTGGAGGGACATGTGAAAGATGAGAAATGGTTGAATGGAAGTAATGAGATGCATGGGAAGTCTAAGATTGGTGTATGGAGAAGTGAAAAGAGCAATCAGGTATATGGAAAAAGTAAATTCGCTGTATAAAGAAGTGGATGAGAGTAACGAAGCATAGGAAAAAGTGGCTTGGTGTATGGAGAAATGGATGGGAGTAATGACGTGTGTATAGAAAAAAAATGTATGTTGGTAATGGCTTGGTGAGGATAATGATGTGGCATCATATGGTACAATGGGAAAGTGGTTGGGTGAAGAGAAGTTGAGAGAAAGAGAGTATGTGGCATGTTTCATCCACACACGTGCAAGTGGGATCCATCCACAAAAGATCAAAATACCCCCATGACACAAAAATACATAGCAACCTGATCACTACAACACTCAAAAATAAAAATGTGAATAAAATAATAAATTAAATTAAGAAAATTCTAGAAAATGCACTTTCAAAAATTAACATAGACATCTATCTACTCATAGAGATTGAAAACTACTAACGAAGTTAGTTTTCAATTGTATGTTATTACAACAGAATATGAAGTATAAAATGCATGAGAGGGAGTTGGTTAAAACTGTCTCAGCTCAGTAACACATCATGTGTATTAACTCAACGAGTTTAATAGAATGAGCTTGTGTTTTGTTAATAGAATAAGGGTTTATTCCACTTTTAACCTGCACATTAATTAACTTCAATAGACATTTCCAACTTAATCAATAAATGGTTCATGTTCGGGTTGAGCCTTATACATGTTAATTGAAACCCACTCGACCCAGAGAGAGAGAGAGAGAGAGAGAGAGATCACAGCGATATGTGAAATCATAAAAGGGGCCCAAATGACATCCACTTCTAAAAGCTGAGGGATTTTGAGCACGAAAATGGAGAGCTGTTAGTCCTTTTTCGTTATAGAAAACTTAATGAGCTCCGGATACCAATATCGTTGGAAGTAGGTGGGCGTTATGGATATGTTTTTTAAAACTTTTGACCCGCTTGACATAGGGATCAAGTACCCATAAGACCAACATCCACATCTAGGATCCAACAACCTCAAACACATGATCAAAATCAATAAAATACTATCTCTAAGATAGAAAATAGTAGCATCATGCATTCATAATAAATCTATAACATACAAGGAGTACATTTTACCTTGGGAGCTTAGTAGTGCTCTAATGAAGAAGTTGACAACTTGCTTGATGAAGAACTCTTTCTTTGTAGCAAATTAGAATCTCCAAGACCTCATAGTCTTCCATGCTATGACCCGTTTCAAATTTCTATTCTCAGGGAGAGTAGTTGTTGACACCAAAAAAGTTACTATGTCTCCTCAACATCAAGAAGCCACATGAAGCTGCATCCTGCTACAAAACAAGCAAAGCTACTTCAAGCATCAGATCTTGTCAGAATCAGACAAAAACTACAAGATCCTTCAAGATAGCCAAAAGAGGGGTACATCTGAAGTTTCGGGCCATTCCAACATCGTTTTGCCTAACTTCGCCTCTCCGACAGCTAAACAAGCGCTCCTGGCGGCGACATCATCGAAGACACCAAAACTTCGATCAGAGCCTATGGATGGTTCCAAAATACCTCTAAAGGGCTCCATGCCAAATTTCAAGTCAAACCGACAACGTTTGACCCTCCATCAACGCTCGAGCAGCAAAATCAAGCCTCCCGGCGGCGAGAACCACCGAGGCCATCACTTATCAAACAAAACACATGAGTGGCTTCAACATGCCTCCAAAAGGCTGCACGTTGAATTTCAGGTCTTCCGACAACGTTTGACCAGGTTTCAACGCTCCGAAAGAAAATCAAGCCTACCGGCGGCAGAGCGCCTCGGGAACATGACATCAAAATTGGATCTAATGGGTCGTCTCAAAATGATTGCAATAGGCTCCCTGCCAAATTTCATGTCAATCGAACATCGTTTGACTACATATCAAAGCTCGGTATTTTCACCGCAGCAAAATTAAGTCAAGCATCGACGGGACCCCAAACGGCTTCAAAACTCAAATAAAAGCCCATGGTTGGTCCTATCCACTGCTCAAGAAGCTTTACCTCAATTTTCAGGTCATTCCAACATCGTTTGACCTAGTTTTGACTCTTGACGGAAAATCGGCTACAAAGTCTTCGGCTTTCCCGAAAAATGGGAAACTTTGCGCTCTGGTTTTGTGCGGGTTCTCGTCAAGTTTTCTCCAAGAAAATAAAGTCAATAATTGAGGAAAAATTTCAAGAGAAATATAGAAGAAAAAAGGAACGAAAAAGAAGGAAAAACGGTCAAAAACGAAGCTCGGCGACCAAAAGGGCCAAAGCCCCATGGTCGCCGGTGACCCTGCAAATCCGGGTCGCCGGATTCCTTGCCGGATGGCCCGATTTCCGATTCTTTTCGCATTTCGAGTGTTCCTGCCTCTGTGATTTTCTGAAAATCCAATTTTTGATGCTTGAAAACGACTGATCTTCACCGACATCTTGGATCCGCCATCAAGAGCATGAAATCATCACTGATCGCTCCAAGATCGCCAACCGGCTGACCAAGAAAGTACACTTTCTGTCCGACCGATCATGAAATCGGCAAGACGGATGTCATCGGCTCACCAGCATCAATCAATGTCTGAAATTGCACCGCAATCAGACATCAAACGACGTGTGGATCCACCTGCGATGATCACAAGAAGAATCCCAAAAGACGCGGTGCAGCCCGCGACTCTTCAATGCCCTGGCGATCACTTAATGTCGTTAATTGACCCGTTTATGACAACTTAATGCAGTCATTAACTCATTATTTTGGACGGCTCAATCAGATTCAAGCATTTGTGAGTTACAAATCCAAGCAATCATGACATTAAACCCAAGAAACTCCCATCATCATGAAGATTAAAGGCGATTAAATGCCCATTATCCTTCATTGGCCAATCACAAGCTAAGAAAAAGAAGTTACAAAATCAAGAAATAAAACTTGTAACTCCTCTCATCAATATCATCATTTTTCTCATCATGGCCATCAATGCCAATAAACACCTCATGGCTACCAAAAGCCTATAAATGGAGGTCCATTCCAAAGAGAGAAACAACTGGACAACTTTTAAACTTTTGAACTTTTTTTCAACTTTCCACTGGTCTGCACACTTGCATTCTTCCGAAGAAATCCTGACGAAGTCCTACTGGTATGCCGCCAAAAGCACTACAAGGTGATCAAAGTCCCTTCGGGGGCCACCCCCCAAGGCCCCCTTCTTCTACAACATGGCCTAAACGCGGTTTTTCATTGGATATAGGGCCTCCTCTTGGTCCTTATCCTTTAAAAAACTGAGGTTGGAGCCAAGCCGAAGAATCGAAGCATCAAAAGTTCTCATTTGAAGGACAATGGTGAAGTCCATACATGACTTGCGACAGTCGATCTGAACGTATCCCTACAATCTCTTGAGAAGTTAGATCCATTTTCTTTCTTTTCTATTGTAATTTGTATTTTTTTAAAGAGACAAAAAGAAATCACAATTCTTGTCTTTCATATTTGATGAGTTTTGTAAAATCGCCTTTCACGGCAAACAAAAAAAAAAACGCCTCCTACGACATTCTAAAAAATAAACTTGTCTCTTTTCTTAAATATTTATGCAATTTGAAAAGTTAGAAAGAAGGATCGATTTCCTTTCTACTAGTGAAGGTGAATCTCCTGATCATCACCATTCCAGATTCCAAGTAGAATAGTAAATCTGGCATACCCGTACAAAAAGTTGATACCCGCGTTTCCCTCCTCCGTCGAGGCCCAGGCAGCCCCCGGGGCGGAAGGAGAGGACGGAAATCCGAGGGTCCATCAGTAGTGGGATCTCTAATAGAAACCAAGTAGAATCTCAAAAATAAACCGGAAAATAAACAAGAAGGGAGAGGAGAGGGAGGAGCAACTATTGCTCTTGGGAGTGAATCCCAAGGATAGGAAGGGTAGGTTGGACGTCCAAGGGGTCTCCCTATTTATATCAAAAGCAACCTCCTCTTCTTGCTAATTATTAGAAGTCCCACTTCCAATATAATCAGTAACTTTCCATTCCTTTCCCTTTTGAGTTCAAGTAGAATTAGTAATAATCTAATAATTGGGTAAGTGTGGGGACCATTAGGGATTCCATTGAAAGCTTACTCCAACTGTGACACCCTGACCCCATATCTCATGTGCAATCCGGGCATACAGTTAATTGCAAATAACTCCACTAAATAAACGCAACTGAACTTCAATCTTAGGCATATATTACAAGAAGACCCTAAACTTCTTTATGACCACAAGTAGGCCCCTCCATCTATATCCATAGATCAATTGGATTAAAATTGTCCAACCAATTTAGATTCACTTCTTATAATCCTTGAGACACAATCAGTCACAGTGATCATCAATACGATCCAATTAACTCTTAAGTGAGATAGGTGCACACTTACCAATGATAACTCCATTAATTGGCACAAGCGGATAATGAGGATAGCTTCCATCTTGATAATTATTATATGTTCCCACAGTCCTGCTACCATGTACCCAAGACACCGAGGTGTTGACCTACGTTTAATATAAAACGTCGGTAAAGGTTTATTTCCCTCTCCCGCCTCCAAAAACCCTTTTTTCCCTCTCCTTATCATTTTTTTCTCTCTCCCACCTCCGAAAACCCTTTTTTCCCATCTCTGCTTTGTCTCTCTCACTCTCTGCTATTTCGCTCTCTCTTTCTCACTTGATCTCTTTGCGCTCTCTCGCTCGATCTCTCTGCTCTCTCTTTGTCCCATCTCGATCTGCTCTTTCTCTCTCTCGCTCTCTCGATCTGCTCTTTCTCTCTCTCTCTCTCTCGATCTGCTCTTTCTCTCTCTCTCTCTCGCTCTCTCGGTCTGCTCTTTCTCTCTCTCTCTCTCTCTCTCTCTCTCCCTTTGCTCTCTCTCTCACTCTCGCCCGAAACCGTCACTCGAAAACTCTCTCTCACCGCTGCCTCTGCTCTGACCCTCTCTGCCCCCAATTTCCATCTCTACCATCGCCCTCCCTCTCCAGACCTCTCCCAGGCACACGACGACCACAACAGCCCCCCCTCTCCAGATCTCTCCTAGCAGCACTGCCAAAATAGCGCAGCAGCCCCCAGACGCCCGCAGAGCCTTCATCTTCCTCCTCGCGCTGCCAGACGCCTCCCCTGCACCAGGTACACCCCTCACTCTTCCTGCACTCCGCACACACCGCGCACCATCTCTCTCCTCTCTATTTCCTCTCTGTCTACTAAATGTGTAAACTGTTGTAGTGATTTTTTAATTATTTTGGATTATATCAGATTATGTTGGATTGAGAATTTCTGCAATGTCTTGATTTTGATGTTGGATTGAATCAGATTATCTGGTTTTTTATTTTATTTTTCAGATGGGTTCAGCAGATACGAATTTAAATGTTGAAGTCACCCTATTTCAATGTTTTTTTAGATATTAAAAGAAGTTTTTTTTTTTTTGGACCTGCATTAGATCCTTGAGCATGTTCTAATTGAATGGAAAGATAATATACATTTACCACACTTTTTTTCTTCTGCCCCTTCTAATAAAAAAACTTCTTTTTTACATTTAGTATAAATGTCTTTTATGTTGGAAGTGTAACATTACATTTACGTAACTAATTATAATTCCCCAAGCGTCATATATAGTTAATAAAATTAACTAAAATAGAATTCCAAATTACAAGTCCTATTTTGAGGTTCACAATTTCAGGGACTCCATATTGTACAACTTGCGACCTTATTGTGTCCTGTTAGGGAAGCAAAACAATTTGAAAGACCAATGTTACCACGGACAGAGTTATTTAAAAAATAAAACACTGTTGAAATGGTTGATAGGCTCAGGTTTCCTAGTCAACATGTGCATTCCTTATTGTTGAATAAACAGGAAAGGTCGCCTATTTTCAACGGAAAAGAAAAGGAAAAAAAAAAAAACGAGGGAACCAATGTGCACCAACAGGAAAAGGGAATGCCTTTAACATTAACTTATGGTAAACAATGCAAGTAAATGGTGGACATGGAATTCCACACTTCAGAATGCATGCCCTCAATTTACAGATGCTAGTAACTACGTAAAAAGCTAATGCAAATAATAGCAACAGCTACAGACCACTTGAACCAAGATTGTAAATAAATGTATGTGCCTGAGAGAGAGAGAGAGAGAGAGAGAGAGAGAGAGAGAGAGAGAGAGAGAACCTGGCCATGATGCGATATTACTAATGCACATGGTTTCTGAATCCAAGTTTCTCCATCTACTTGAACTGGAAAATCAACAAAAAGTTGGATCTTGATTGATCGTCCCTGTGCCAGCCTACTCGCTCGAGAAAGTCCGACCTGCTCCAACGCATGTAACAAGTTTCAGTAAATACTTTGTGATCTAGCATCCAATTCAAACCATAACACTTGCGTGTAATGCCAAATTTGAGCACCATCATCTACTTTGTACTGTTTCCTACAATTTCATTGATTATTTAGATTGCAATTGGCCTTGACCATTGTGCCAGCAGATATCATTTTCTCCTTTTTTTGTAAAGTTAACAGTTGTCTTATAAAAGATTAAAGGAATAATACAAAAAGAAAACATAGGCTATTTCCCAAGGTGGGCAACTCCCTAAAAATGGAAAATGGGCTAAATTAGATCAAACCTGATCAGAAGAGAAATGTGAAACAAGATTACACATCAAACACCGAGTCAGAGCATGAGGTACCATACTAGCGTTTCTCCTAATTATGAAGTTCTTCCAGTGCAAACAATATTTTTAAAACAAAAACCAAGAAGGAAATCTGTATGCAGCCTTTGATGAATATATTAGATATTCACAATAACAGCCAACTAAGTATAATAGCAAAGCATCACTTTGAACATTCTAAATCTTTTAAGATTGAAAATTTCAATTATAAACACGAAATTGTAATTTGTGGAATCTAAATACCAATGTAAGTGCTAATTCTCAGAATTTGGACATAACCACAAAAACTAAATCTACATTCAAAACACAGAACATTGAACTTATATAAATTTACACTTCATTTCTTGACAATAGCTTTGACTTAAAAGGATGTGGGGCCCGTGGTCTATCAAATGTAAGGCCCCGTCCCGAGTTAATCGAGATTAACTCTAGTTAATTGAAGTTAATGCTAGTTAATCATGTTTAACTAGACTAATGATGGTTAATGATTAAAACCAATGAGATTAGTCTCAAATGATTGAATTAAGCCTAATGAAATGATAATGAAGAAATTAGATGAATTGAATGAGATTTAGACCTAAACAAAGGAAACAAGACATTTTTCGTAAATACGGATTTATACGTATTTTGTCGGATACAGAAACTCATGATACCAACGCGTGTATCTCGACGAGTACGTCAACTTTCATAATAGACTCGAAGTCATTTGACAAAGAATTGGCCAAGTGAGCCTTCATTTGACTTGATTCGAAAATAAGCGAGAAGTAAAGGACTTAAGTGCAAAAGAGGACTTGTATATAAAAGGAATGAACTCCTTTTTTTTTTTTTTTGAAGAGTAAGTTAGTGCTTTATTTCTTCTAAAAGAATTATATACAAAAGAATGGAATTCTAAAAGCCAACAATGGCACTAGAAATTCCTAATGGGGCATACCCCATTAATACAAATAATAAATCAGCAAAGAATTAAAACCAATGCCCACAACCTGGGCTCAATGAAAACAATTTCTCCATAACATTGCTATTTCAACATTGGAGATATGAGAAGGAGACAATCTGTTTCTACTCAATAGTTTGCTAAACTGAACCGTCGGAGTTTGAAGGCCCACATAGGTGACATGATACTTCCGAAGTACAGCAACTATACTTCTTACTTGAAACCGTACAGTCCATGGAGATAGATGAGGACACCGTAGCAGGTGAGCTAATGAATGTTCCGTTTCAAGTAAAATGCATGACAAATGAGATGGAATAAGAGCCACCAGATGTAGAAGACCCTTATATAAATCCATAGCTGGTTGTATCGCCCCTTCAAGTGGCTGGTCACTATCGCCCCAGAGGATACCGATACTTGTATGAGTAGAAGTGTATAAAGATAGTCTCCAACCTTGATAAGCAATAGGAGTGAGACGTGCAGGTGTGAATGAGGTAGGGGGAAGGTTCCAATGACAAGAAACACTATCCGGAAGAGAAATGCCAAGGTACAGCAGCCTACTTTGAAGAGTCTGAATGATAAGATGAAGTACTGACCAAGCTGGCTGAAATTGAGCCCGGAAGATGCGCCCATTTCTCTCAGCCCATATATGCCAAACATAAGCACAAAAAATAAGTTTAGCCACTGTTTGGATCCCTTTATGCTGCTGATCCACACGTAGGAGGATTGAGTCCATCAGTGCAACAGACGAATCACAAGAGAGATAAGTCAAGTTGAGAGTTGCTAATAATGATGACCAAACCGTTTGAGAATAAGGACAGTGAAGAAGAAGATGGAATCCAGATTCCCAGGTACAATCACAAAACATACAACAAGAGTCACAATCCACATTTCGTTGGAGTAGGAAATCCTTTGTCTTCAATTTGCCTCTGAAAAAATCCATGCACAGATGGAGTGTTTTTTAAGACAGCCCGGAAACCATATTAAGGAAGGCCAACGTAAATTCTGATCGTGGCTAAAAGTGAGTAACCTGTAGGCAGATTTGAGGGTAAAGGAACCAGTATCTTCCAAAGTCCAAACAAGCTCATCATCAAAATCATAAGAAGGCTGGACTTCTAAAGGAATCTCATGGAAAATATCCATAAGAGCATTAGAAGTAGGAGGTGGAAACACCCACGCATGATCAACTATAAAGGAATGAACTCCTTGGAGTTCATTCTACTCCCATCCGTTGAAGACAAACCCTAGACACCTCTCATTCTCCCTTTTTCCTTTTTCCTTCTTCTTTCTTCCGTTTCAACTCCATCGAGCATGAGAATGGGATTTGAAGTGGTTCAAGTGGAGTGAGACTTCATCTTCTCCACCTTCTTCATCTTCTTCTTGAAGTTCTCTTGAAGAAAGACACTCAAGTTAAGAAGTTCCTTCTCAAGCCCAAGCTAAACAAAGAGTTTTGTCAATCAATCTTCATTAGAGGCAAGTATAAAACCATGTCTATGATTCTAATGCTAGTGTACAAGTTTGTTTGAATTGTGAGAGATGGGTTCTCAAACCCTTTCTTTGTCATAGAATGGAGCTTTTCATGGATTGAATGGAAATGACCAATGATCGTTCCAAATGGATGTTTTTCTTGGATTCCCTATATTATTAGAGAGCCTTGAGTTCCAGGAACTCAGTCTCCAAAGATTGCTTCAGAAGTGTGAAGCTTCGAAAATGTCATTCTGGGCAAATTTCGGCTAGCCGTGAGGCTAACCGTGAAGCCAACCGTCAAAATCTGTAAAATGGGCGAGCTTCTAGAAAGCTAACCGCCAATTTTCGGTTAGCCGAAATTTGAATTTCGGCAAGCCGCGAGGTAACCGAAATCTAGTCAGAATTTCTGTAAAAAATGTAAGCTTCTGGAAAGCTGACCGTAAGCTAACCGCTGGCGGTTAACCGAAATTGAAATTTCGGCTAGCCGCCGGCCACATTCCGGCTAGCCGCCGACTGCATTTCGGCTAGCCGCCGGCCAAGTTTTGGCTAACCGCCAGTGAACCTGATACTGGCCAAATATTAATTGTGAGTAAAAATTTGGCTAATCGATCGGACCGGGTGGACTCAGATTGAGTCCAGTGGATTTTGAAATCATGGGTGAAAATTTTGGGAACTAAATGCACACATTAAACATATAAATGTGATGTCCATCGATAATAACACGTGCATTTGGTAACCAATATTCACACCTAATTAGTTGTCTAGATTTAAGATAGAGACAGGTAGAACTAAAAATTACGCAATTGGAACAATGAATTAATGAACAGTTACTAAAGGTAACAATGTAATGAATAAATGCAATGAACTAATGAATAATCCTGCTGCAGCAGATGATTGGGGTGTTCCGGAGCTCCGTGGTGATGCCAGTGATCTCTGATCAAGATACTGGTAGATCCCACACTTAGACTGAAAAGTCAATGAATTGATAAGTCATGTAATGAAAAGTGAAATACATTGGACTGAATAGTCCCATAAGCCACTTAATGAATATTCAATGAAATGAAATGAAATGAACGAAATGAAATTAAATGAACGAAACGAATGAAATGAACGAAATGAATGAATTGAACGAAATGAACTGACTGACACTTCCTTTGGGAAGAAACTGAATTGAATGATGATAATACTACTATTGTAGTTGAAATTTAGTCATTGATTATTGATTAACTGTTTTGTACCGGATTTTATACTGTTCTAGATTTAATTGTCTAGAGTTACTGCATTAAGAAATGAACATGCCTAGCATGATTTATCATAGATTGTTTATACATTGCTGAACCGTAGTGTTCATAGTGTTATCGATGGCATTACAGGCCCAGTTGCCCGTGCCGGTCTTGCAGAGGCCGCGCCGCCTGCGGAAGAGGCCCATCCGATTCCTCCAGGAGGATTAGCGGAGTGGGCATAGTTCGGAGGGCGTTGGTTTTGAATGTTTTGGATTTATTTTGGGAATTATTTTGATAGCTACCTTTTGTAAATCATTTTTGAGATGTAGTTAAATGTCTCCTGCATTGTATTGTGAATATGCAGCGGTGGACTTTATTGGGCTGTAGTTTTGTATATGTGAACTTTACTTTTCATGTAAAGTTACTTTTTGTCAATGTATATATGTATTTTAGCAAAAATGTACATTTGACAGGTATGCAGGTTAGATCCCTTGTAAGTCTTGTCTTAATTTCGGTTAATTCAGGATTTGCGGGAGTAAGTATGAAGACATCGTGATCCGGATTAGTCCCGATCTCGGGCCCGGGTCGTGACATCAAATGACCTACATTTTTCATCGTACATGGTCTCATCCTTCTGCTAATAATAAAAAAGAAGATATTCAACTTTTTAGGTAAAGAAAGTATCGTTGTAACTTCTTTTTTTTTTTTACTTCCCATTCTCACAATCTTAAGATGGACGCGCACATGTGTCTCTGTGTTGTGCGTGCGTGCATGCGTGTGTGTGTGTGTGTGTGTGTGAGAGAGAGAGAGAGAGAGAGAGAGAGAGAGAGAGAGAGAGAGAGAGAGAGAGAGAGAGAGAGAGAGAGTGGGGGTGGAATTATTTTGTTCTCCCTTGTCTAACAGGTTAAAAGATATGGAAGCCATTGAGGTACAAATTAACCATTCCATTCCCATATATGTGTGTGTGTGATTGTGGCAGGAACAGACATCACACAACATATACCAGTTTCTGGCATTAGGGTAATTGTAGTGGCATCAGTTTAATACAAAAAATCTATAGAAAGTTGATATGCACCACCTTCATATTATATTCAAAGGTTTTTTTTTTTTTTTTTTACCATAAAAAAACCCTAAACACCATAAGAATGAAGGTTTTCAAATATTTAAAATAACTTCAGAAAAAAGGTTGACAAAAGGTGCCATTTTTGGTTTACATGGATATAATGGATGGTACATATCGGCAAATGGACCTAACAGTAACAGGTTCAGAAACTGGGTTCTAAAACTACCATGGCCCAGCTATTTATATCATAAAACCATGAAATCAGGTTATTTTGTAGGACATTCATCATAATAATATCTGTGACTTGTCCATGCAAGTGATGTGAAGCATCCACATTATATCTTAATTCTTATACACTGATGGGAAAAACTGAATATTACCTGAAGCTTTCCAAGGTGCCATGTTCCAGATATACTAACTACTTCCAGCATCTTGTCATGCATAGATTGTGGATCGAAATTGTCATAATTTTCATCTTCATTCTGCCACAAATCTACTCCTCCCATGTAGCTTCCAATGTTTGCCACAAGCACACCTTCTGCAACCTGCTATGGTATGAAACACTGAGAGAGAGAGAGAGAGAGGGAGAGAGAGGGAGAGAGAGATGATGATGATGACGATGATGATTCTCAGCTCTACATCTGCAAACCTACCTCAGGAACTTCTATTTCATTACCATCCACCTCTACTCGTATACGCCAAGGGAAATATGCAAATGCATTATCCATGATATTCTTTGCACCTTCTCTTGCATAAAGCATTTTATTCATAAACTGCACAAGATTTACCACTTTTCAGCTAAACAAACTTTGAACAATGCCAATTTCATGTCAATCTCGGAATCAAGAAAACTCCAATCCCCTCAACATAAGTAAACAAACAAAAGTCCTAACCATGGACTTTTCCCCCAATGTCTCTAACAGAAACCACCATTTGGCAACAAGGAGCAAAAGGCAGGCATACTGATACTAATGATAGGTCAAACTAATGCTATCAAGTAATTTATACTTTTTCTTCATTTTTTTTTGTGAAAGTTAACTGACACTCAATCTATTCAATATAGGTGAGCAAATTCTATTTCTAATTTCTAATTTCTAATTACTTGTGATTAGGTCAGATATGGACAGGAGTTGGATATTACATTATCAGAACAGATTTAGTGCGGAGTACATAGCTGGGGTGATCTCATTATTGATTTTGCAAAGGCGAATTCGGGCGGGGCAGTGTTGATTAACTGCCCGTGTAATGATTGCTGTAACCATGGAATGATGGTCTCATACCTACGGTGGGTATATCACGGGGAACCTATAGTTCAACCCGATGATTCCGATGAGAGCGATGATGAATCAGAAGAGAATCAGGATGAATACGATGAGTTGATAGAGGACCATCTTAGGGGAACTTACTTGGAGAAAGATACTCAAGAGAGGGATGACGTGCAGGATTTTGAAAATTTGTTGAAGGCTTCATAGCGTGGCCTGTACCCAGGATGCAAAAGCTCAGATACTCTGTTATCGTTTGTCATCAAAATATTGCATGTGAAGGTAGAAAGTGGGTGTAGCAATAAGTCGTTTGACAAGGTCCTGTAGATTTTTAAGGACTTCTTACCTGAAGGTCATGTGGTGCCGGCCTGAGTTTACGAGACGAAGAAATTATTACGTGACTTGGGCATGGAATACAAGAACATAGATGCCTGCAAACACAATTGTGTGTTGTATTGGAAGGAGAATGCTCAATTGGATAAATGTCCAGAATGTGAAGAGCCTAGGTACAAGGTCAATGATGGCAAGCGAAAGAAGATCCCTCATAAGGTGCTCCGTTACTTCCCATTGACACCGAGGTTACGCAAATTGTATATGTCAATGAAGTCAGCCACAGAGATGAGATGGCACAGTGATAAGCGCGTTGACGATGGGATAGCGCAGCATCCGGCTGATTCAGTGGAATGGAAAGAATTTGATAAGAAATATCCAGAGTTTGCCCAAGAGACATGTAATGTGAGGCTGGGCTTAGCCACCAATGGATTCAATCATTTCGGTAACATGAGCACCTCTTATAGCATGTGGCCTGTCATACTTATGCCCTATAATTTGCCACCATGGATGTGCATGAAGGAGCCATTCTTGATGATGTCATTACTTATTCCAGGACCACGCTCACCGGGAAACGATATCGATGTATATCTTAGGCCCTTGGTTGATGAGTTGAAGGAGCTATAGGATCATGGTGTGTCGACTTATGATGCCTCCACTAAACAGACCTTTCAAATGCATGCGGCTGTAATGTGGACGATAAATGACTTTCCTACATATGGTAACTTGTCTGGGTGGAGCACAAAAGGTTATAACGCTTGCCCCTTGTGTAACGGCAGCTTGTTAGGGGTGAAGTTGAAAGATAAGATTGGGTATATTAGCCATCGAAAATAATTGGAACGGAACCACCATCGAAAATACCTTTTAATTCCATTGGGGCTAAGGAGGTCAAGTGCCAAGTGCTAACTTAAAGAAAAAAAAATCATGATTGGTTTAGAGATTTAGAGGCTAAAACATCAGATTTTCCTAACACTTAGGCACGAAAACGGCTCGTCAGGGGTCTGGAACGGGAACCGGCCCCCGAAAAATTCGTAAACAGGCACAAGTACCTCGCTCGAGGGTATAGTGACTTGTAAGAACTGACGGTTCGCAGACATGACTCCAAGTTAGAGAATTAGAGGCGTATGCATCGGATTTTCCTAACACTTAGGCTCGAAAACGGCCCGCCGGGGGTCCGAAACGGGAACCGGCCCCCGGTAAAATTGGAAACAGGCACAAGCACCTCGTTCGAGGGTAGAGTGACATGTAGGAATTGACGGTTCGCAGATAGGACTCCCGGTTAGAGATTTAGAGGCGAAAACATCAGATTTTCCTAACACTTAGGCTTGAAAACGGCCCGTCAGGGGTCTGGAATGGGAACCGGCCCAGGGAAAAATCGTAAACATGTACGAGCACCTCGTTCGAGGGTATAGTGACTTATAGGAACTGACGGTTTGCAGATATGACTCCCGGTTAGAGAATTAGAGGCGTAAACATTGGATTTTCTTAACACTTAGGCTCGAAAACGGCCCGCCGGGGGTCAGGAACGGGAACCGGCCCCCGGAAAAATCGGAAATCGGTACGAGCACCTTGCTCGGGGTAGAGTGACTTGTAGGAACTGACGGTTCGCAGATAGGACTCCCGGTTAGAGATTTAGAGGCGAAAACATCGGATTTTCCTAACACTTAGGCTTGAAAACGGCTCGTCAGGGGTCCGGAACGGGAACCGGCCCCAAGAAAAATCGGGAACCGGCATGAGCACCTTGCTCGAGGGTAGAGTGACTTGTAGGAACTGAAGGTTTGTAGATATGACTCCTGGTTAGAGAATTAGAGGCGCAAACATCGGATTTTCCAACACTTAGGCTCGAAAACGGCCCGTCGGGGGTCCGGAATGAAAACCGGCCCCCGGAAAAATCGGAAATCGGCACGAGCACCTCGCTCGAGGGTAGAGTGACTTCTACGAACTGACGATTCGCAAATAGAACTTCTGGTTAGAGAGTTAGAGGCGAAAACATCGGATTTTCCTAACACTTAGGCTTGAAAACGGCTTGTCAAGGGTCCGGAACGGGAACCGGCCACCGGAAAAATTGAGAACCGGCACGAGTACCTCGCTCGAGGGTAGAGGGACTTGTAGGAACTGACGGTTCGCAGATATGACTCCTGGTTAGAGAATTAGAGGCGTAAACATCGAATTTTCCAACATTTAGGCTCGAAAACGGCCGCCGAGGTTCTGGAATAGAAACCGGCCCCCGAAAAAATCGAAAACCGGCATGAGCACCTCGCTCAAGGGTAGAGTGACTTCTAGGAACTGACGGTTCGCAGATAGGACTACCGGTTAGAGATTTAGAGGCGAAAACATCAGATTTTCCTAACACTTACGCTTGAAAACGGCCCCGTCAGGGGTCCGGAACGGGAATCGGCCTCCGAAAAAATCGGGAATTGGTATGAGCACCTCGCTCGAGGGTAGAGTGACTTGTAGGAACTGACGGTTTGCAGATATGACTCCTGGTTAGAGAAGTAGAGGCGTAAACTTCGGATTTTCCAACACTTTGGCTCAAAAACGGCCCGCCGAGGGTCCAGAACAGGAACCGGCCCTCGGAAAAATCAGAAACCGGCACGAGCACTACAACAAATGGGATTTTTAGCGACGAAATTTTTTGCGACGCAACCTAAAGTGTCACAAAAAATAGATTTTTTGCAACGTAAAACTAGGCCCGTCGCAACAAGTTAAGAATTGGCGACACAAGATCTCAAGCGTCGCAAATAAATACTTTCAGCAAGGAATAATGTGTGTCGCAAACAAATGCGTCAAAAAATCATTAGCGCAAAGCAATTCGAGCTCCCGCCAAATGGCGGTAAAATTATTCGCGACGCTAAATACACATTAGCGACACAATCATACATCGCCAATAAGTGTCTCTATTCGCGACGCAATCCCCGCGTCGCAAATAGTTTTTAATTGGGTCGGTTACCTTATTATGTCACAGAAAAGTTGAGGCTATTTGCAACAGTTTTCTTTATGCATCACACATAATATTTTATTCGCAGCACTGATGCCTTTGTGTCGCAGATAATTATTATTAGCGACCTACATGATATGGCGTCGTAAAAATTCTAAGCTAAAAAATTCACTATTTTTTCCCTTTGCCACGATTAAAAAAAAATTATATATTTATTTGTGACACAATTTTGGTGTCACAAATAATATTTAGTTGCGACGGTATACTTGATGCATCATAGATAAGGTTTTTTGCGCGACGCAAATGTAAATGCATCGTAGAAATTCTTTTATTAGCGACATTGTTTTATTGCATAAATAATAATAATAATTTCCCAATTGCTTTTTATGTCCTTAGAAATTCTTTTATTAGCGACATTGTTTTATATGGAGAGTTCGCCTTTTACGCCCTTATCCCCATCTCGCTCTAGTAGCCCTCTCTGCCTCTGCTGTAAATGCCCTAGACCACCCTCTCTATCGTTCCCACCTCTCCCTCGGGATCCCGCTCACCATCGCCCTCCACATGAGCAATACCAGCCAGCCCTCCTCCTCCAACCATTGCACACACCTCACGGCCTATCACTCTTGTCGCCTCCCTGCGCAGAGTCTCCGCCGATCTCGCGGGCCATCATCCCTTTCACGCCGCCCTCTCCATCATCACCATCTCCTCGTGTGCAGAACCTCGCCAGAGCCTCGGTAGAACCTATTTGGACTCCCCCTCTGGCGCCGATCCTCTCCACCATCACCGACTATACTTCTGCACTGAGGCGACGCTCTTTCACTCCCAGACACGCCCCTTTCCCCCTCCACGCCAAACAACACCACTACAATCCACAGGTAAGGAACTGTCCCTTCTCTCCCTGTCATCTACACCAACGCACTGCCTCGGCTCTGCTCCCTGCAGCACCCAGTGCCTTGCACCATTTCACAGCACCTGCGCATAGGCACACCCTTCCCCTCCATCTTCTTCCCTTTTCTTTTCTTTTTTTTTTCCTTTCCATCACCCTCTCTTTTTTGCCTCGCTGCATGAATTGGGGCTTTTGCAAGTAAGTGGTTCCAATTTCCCAATTTTCTATTTCTTCTCTCATTTTGTTCTGAATTTGGTTTTCCATGTGTGTGGCCCTTTGTTGAGAAAAAAGGGGAAAATGTTATTGATAACAGGAACTCCTCTTTTCTCATACATCATACGATTCCATCCACTTCCATTCAGCTGGCCCATAAATCCAAAAATCTCATCAGTTTAAGAAGTATTCCCACAAGGGCCTTCCTACTTAATTAGTAACAACGGTAACTTGCAAGTTGACAAAAATGCTCTCAACTAAGTAACAGATAAGAGCATGAAAATGAAAGACGCCCTTAAAATGGCAGTTATATATGATGTGTAGGTGAGCATTCCCTGAAAGTCTGCAGTTGTTCCAACAAACTGATGATGGTTGGGTTCAAATGTATATTTCTCGGCAGATTGCTCTATCATTGAGGAAATTGATGGACTGGGTATGGGATGAATATAGAGAAAAGATTGGTATTGGAATAAGTGGAGAAGAAGAACAGATAGAGAAACCTGGGGATGCAATTAGTGGAGAAGATGATCTGAGGATGTTGTGTGATATTTTCACAATGATTCTTAAAAGCCAACTGGGCCCCATAACCAAATGGGCTGGCCTGGCCGTGGAGATTTCTATTGTTGGAATTCTTTGGGTTTTTCCAAACTTCGGAGCCTTTGGTTGTTCTGATCAATCTCTTGGAATTCTTTTGGTTTGAACTATTTTTTACTGTGTATTGGGAATTTGGTTCTTCCAAGTTGGTTTTTGTTGACACCAAAAATGTCACTTTGCCTCTTCAACATCAAGAAAGCTGCATGAAGTCGCAACCTGCCATAAATAGGCAATGCAATTTCTCCAAAAATTCAAATCTTGTCAGAATCAAACAAAAGCTGCAAGATCCTTCAAGATAGCCAAGAGAAGAGTACACATGAAGTTTCGGGCCATTTCAGAATCATTTGGCCTAACTTCGCTTCTCCGACAGCTAAAATGGCGCTCCCGGCGGCGACATCATCGGAGACGTCAAAACTTAGATCAGAGCCTACGGATGACTCCAGCATGTCTCAAAAGGGCTCCATGCCAAATTTCAAGTCAAACCGACAACGTTTGACCCTCCATCAATGCTCGAGCAGCAAAATCAAGCCTCCCGGCGGCGGGAACCACCGAAGCCTTCGCTCATCAAACCAAGTGCATGAGTGGCTTCAACATGCTTCCAAAAGGCTGCACGTCAAATTTCAGGTCATTCTGACAACGTTTGACCAGGTTTCGATGCTCCGAGAGAAAATCAAGCCTACCGGCGGCGGAGCAACCCGGGACCATGACATCCAAAACGGAGCCCATGGAACGTCTCAAAATGACTCCAATAGGCTCCCCGTCAAATTTCAGGTCAATCGGACATCGTTTGGCCACATATCAAAGCTCGGCATTTTCCCCGTAGCAAAATCAAGTGAAGCATCGACGGGACCCCAAACGGCTTCGAAACTCAAACAAAAGCCTATGGTTGGTCTTATTTATTGCTCAGGAGGCTCCACCTCAAATTTCAGGTCATTCCGACATCGTTTGACCAAGTTTCAGCTTCTGGCGGAAAATCAGCAGCTCTACGCGACAAAGTCTTCGGCTTTCCCGGAAAATTGGAAACTTTGCACTCTAAAAATGCAAGGATTCTCATCAGGTTTTCTACAGGGAAATCAAGCCAATAAATGAGAAGAAATGTCAAGAAAAATACAGAAGAAAACGGCGACGAAAAAGACCTCAAAACGACCGCAAAACGGGCTCCGAAGGGAAAAAATTCCCCCAAGGTCGCAGGCCCCTGCGACCATGGCCCATGGTCACAGGCCCCTGCGACCATGGCCCATGGTCGCCGGCGACCATGGAAGTCCGGGTCACCGGATTTTCCGCCGGTGACCCGTTTCGCGCACTTTGGCCCCTGTGGTTTCCTGAAAATGTGATTTTTAGTGCTTTAAATTGACTCATATCCGACGACATCTCGGATCCGCCGTCAAAAGCATAAAATCATCATTGATCGCTCCAAGATCGTCAACCGGCTGACCAAGAAAGTGCACTTTCTGTCCGACCGATCGTGAAATCGACAAGACAGATGTCACCGGCCCGCTCTTAGCTATCACTGTCTGAAGTTACATGTTCATCCGATGTCGATCAGCATGAAGATCCATCGATGATCATCGCCAGAAGAATTCCAGAAGACACGGCACGGCCCGCGACTCTTCGACTGCTCGGCGACCAATTAATGTGGTTAATTGACTAGCTTTATTATAGTCATTAATTCATTTCTTTGGACGGCCCAATCAGAAGCAAGCATTTGGGAGTTACAAGTCAATTGATTCATGGCATTTAACCCATGAAACTCCTCCCATTATGGTAATTAAGGTGATTAAAAGCCCTTAATCTCCATCGGCCAATCAGATTCAAGGAAAAAGGAGTTACAAAATCAAGAAATAAATCTTGTAACTCCTCCCATTAAAGCCATTAAGGCTCATAAACCCTCCTAAATGGCTACCAAAAGCCTATAAATAGGAGAGCATTCCATTGAAATGGAGATCAGAAAATCGAGATCAGAAAATCGGGATCAGAAAATCGAGATCGATCGATCGGAAAGAATCCAGAGCTCGTATCCAGAGAAAGAAAAAGAGAGAAAAACTCTGCTGAAGTTCTGCACCGGCCACCACTACAAGGTGACAAAAGTCCCTTGGGGGGCACCCCCCCCCCCCCCCCCCCCAAGGTCCTTGCCTTCTCCCGCTGCCTCCAATGGCTTAGACGTGGCTTTTCAGCCCGTCTACTTAGCTTTTTATTGGACATAGGACCTTCTCTTGGTCTTTGTCCTCTAAAAACCTGAGGTTATAGCCAAGCCAAGCGAATCAAGAGCATCTTCTGTTCTCATCTGCATGGATGATGGCGAAGCCCATACATGGCTTGCGACCGTCAATCTGAACGAGTCCCCCACAATCTCCTGAAAAGTTAGATCTTCCTTTTCTTGCTTTTCATTGTAGTTTGTATTTTTCTAAAGAGACAAAAATCACAACTCTTGTCTTTCATTATTGATAAGAATTGTAAATCGGCTATAAACGCCAAAATCGGCTATAAACGCCAAAATCGGCTATAAATGCCAAACAAAATCGCCTTTCACGGCAAATCAAGAAAATGTCTCTTTTCTTAAATATTTGTGCAATGGAAAACTTGAAAGAAGTTGATTTCCTTTTTACTTGCGAAGGTTGATCTCCGGATTACCACTTGCAATTCCAAGTAAAATAGAAAATCTGGCACACCCACACACAAAAAAATGTTGATGCACGCTTCAGGCCCGCCAAGGCGCGAAAGGGCCTGACCCGA
The DNA here is from genome assembly GCA_028538565.1 of Umbellularia californica. Classification (NCBI taxonomy): domain Eukaryota; kingdom Viridiplantae; phylum Streptophyta; class Magnoliopsida; order Laurales; family Lauraceae; genus Umbellularia; species Umbellularia californica. The sequence continues at coordinate 35,148,755 of JAPQWN010000012.1, read as the reverse complement.
CGGACTCCCACGTTCCGCCGACCCCGGTAGCCGCCCCACGGCGCCTCGGAGCGCGTTCCATCAAGCTGGCACACCCGGTGGGACTCGTTCATTTGAGAACACGGTGCTCGGAAATGAAATATTTGCATATCATACCTTTTGCTCTATGCTTATACTTCTTTTCCGGATTCCTTGGCTACTTTCTAGCTGGTAGCCTATGTTAGATTTTGCATCCTAAAAAAAAATGAGATGGGATTTTTTGGAAATTTCTATTTCTTTGAGTTTGTTTCCATTCTTTCTCTTTCCAAAAAAAAATCAGTTTTCTTAGTTTGAATTTAAAATTGAGAAACTTTGATCCTATCCTATCGTTCTTTGGTGCTTGCAGAAATGTTGAGCCCGTTCGACTAAGGTTTTGGGCCATCGTTTCTCTTCGATGAGTTCATTAGAGATTTCAAAAAAAAATAAAAAATAAAAAAAAATAAAAAAAATAATCAGTTTTCTTAGTTTGAATTCAAAATTGAGAAACTTTGATCCTATCCTATCGTTCTTTGGTGCTTGCAGAAATGTTGAGCCCGTTCGACTAAGGTTTTGGACCATCGTTTCTCTTCGATGAGTTCATTAGAGATTTCAAAAAAAAAATAATAAAAAAAAATAAAAAAAAAATCAATTTTCTTAGTTCAGATTCAAAATTGAGAAACTTTGATCCTATCCTATCGTTCTTTGGTGCTTGCAGAAATGTTGAGCCCGTTCGACTAAGGTTTTGGGCCATCGTTTCTCTTCGATGAGTCTATTTGGGATTTGAAAAAAAAAGACATAGACCACTAAGGTTAAACCAATTGCGTTCTTTGATCACGATTGATTCAAGAAAAGCCTTGTCCAGAGTGTGGAGACAGCTTGACTGTTCTAGGCAAGGGTCCTCCAAACGGGTTCATTAAGTAATCCTACCCTTACCTGGGGGCAATTCTATCAATTGAGGTTTCATAAGACCGGGTTAGGAGGCCTACGTGTACTCTCTCGTCTTTAAATCTTAGAAAAATTAATTAAAAAATAAAAAAAAATAATAAAAAATAAAAAAAAATTTCAAAAAAAAAAATCTTCAAAAAAAATAAAATAAAAAAAAAAATAAAAAAAAATATTTAAAAAAAAATAAAAAATAAAATAAAAAAAATCATTTCAAAAAAAAAAAAAATCTCCAAAAACTCGTCACTTTTGATTTCAGATTTGAGAAATTTTGGTTTCTTCTTTTCTGAGCACTGGCGCTCGCGGAAATCGCCGAGACCGTGTTCAGATCAGAATACCATTTGCTCTCCTTGATGGAACCAATCTTGACATTTCAAAAAAAAAACTCGTCACTTTTGGATTCAGATTCGAGAAATTGTGGTCTCTTCCCTTCTGAGTACTGGCGCTCGCGGAAATCGTTGAGCCCATATTTGAATCGGAATGCCACCTGCTCTCTTTGACGAATCCATTTCTGACATTTCAAAACAAAGAATCCCATCTCATGGATGCGATCTCCAACATTTGTGCCTAGCAATACTGGTACGCCCTTTCAGGGTCTACTGTATCTGTGACCGGCACATTTGTAACTCATACCTTATATTCTTCTTATCTCGAGCAAGCCCTGCTTCTCGATAAGTCGAATTTAGGTTTACAATTGCTTCTAGCAGTCACTGGAACGCTCATTCTGGGCTCACCATACTTGCTGTCAGAACAATTGTACCATCTATGGCTTTTTGCCTTCTTCATGTCGCTTGGGTCATATCCCTTGAGCGATTTGAAAAGACAACCATAGAAATTCCCATTTATGATCATTATTCTTGTGATTACTAATGGATGTGGTCTTGTTTCAGAATTTTTTCGAAACTAACAATGGCAGCCTTAACCATTATCTTCGATGAGAACAAGCACCAACTCATGCTTCAACAGAAGCAAAGCACGCGCACCCACAAGCGCCCTGTCAGCTGCCGAAGCGTTAACTCCCTCGGCAACTCTCTGAACTCCGGGTTGACCTCGACTCCCCGGACTATCTTCTTTGGGACGCTGGGACCATTCCCACTTCCCGAAGAACAAACTGTGCCTGCCAAAAGGCAGAAAATCATCTCTCAACGTGTCACTCCCGTGACACCAAAGGCGAGCGCCCAAAAGCCCGAAGCCCGCGGCACCCCCGCGAAGCCTCGACCCACAAACAACCAGGTCTATCCCAAGACTTGGTCTCCAAGACCTTCCCCAAAACAAAGAAGGTCTCAAATTTCCACCAAGCCAGCATACCTGGCCCCACTCAAAGAGAACCAGTTCTACCCTCTTGCCTACATGAAAGAGGAGAGACCCATCTCCAACCTGACTCCCAAGTCAACCCAGCATGAGTCGGCTTGTTCCTACAGGCCCAAAATCAGATCATGCATCACCAGGCCTCTACAAGCACCTGCTAAGGCCTACACTCCTTCAGTTCGACCCTTCATCTCTACAGGGGCCGAACTCGAAAGGTTTAAAGCTTCGCTGCAACAGGCAAAGGATCGGGTCCGGATCCTGTCCTTGCCTAGCTACAAAGAAGACAGGCTCGGCTGCTGCGCCCGAGGGAGCACATCCTTCATCGTCAGAGCCCAGCCAGAGCTGACTGAAGCTCAAATCGCTCGTCGAGCACGCCGCCGTGCTTCATATCGACAAAGGAGACTAGAGAAGCAACGGACCCAGCCTCCTACACTTCAAGTCTCCCACAAATGGGTCGAAAAAGAAAGACCCGACCAAGTTGCTGCCGTCCATATGGTTGGAAAAACCAGAAGACGCCAAAGGTCAGCATAAAAAATCCATGTCCGACGTCCGGTGACCCGTAGCGTCACCAGGACACAAAGACATCCCGAAGAATCTCCTGCCCCTTCCAGCCAAAGACGGGAGAGTAATCCTTCATCAAGCTCTTCATCAAAAAGAATGAGCCCCAGCTCGGTCACCAGGACGATTTCTTCGTTCGAATCCCGAGGGATGAACGTCTTGGCTACAAGTTCTGAGCCGCCACCTCAGAATCCACATCAAGATGATGCGCTCACACGCATCCAGCAGTTGGAACAAGGCCAGCAGAGGATTGAAACTCTGATGGAAAACCTTCTCCTTGTCGTCCAAAATCAGGTGAACAATGAGCCTCCTCCGAATCATAGCAATAACGAGGGAAATGGAGAAGAAAATGAGTCACGCGCCCTTACCAAAAAGGACGTAGACAGTATCCTCGCCAAAGCTAAAGAAGAGGATATACTCAAAGAGCATGGGATCAAGCCACCATATCCTTTATGGATGGACTCGGTCCCGTTCCCCACAAAATTCAAACATCCTACTCTCCAAACATATACGGGGAAAGGATCGGCCAGACAGCACGGCATCCACTTCAAGATCTTGACGGGAGCTATCGCGGATCAAGATGCACTCAAGATTCGCCTCTTTGCAAGTACCCTAAAAGGTACGGCCTTCGATTGGTACTCCACTCTGATGGAACGCGCTCCGAGGCGTCGTGGGGCGGCTACCGGGGTCGGCGGAACGTGGGAGTCCGTCGGGTCCGGCCCTTTCGTGCCCTGGCGGGCCCTGAAGCGTGCATCAACATTTCTTTTGTGTGGGTGTGCCAGATTTTCTATTTTACTTGGAATTGCAAGTGGTAATCCGGAGATCAACCTTCGCAAGTAAAAAGGAAATCAACTTCTTTCAAGTTTTCCATTGCACAAATATTTAAGAAAAGAGACATTTTCTTGGTTTGCCGTGAAAGGCGATTTTGTTTGGCATTTATAGCCGATTTTGGCGTTTATAGCCGATTTACAATTCTCATCAATAATGAAAGACAAGAGTTGTGATTTTTGTCTCTTTTAGAAAAATACAAACTACAATGAAAAGCAAGAAAATGAAGATCTAACTTTTCAGGAGATTGTGGGGGACTCGTTCAGATTGACGGTCGCAAGCCATGTATGGGCTTCGCCATCATCCATGCAGATGAGAACAAAAGATGCTCTTGATTCGCTTGGCTTGGCTATAACCTCAGGTTTTTAGAGGACAAAGACCAAGAGATGGTCCTATGTCCAATAAAAAGCTAAGTAGACGGGCTCAAAAGCCATGTCTAAGCCATTGGAGGTAGCAGGAGGAGGCAAGGACCTTGGGGGGGGTGCCCCCCCAAGGGACTTTTGTCACCTTGTAGTGGTGGCTGGTGCAGAACTTCAGCAGAGTTTTTCTCTCTTTTTCTTTCTCTCAGATTTCTGGATCTGTGGCGCTTTGGAAGTGTTCTCCGATTGATCGATCCGGATTTCAATGGAATGCTCTCCTATTTATAGGCTTTTGGTAGCCATTTAGGAGAGTTTATGGGCTTTAATGGCTTTAATGGGAGGAGTTACAAGATTTATTTCTTGATTTTGTAACTCCTTTTTCCTTGAATCTGATTGGCCGATGGAGATTAAGGGCTTTTAATCACCTTAATTACCATAATGGGAGGAGTTTCATGGGTTAAATACCATGAATCAATTGACTTGTAACTCCCAAATGCTTGCTTCTGATTGGGCCGTCCAAAGAAATGAATTAATGACTGCAATAAAGCTAGTCAATTAACCACATTAATTGGTCGCCGAGCAGTCGAAGAGTCGCGGGCCATGCCGTGTCTTCTGGAATTCTTCCGGCGATGATCGTCGATGGATCTACATGCTGATCGACATCGGATGAACATATAACTTCAGACATTGATAGCTAAGAGCGGGCCGGTGACATCTGTCTTGTCGATTTCACGATCGGTCGGACAGAAAGTGCACTTTCTTGGTCGACCGGTTGGCGATCTTGGAGCGATCAATGATGATTTTATGCTTTTGGAGGTTGACCCGTGATTTTGACGGATGTCGGAGGATATGAGTCAATTTCAAGCACTAAAAATCACATTTTCAGGAAACCACAGGGGCCAAAGTGCGCGAAACGCGAAAAAAGACGGAAAAAACGGGTCACCGGCGGAAAATCCGGTGACCCGGACCTCCATGGTCGCCGGCGACCATGGGCCATGGTCGCAGGGGTCTGCGACCCTGGGGGATTTTTCCCCTTCGGAGCCCGTTTTGCGGTCGTTTTGAGGTCTTTTTCGTCGCCGTTTTCTTCTGTATTTTTCTTGACATTTCTTCTCATTTATTGGCTTGATTTCCCTATAGAAAACCTGATGAGAATCCTTGCATTTTTAGAGTGCAAAGTTTCTAATTTTCCGGGAAAGCCGAAGACTTTGTCGCGTAGAGCTGCTGATTTTCCGCCAGAAGTCGAAACTTGGTCAAACGATGTCGGAATGACCTGAAATTTGAGGTGAAGCCTCCTGAGCAATAAACAAGACCAACCATAGGCTTTTGTTTGAGTTTTGAAGCCGTTTGGGGTCCCGTCGATGCTTCACTTGATTTTGCTGCGGGGAAAATGCCGAGCGTTGATATGTGGCCAAACGATGTCCGATTGACCTGAAATTTGACGGGGAGCCTATTGGAGTCATTTTGAGACGTTCCATGGGCTCCATTTTGGATGTCATGGTCCCGGGTTGCTCCGCCGCCGGTAGGCTTGATTTTCTCTCGGAGCATCGAAACCTGGTCAAACGTTTTCGGAATGACCTGAATTTTGACGTGCAGCCTTTTGGAAGCATGTTGAAGCCACTCATGCACTTGGTTTGATGAGCGAAGGCTTCGGTGGTTCCCGCCGCCGGGAGGCTTGATTTTGCTGCTCGAGCATTGATGGAGGGTCAAACGTTGTCGGTTTGACTTGAAATTTGGCATGGAGCCCTTTTGAGACATGCCGGAGTCATCTGTAGGCTCTGAACGAAGTTTTGACGTCTCCGATGATGTCGCCGCCGAGAGCTCCTGTTTAGCTGTCGGAGAAGTGAAGTTAGGCCAAATGTTGTCGAAATGGCCCGAAACTTCATGTGTACTCTTCTCTTGGCTATCTTGAAGGATCTTGCAGTTTTTGTTTGATTCTGACAAGATTTGATTTTTTGGAGAAGTTGCATTGCCTATTTATGGCAGGTTGCGACTTCATGCAGCTTTCTTGATGTTGAAGAGGCAAAGTGACATTTTTGGTGTCAACAAATGCCCCCTCGAGGTACAGCGACGAGTTGCTTGACTTTTGTAGTCGATGTGCCTCGAAGAGATTTTTGAAGGAGAGCTTGTGTCTTGACCAAGAGTCTTTGAGCAATCTTTCCTTTGGTAGAGTAGCCTTTGAGCTTCCAGGGGAATTTTATGGTAGTGAAAGGAATCACACACCATCTCGAGGCAAAGTTTTGAAGATGACATCAGGGATGTGGATTTGGGTTTCTGTTTTTGATCTTGTGACCTAACAAGCTGTATATGGCAGGTTAGGGGATCAGGTTTTGGTTTTGACCTTGTGACCCAACAAGCTGTATGTGGCAAGTTGGGGGATCAGGATTTGGTTTTTGGTTTTGGTCTTGTGACCTAACAAGCTGTATGTGGCAAGTTAGGGGACCAGGATTTGGTTTTTGGTCACTCTTTGGGACTGTGTGGGTCCATTGGAGTGGTTTGGATTTTTGTGAAATGTCAATTTCAAGATTTTGGCTCAATTTGGTATATGAGGCTGGATGGTTTGATTTTTGGAAGCTCATGGGGCTTTGAATTTTTTTTGTATGGTTCAATCAACTCAAAAGAGGCATGGAACCATTATTGTATGCTCTTGGTAAGAGGGATTTTTTTCCTGACTAAAAGCCCATTTTTTTTTTTTTAGTGCCTAGGTGGTCAAACCTGGCTCATATGGGCTAGCCCATGGGACCTTAAGCTTTTTAGGATGGCTTAGATCTCATGTGGGGCCATTTTTGTAAAGAATATCTAAAGATATCTCATTTGGATAAAGAATATCTAAAAATATCTTTATGGGAGAGAATCTCTCATATTCCCTTAATTTGGGAGAGAATATCTCAAGGTATCTTTCTTTTTGGGAAAGAATCTTCAATATCCTTTTTTGTTGGAGAGAATCTCTCATTGATTGATTTTGGGAGGAAATCTCTCAAAGACATCTTTCTTTTTGGGAAAGAATCTTTCTAATTCCCTCTCTTTTGGTAAGGTTACTAATTAGTAACACTTACCTTTCTTCTTTGTTTCCTTCTTTGATTTGCTCTCTCCTATAAAAGCAAAGGAAATGTAGGATCTCTTGCTCTTATTGCTTTCTTTTGTAACAATCTCAAGGGAGCTCCAAGACCAAGAGTTCTTCTTCTTCAAGGATCTTCAAGCTTTTTCCTTCTTCTTCTCCATCAATGGCTTCAAGTAAGTTTTCTCTCTCCATGTAGAGAATAGGATGGTAAAAAAAGAAAGTTTCTCTCTTTTTTTTTTTCTTTTCTTTCTATTCTTCTTCTCTTTTTTTTTTCTTTTCCACGTGATTTCTTTTTTTTTCACGTTTTTTTTTTTCTTTTTTTTTTGTGGGCCGTACGGACAGATCCGTACGGCCACGTGGCCTATTTTTTTTTTTTTTTTTTTGCTGTTTTCTTTCTTCTCTTTTTTTTTGTTTGAGAAAGTTTCTTTTTTTTCTTTTCTTTCTCCCCTTTTTTTTTCGAGAAAGTTTCTTTTTTTTTTTTTTTTTTTTTTTTTTGCTCATCATGATAATGCGTTTTTTGTGCAAATCTAGATGTTCATGCATGTACTATTTGTAGGTTGAGCATGATAGCATACCTGAAAATCTTTGCAAATTTGGGAATTTGGAGCTCGCAGCGATGTTGAGCCCTTCTTGATTTTGCGGAGATTTTGAGGTTTCGAAAGTTTGGAGTCTCGGAGCTCGCAGCGATGTTGAGCCCATCTTCAAACTTTCTATTTCCATCGGGGTATTTCCTTTTTCTTTGGAATTTCCCCGGAGTCATGCCAAAATTTCGCCAGATTTTTAGTGGGACAAAGTGACCTTTTTTTTTTTTAGTGAAATCCTGTCATTTTGATGACGATCTTTTTCTTTTCCAACCTTTGCAGGTGGTTCCTCCAGAGCGAACAAGGGTAAAGAGCCTGCTAAAAGCGTACCTCGTCGATCCGCCAGATCTTCTAATGTGGCCGTTCAGCAGGCCTGGGAGAAGGTCCAGTTTATTGAGAAGAACTTGGAAGAATGCGATTCCCTCAATCGTGATGAGATGAGACAGCGATTGATCGCTCTCAAGGATGAGGAGTTCTATAAGATCATGGTAAGCAACCGTCCTTGGGTTATGGACGATCTGAGGGTTTTGCCCAAGCCTACCTTCTTCTTTGGAGATGCAGTCCCTGACGACTTGACATACCAAAGGAGATGTTTTCAGTTCTCTTACACAGCTGATGGTGAAGAGAGAACTATTTCTACCCGATCGTCTTTTGATCGGACCATCTCGATCCTGAGCCTTTCTTCCACGTGCCCTAAGAGGGAAGATCCTCCGAGCTGGGTGAAGAGGACCAGTGTGATCAAGACCGGGGTTTTTGTTGGTGGACCTTCCGGTTTTGCGGAGAAGCCACCTGTCCGTATGGACGTGTTGATGCCAGCCAGCGGCTATCAGGGCTCTGATTATCCGTCGGTCGATTTGAGACCGGTGGGCCTTGGCGTTTTCAGCGGTGACGGCAGTACTTGGGTGAAGCCTTTTCGCCTTCGTGGCCGTTTCAATGCTGACTCCGATTGGAAGTCATGGACTGACCACACCCTGCTGATTGGGGGCGCCGTTTTGAAGGAAGCCGGGATTTTTGACGCGGTCCGCGCTTTTAGGGAGACCGTGACTTTTTCCGATGATGCCTTCATGGCAATGTTGGAGTCTTTCCTCCCTCAGACCAATACCTTCGTTGTCACGAACGGTGAGATTGGTTTTTCTCTGAAGGAGTTGAGTGCTATTACTGGATTGCCCATCCTTGGCAAACTCTATGAGGAGTTCATGCCGATTGACAGCGTCCTTGAGGAGCAGTCAGAGGAGTTCAGGCTCCTATACTTTCAGCTCGTCGCCTTCTATGATTTTTTGAAGGAGGGCTCGAAAGTGAGATCCAGCAGTTGGAAGAGTTATGGCTCTTCATTCTTCAACTCCTTTGACGGTGGAGAATCTTCTGATAGCATGACCCAGGAAGACAGGAAGAAGACTTCGGCCATGCAGGAAGAGTTGAAGGGCTTCTTCGCGAGCACAGATGCCATTTGTTCTGACATTACACTGCGGAGAGATCTTGCTGTTTACCTCACTTTTTGGCTAGGTGAGGCTATTTTTGCTGGTGGAGATGGGACGCACATTAGGCCGCATTGTATATTTCCGGCTTGTCAGATGGCGTTTGGAGAGCGGCTTGCTTTGGTGCCCGCTCTTTACTCCTACCTGTGTACCGAACTGCAGGCTGCTGCTTTTTTGGTTCGGCTTGGGCTCCCTATGAATAGGGTATTTTCAGCCCATATCTTTTATTCGTGGTTTGTATACCACTGTCCTGGCTTCCACCAGTTGGGTGCTGCACAGGATGATGATCCTCTGATGATTCGATTGGCTAAGGGAAAAGCCGTATCCGAATCACTTTTGTTTGCCCGCATGAGGATCCGACGGTTCAGGGACGTCGAGATGGGGCAGTCTTCAGTTAAGCTTTCTCCGGAGTTGCGGAAGAAGGCTTTTGATTTTGGTGCCTCCCGAGATTCTACCAGAGCAGGGTCAGGAAGGCATTACTCTTTGACCAATGCAGAGAAGGAGTGGCTTTTCAGCATACGAGTCGGCACGATGGTGTACCGTAGACATCTTTTCGTCGACATCCAGCCGTATGCACCTTCTCGCTTTGCACTTCAGTTGGGCTTCTCTCAGGGCGTTGTTGGAGCGCCTTCGAGTATGGTGAAGCGTTTTGGGGGTTTGCAGGATGGCAGAAATGCATGGGCTTTCTATAGTGCTGAAGACACTACTGCCACGATTTCTTATCCTGAGCTGTCGACTTTCCGAACTGCCGGCTTCACGAAGTGGTTCGCGGAGACCTTTTTGGCATATCGGGGGCTTTCCAAGAAGGAGCTTGATGTAAAGCTGTCTTCTGGAAAAGGCATTGGGAAGTCGGATGGCGTCCGGCGAGAGGAAGTTTGGGCATTCCTTTCTGGAGAGAAGCACAAGATAGGCTTTCTCGGTGACCAGGGCGTCATTGGTTCTGAAGCTGTTCGGGAAGTACCTGATGAGGCTTTGGAGCAGCTAGAACAGGAGGAAGCTGAGCTCGACGCTTGGATGCAAGCGGCACAGAGGCGAGCTTCCGCGGAGTCTACGGGCGAGAGCAGACCATCCAGTGAGGAGTCAAGTGAGAAACCTGACTCTGATAGTGGGGCGGGTTCTTCTAGGAAGCAAACCCGTAGAGGTAGGAAGAGGAGGAGTCATCATCACAGCGAGGGGCCACATGAGGACTCTCCTGACATGGAAATCCCTCTTACCATCAACGAGGAGGTGCCAGAGGCTGTCGACGAGCCTCCAGAGAAGAGGAGCCGTGGAGAAGAGACCATTGGTGAAGGTATGATTCTTCCTTTTTCTTTTTCTGCTTCTTTCATGGGGCTTTCCATGTTCTGATTTGTTTTCTCACCCTGCTGCTGCTTCTTTTTTTTTTTTAGCAGAGGATGAAGACTTGGCGATGCCTGAGGTTCCGACCGATGAGGCGGTGATGGAGCCGGTTATGGCATCTGAAGAAGAACCTAGGGACTCTGGAATGATTCCGGAATCTCCAATTGGTATAACTTCTTTCGTTTTCTCTTTTTTTTTGTGCCTGCGACTTGATTTGCTAACATTTTTCTTGTCAGCTGACTTGCCACAGGATTCCGATGACTTTGAACCATCAATGGACGCAAATGTTGATGATGCTTCCGATGACTTCATGGAGGAAGAGAGTGTTCCGCCAGTCGTCGAAGAAGGTATTTTGTAGTGATGACCCTGATGGTTTTTTTTTTTTTTTTTTTTTTTTTTTTTAACAGGATCATATTCATACCTTTTTGTGTTTCATTTGCAGGTTTTGAAGTGACAGAAGAGAGTCCATCGCTTTCTTCAGAACCAGAGCAAGGGATGCCAGAGGTCGATCCGGAGGTAGAGACTCCTACAACCAGTTCTGACGCGATAGAGGAGATACCTCATGCTGAGATTCCTTCTCCCGTGGCTTCAAGTGAAAAGAGTTCCTTTGTTACTCTTTCGATGGGACACGACATGAGCAGCCGATCAGCGGAGAAGGGTGAACCTTCATCCAGTTCGTCTCTTCAATTTGCGAAGAAGGTGCTGGCTCGGGTTTTGAGTTCTTGGATCAAGACTCTCCTTTCTGGACACTTGGAAGCAGGATTTGGCATGATCCCACATGTGCAGGAGATTCTCACTGATACCGAAGAGGTTGGTCTGGATGTCACAGGTGCCAGGGCGATCGTTGATAGGATCATTGCACTGGGTGACAAGTGGTTTGAGACCATGGGTTTCCCTGACGACCAATTCTTCAAGGAGATGTTCTTGGACCCTGCTGATAAGGCTAAGTCTGACCTGAATGAGGCTACACAAAGCAGGAAGCAGGTAGTCCGAGAGAAGAACAAGGAAGAGCTAGCCATCATCGGATTGAGGCATGACCTTAACGTCCTTGATAGAGAAGTTGAGGAGGCCAGGAAACGTCTTGAGCATTTGAAGGCACAAGTCGATGCTAAGTGGGCTGCTATAACAGAGGCTCGTGACAGGGAGAGTACTCTGATTCGCAGGGTTGCAGATGCCGGTCAAGTTCTCGAGAGGAGGACTCTAGAAAATGAACGATGGCAAACTGCTGGGGAAGAGCTTCCCGGTGTAAAAGAAGGGTTACGGCATTCGCCAGCATCTCATGGCAAGTTCCTGAAGAAGCGTGCCTTGGAAACTCTGACGGCTAAGGCCAAAAGTTTGCTTGAGGAGCTGAAGCTTTGGCTGGAGACCATTTTTGGTTGAGCTCCTGATTTTTTTATAGCAGAAACCATTCTTCTTTTTTTTGGTACCACATGTATTTTTTTGGTACTTCTTTTTTTCTTTTGCAGTGCTTGTGAACACTTTTTTTTTTGGTACCACATGTATTTTTTGGTACTTCTTTTTTTTTTGTTTTCCCTACGCTCACTCAAATCTTTTTGTGATGAAAGCAATTGCTAAATGGGATTTGATCAAAAGCTTTGTCATTTTGTGAAAATCTTTTGTCAAATGATTGTTTTGGTAGGGGAAACGAATTCGGCATGAAAGCCGGATTTTTGTGGCATTTGCAGCCAGTTTTGACATGAGAGTCAGGTTTTTTGTGTGGCATTTATAGCCGATTTTTGAGATGGCATAAGAGCCAAAAATTTTGTTCGTGGCATGGGAGCCTGATTTTGGTTGTATGGCATTTATAGCCGATTTTTGAGATGGCATAAGAGCCAAAAATTTTGTTCGTGGCATGGGAGCCAATTTTGAGATGGCATGGAAGCCGAAATTTTATGGCGTAAAAGCCAAAATTTGGGTTGGCATGGAAGCCGGTGTTTGTTTTGTGGCATCTATAGCCAGTTTGGTGGCATTGATAGCCAATTTGTGGCATTTATAGCCGGTTTGGTGGCATTGATAGCCAATTTGTGGCATTTATAGCCGGTTTGGTGGCATTGATAGCCATTTTTGAAAGCCAAGTTTTGGTTTGTCGGCGTGAAAGCCAATTTTTTGTGGCATTGATAGCCGGTTTGTGGCATTTATAGCCGGTTTTGACATGAGAGTCAGGTTTTTTTTGTGTGGCATTTATAGCCGATTTGGTGGCATTGATAGCCGGTTTTTGGCAAAAGAGCCAGGTTTTGGCATTTATAGCCAGATTTTTTGGCTTTCAAAATGCAGGTATCGACTAAATGTCGCCTCCCCGCTGAATGGTCTTGCAAGTATCGATGGAATGTCGCTTCCTTGCTCATTCAGTTTTGTGAGTATTGATGGAATGTCACTTCCTCGCGGGTTAGGTTTTGCAAGTATCGATGGAGTGTCGCTTCCTTGCGAATTGGGGTGCAAATATCGACTAAGCGTCGCTTCCCTGCTTTTCCCAAAACTTTTGATTTTACGGGTACTGACTTGATGTCGTTTCCCCGTGATTTTTGAAATTTGAGGTTTTCTCGAACCTTTGAAATTTGGGTTGTGGATATCAACTGAAATGTTGCGTCTCCACGATTTTAGAGGTTTTGGAAGTATCGAATGGGGTTCGCATCCTTCCGATTTTTTGAGTTTTGCGAGTATCGACTAAGTGTCACTTCCCCGCGGTTTTTGAAAAACCATTTTTTTTGTTTAAAGACACGAGGGTCGTAAATTTTGACCTAAAACCATTTGGCGGTAAAAGGTAAGGTGGACTAGGGTGGAAATCCCTGAATCCGAATTTTTGTTTCAAACCATGAATTTTGGTTCAAGGATCGAAAGTTTTGGTCAAGTCAGGGAGAGGCTCCTAAACTTGGATTTTTTTTTTGTTTTTGTTTTTGAACAATGAAACGATAAAAATAAGCATTGTTTTTGAATCTCTAGAAATTTTGACATTTGATATGAAAATTCTAAAGAGAGTGGGTTTGACGAGCGAGTACCTGAGAACAGGTTTTGGCCATACAGGCATTGCTCTTACCCAGTTGGGTAAGTCTTCAAGGGTAGTACCGCTTCAAGAACTTGCCGTTGATAGGCAGCATACATCTGTCGCCTTCCATGTTTAGGAGGGCATATGCGCCATTGGAGAAGACCTTGTCGATGACGTAGGGTCCCTCCCATTTTGGTTCAAACTTGCCTTTGGACTTGTGAGTGAAGACCATTGGTCTTTTTACCGCAAGAACCAAGTCACCCTTTTTGTAGGCGCGTTGCCGAACCCTTTTGTCAAAAGATCCTGCCATGCGTGCTTGGTAAAGTTCAATGCTTTGTCGAGCTTCGAGCCGTCTCTCCTCGAGATTGTCCAGCTCATGGAGTCGCAATTTGACATTGCTTTCTTGAGTCATGTCATTTTGTAGAGATACCCTCAGAGAAGGAATTTGTACCTCTAGGGGCACGACAGCTTCGCATCCATAGACCAAGGAGAATGGTGTGCTATGGGTTGGTCCTCGAACGGTGGTTCGATAGGCCCACAAAGCTTCAGACAATTTGTCGCTCCAGTCTCTTTTGCGACTAGAGACCATTTTCTTGAGGATTTTGCAGAGTGTCTTGTTGAAGGCTTCTGCTAATCCGTTTGCTGCCGGATTGTATGGAGTCGAAGGACAGCTTTGAATTTTGTATTTGTCGCAAAATCTGTAGAATCGATGATCCCGGAATTGTGGTCCGTTATCATGGACGAATCTCTTGGGTATGCCGAAACGACAAATGATGTTGGTGCGCAGGAACTGAAGAACTGATGAGGTCTTCATTTCGTTGAACGCAAATGCTTCTGACCACTTGGAGAAATAATCCGTTGCGGCGAAGATGAAGCGATGACCTTTGCTTGAAGGGGGAGAGATAGGACCTATGATGTCCATGCCCCATGCTTCGAAAGGCCATGAGATTGCTGTAGGATGTAGCCATTCCGGAGGCATGTGAATGTAGTCTCCATGAACTTGGCATAGCTGGCAGCGTTTGGCAAATTGCATTGCATCAGCTACCATGGTAGGCCAATAGTAACCTAACCTTTTTATCTGATCATAGAGCTTAGGACCTGCCTGATGGGCTCCACAAAGACCAGCATGAACTTCTTTAAGTGTTTCTTCGGCCTCTTGTTGTGACAAGCAGCGTAGAAGTACTCCGTTGAAGGATTTCCTGTAGAGGATTTTTGAAGGAATATCCAAATGAAAGTTTGGGGCTCGCCTTTGGATGCTTACCCGTTCTTTTGGATCTTCAGGTAGGATTCCGAACATAGTGTAATCAATGAACGGATCCCTCCAGTCGCCGATTGAAGTTTGAAGGATAGAGATCCGACTTCCAACCACTCGGTGGCATTCAGCAACTGCTTGGTGTGTGTTAAGAGGAGGGAGGATCCTTCTCTCGCACACTGTGATTTGCATGTTTTCCCCTTCCTGGATCGCCATTGATGCGGCAAGTCCGGCCAGGGCATCTGCACGGATGTTTTCACCTCTACGAATGTGGGTGATGTTGCAGATGTCAAACTTTTGCAGAAGCGATTGTGCCTTATTGTAATAAGGCAGCAGATCGGGCTTCCTGACTTCATATTTCTGATTCATCTGGTTGACGATCAGTTGAGAGTCTCCAAAGACTTCCAGCATAGTGATACCGGATTCGATGGCGAGTTCCAATCCTAGGATCAGAGCTTGGTATTCAGCTGCATTGTTTGTGCATGGTTCCAATAGCGAGAAAGCGTGTGGAATCATGCATTTGTCGGGGTTAACAAAGAGGATGCCAACTCCCGAGATCAGCTTTCTGTTCTCATTTGTCCTGGTTGCACCGTCAAAGTACATGTCCCAGGAGGCATTTGGCGAGAAAGTCTCCACGTTGTAGACGGGTTCGTCTGGGAGATCATCTCTGAGTGGTGAATCTTTAGGCAATGGATGCTCTGCGAGGAAATCTGCTAGAGCTTGGCCTTTGATTGCTTTTTGTGGCACATACCTAATATCAAATTGTGATAGAAGGATGGACCATTTTGCCAGTCGGGCATTGAGAGAACCTGCTTTTGTGACAAGGACCTTCAAGAGGTTGATCCTCGAGACCAGGTAGACTGTGTTGGAAAGCAGATAGTGACGTAGCTTTTGTACGTCGAACATCACTGCAAGGCATTCTTTTTCGACTGGAGAGTAGCGATGCTCTGCACCTACTAGCATGCGGCTGAGGTAGTATAGAGCAGCTTCTTTTCCCTCACCATTCTCTTGTGCAAGCAGAGCGCCTACAGAATGATCAAGAGCTCTTGTGTACAAGATGAATGGTTTTCCAGTGGCAGGGGCAGCTAACACTGGAGGTTTGGTCAGGTATGACTTGATATCTTGAAATGCGGCTTCACAGTCGGCATCCCAGACAAAGTCTACACCCTTTTTCATCAATCGAGAGAATGGACGGCATTTCCCCGAAAGATTAGAGATGAACCGTCTGATGTAGGCCAATCTCCCTTGAAGCCCTTTTAGTTCCCTTAGGGTTCTTGGAGAGGGCATTTCTAGAATAGCCTTGACTTTTATGGGGTCAAGTTCTATTCCAGCTTTCCGAACAAGGAATCCGAGAAACTTACCCGACGAGACGCCGAAGAAGCATTTTAGAGGATTCATCCGCAGTTTGTGTTTGCGGAGTCGGAGGAAGACTTCCCGAAGATCTTTGAGATGGTCTTCTTTTCTTCTGCTTTTGACGGCGAGGTCATCAACGTAACATTCGACCGTCTTGTGCTGCATATCTTGGAATATTTTCATCATAGCCCTCTGATATGTGGCACCAGCATTTTTCAGACCAAATGGCATGACAGTGTAGCAATACACGCCAAATGGAGTCCGAAATGAAGTGTGTTTTTCATCCTCGGGATGCATCTTTATCTGATTGTAACCAGAGAAGCCATCCATGAATGTCATTCGCTCGAATCCGCAGGTATTGTCAATCATCACCTCCGGTATGGGGAGCGGGAATTCATCTTTAGGGCAAGCGCCATTCAAGTCTCTATAGTCAATACAGACTCTGATCTGCCCAGTTTTCTTTGTCACGGGGACAATGTTGGCCAACCATTCCGGATGTTGTTCCTCACGGATGAAGCCGACGCTTTTGAGCTTTTGAACTTCTTGTTCAATTTTATCCATCACATCTGGACGGAATCTTCTTTGGCCTTGTTTGACAGGCTTGATGTCTTCTTGAAGATTGAGTTTGTGGACTGCTACTTTGGGGTCTAAACCAGGCATTTCAGCATAGGACCATGCAAAGCAATCAACGAACTCACGAAGAAAAGCGATATACTCGGGTAACTCATCATCCTTTATATTCTTGCTTATGAATACAGGACGTGGGTTATCAGGTGTTCTCAAGTTTATCTTTTGAACAGGATCTTCTGTCGGAAGGTTCGAAGGTGGTTCCTCCACAATATTTTCGGAGGCTTCCAACTCAACGAAACCTTCTGGAGTTTCAACTGCATTACCAGACCAAGGCTCTGTTCCTTTCCATGGATTTTCTTGATTGGTGATCTCCTCAAGGCTTGCTATGAGATAGTCCCAATCGCCTGTTGAGTCTGGTATTTCTTTTGGAGACGAGGGTTCTTCTGGGTCAGAATAGCACAAGTCTGTATTATCGGGCGATTCCTCTTCATCATCAGAGAAATCGTACAAATTGGATGAGCTTCCTGGATCTTTGTCAGGTAACTCTTTAAAGAGATTTCCAGGGAGATCGATGTCTTCGTGGACTTGAGATGTTGAGGCTTGGTCGGTAAAACGACTTTTAAGCTTTTGTGTCAACTGTCTCAGGGGGGTATCAGGATCATATCCTAACCCATGTGAAGACTTTTCTACATATCCGTAGAGTCTCCAATCTTCCAGCTGGCTTTTGGTCAAGGCGGGCCTCAATGGCGTGAGAATACCGCGGCCTTCTCCCAAACCGACTGGGTTCTGAGCGTCAAAGCCCATTTTCTTCATGATAGCTTGTGCTACAGGACTATATAGAGATAGTTGAGGCATACCTTCGTTTTGGAAAGGTTCAAGCAAGGAACTTGATGAAGAAGCATCCGATCTATGAAAGAAGATCGGTCTTTGCTTTGGTGATGTTGCCGGAACAACAAAGGTAGCAGACGTAGGATCTTCTACATCAGCAGGTGTCTCCATCGGAGTGAGAGCAGGCTGAACTTGCTGAGTGTCAGCTTGGCTTGACGATGCATCATCTTCTGGCTCTGAGTCCGAGTCTGTGTCTTGCATGATAGACACGAGAGAGACAACAAATTTGCCCCCAGGCTTTTGTTTTGCCTTCTTCACTTTAGTCGTGATGACCAAAGGTTTTGAAGATTTGAGGGAGATGAGGAAGGGAGATTGACTACTCTCTTCTAATTTGCCGGAGGGTTTGTTTTCTTCCGGTGATTTTTGAGGAGCCTTGCCTTTATCTTTCTGGAGATTTTCAGCAAGGGGTGCTATTTCCTCTTCTTCTTTTTCTCCTTCATACATCTGGGAGTCTGCGAAGTGGACTTCTTTACCTTTGAAGGGTTTTCTGTCCGCAAAGACACGATGTACCATGCCGTCGTCGCCGACGAACTTGATGCATTGATGTAGAGTTGAAGGGACAACACCGTTCTCGTGTATCCAAGGACGTCCGAGAAGGATGTTGTAGCATGAGGGGGTTTTTATCGCATACACAGTGACCTCAAAGATAAGATCACCGATTTGCAATTTGAACCTGATTTTGCCGATAGGCCTTTGAGCACTCCCATCGTATCCAAAGATAGATACAGATGTGTGGCTTAGCTTGCTGGGTGGGATGCCCAACTCTTCGAGAGCCGAAGTGGAGATGAGGTTGAGTGCAGAACCTGGGTCGATCTGAACTCTATGTATCGGCATTTCTTTAATGTACCCTGTGAAGTACAGGGGTCGGTTGTGCCTTGCTTCGCCAAGTAGGAGGTCTTCCTTAGTGAAGGCGATGGTTGCACTGGCTGCCTTTTGAACTGAGAGGCATTGGATGCATGATCCCTCGCTTTTCTCTTTTTCTCCTTTTAAGGAGTTTTCTGAGTTTTTGACCCGGTAGTCCATTTCAATTTGGAGGACTTGTGGGGCATGTTTGTCGACATCCTCATTCAGTTTTTGTAATTCTGAGATGAGATTATCACGAGTGCGTGGAGACATTCGTAATAAATCCAGGATGTGAAGACGTGCAGGTATGTGTTTGAAGTGCTCAACCAAGTCATACTTGAAAGCCTCCTTAGGGCCTGCATGTTCATCATTGTTGCCACTGGGGGCGCTTACAACATCTTTTCCCGAAGGATTTACATAAGTAAAGGAAGATTGGTTGTAATTTTTGTGGTAGTCCCGGCCAGAGCGGGTGCCTCTACCAACTTCGAGAGCTTCTTGAGAAGGATCTTCGTTTGGAAGATTGTCTTCAGGATCAAGAGGCTGTCGTTTTTCATCTACTGGGGATGTATCTGCAACAGAGTTGCCATCCTCAGTGATTGTGTTGCACGGAGCATTTTCCGGGAGCAAGTCCTGAACAGCATCCAGCAGCTTTTCTTCTTCGTTGACCCATCCATCATCCCAAGTTGGGTTTTCTTCATGATGATGAGTCGGGAAGAATGTGTATCCTGAAGTCACAGTCTCAGGAGAAGAAACCTGAGAGGGTGTCATCTCTGTGAAAGTCACGTGAGACAAGGTAGCTCCAGAGGATACATTGCTAGGCGTCGTCGGAGTATAGGTAATCTCATCAGACGACGCTTCAGAAGAGCTATAGTCCTGATATATTACATTACAGGAAGCTCTGATAGGAGATGTTGCCTGCTCGGAGTCAGACTCATCCTCGGATGTAAGAGGATCGTCTATCCAGCAATGTTCTCCATTTTCAGGAGTTAAGGGTGGAGGTACCTGGTGAGCTTCAGGGACTTCCGGTTCTGGATTGTGAGGAATCTCGTTGATGCGGTCTTGCTCTTGTTCTAGAGCGAGATGCTGCAAGATCCTTGCATATTCTTCAAGATCAGGCATGGGAGCCAGATCCTCTTCTTCGTCTTCTCCGTGTGGCTCAACATAGTTGATTTCCACTGGAGCAATGACAGGTGCTGGGTTAACAGCATCTTCTTGTGCAGCCTCTTGGTCTTCTTCATCATCAGACCAGGATCCTTGTGGCTGTAAGGGGTTATACCAGATTACTGGTATAAGGTGAGTTTCAGGAACCCATTCTTCATCGGAGAGATATTCTCCTGTTTCAAGGGATTCTTCCCACTCATCAGTGTAGCCGGACTCGAATCCATCATCGGTGTCGCTGGACTCGTATCCATCAATGGAGAATCCAACTACCGAGTTGTAAGAGTATGATGCCCCCTGCATAGCTTCTTCTCTGAATTGAGGTGGCATGAAATCACTGAGAGTGAGTTTTCTTACCCCCTTTGAAGTCTCTGGAAGGGACGTTTCTGTTGCCCCGAGTGAAGTGGTAGAGGAGGCCTCTGCCTTTTCATGGACTTCTTGTTTTGGCTGGGTCTTCTCTTGCCGTTTGAGCCTGAGGAGATGTTTCCTAGCCTGCCTTCGCTGTTGAGCGGTCGGCTTTGTTTTGACGATCTCCCAATTTTCATCTTCCAGGAGATCGGGATGTACCCATATGGGTTGTCCGTCTGGTGTCGGGCAAGGAACCAACACTTCGGACGTTTGAATTCTTTTTATCACCTTGAAGGAAGTAGTGATCTTCTTCTTCGGTGATTTTGGTGTTTGTCCACATGACACCATGTTGACGGAGGCAGTCCCATAGTTTTTGTCAAAGGTTATGACTCCGTTCCTCCACATCTCGTTTATCTTCTCTCTCACAACAAAGCATTGATTGAGAGGATGCGAGACCATCTGGTGGTATGGACAGTACCGAGGATCATTGGTTTTGCCAACGTCTCCAGGTCTTTTGGGCTCTGGCAAAATGAGTTTACCATTTGCTAGGAGAGCCTCAAAGATTTCTTCAACGTCTTCATCGAACGGATATTTCTTTTCTACTCGCTCTTTGAAGGCATCAGAGAGTTCAGGTCTCTTACCTGCAGTTTTGTTTTCAGGTTTCTTTGGCTGCTGAGGAGCTGACTTGGTTTGCACATTAAGGACCTCTTTCTTCTTTGGTTTAGAGGTTGCAATGGCGGTTGGCTCTTTTCTTGATGACTTTTGACTGTTGAGGTCTTTAATCACCGTTTCAGCTTCCATAGAAGCTTCCACGAGTTCTCCCAGGTTTTTTGATTTGTTGCCGATGATCATGGAGCGTATTCTTGCTCTCATATTGTTACGGCAGATGTCGACTAGCGACGCTTGTGGCAGTACATCTGAGCATTTGTACGCCATTGCTTTCCACTTGTGAATGAAGTCATAAGTTGACTCATTCTCTCCCTGTTTTAGGCTGCAGAGCTGAGCCATAGTAACAGGATGATCCTCACCTTGGAAGTGGGTCAGGAAGCGTGTCTCCAGCATAGCCCAGTTCTGAATGGAGTTCTCCGGCAGAGTGGAGTACCAATCGAAGGCCGTACCTTTTAGGGTACTTGCAAAGAGGCGAATCTTGAGTGCATCTTGATCCGCGATAGCTCCCGTCAAGATCTTGAAGTGGATGACGTGTTGTCTGGCCGATCCTTTCCCCGTATATGTTTGGAGAGTAGGATGCTTGAATTTTGTGGGGAACGGGACCGAGTCCATCCATAAAGGATATGGTGGCTTGATCCCATGCTCTTTGAGTATATCCTCTTCTTTAGCTTTGGCGAGGATACTGTCTACGTCCTTTTTGGTAAGGGCGCGCGACTCATTTTCTTCACAATTCTCCTCGTTATTGTCATGATTTGGAGGAGGCTCATTGTTTGCCTGATTTTGGACGACAAGGAGAATGTTTTCCATCAGAGTTTCAATCCTCTGCTGGCCTTGTTCCAACTGCTGGATGCGTGTGAGCGCATCATCTCGAGGTGGATTCTGAGGTGGTGGCTCAGAACTTGTAGCCAAGACGTTCATCCCTCGGGATTCGAACGAAGAAATCGTCCTGGTGACCGAGCTGGGGCTCATTCTTTTTGATGAAGAGCTCGATGAAGGGTTACTCTCCCGTCCTTGGCTTGAAGGGTCAGGAGATTCTTCTGGATGTCTTCGTGTCCCGGTGACGCTACGGGTCACCGGACGTCGGACATGGATTTTTGATGCTGACTTTTGGCGTCTTCTGGTTTTTCCAACCATATGGACGGCAGCAACTTGGTCGGGTCTTTCTTTTTCGACCCATTTATGGGAGACTTGAAGTGTAGGAGGCTGGGTCCGTTGCTTCTCTAGTCTCTTTTGTCGATATGACGCACGGCGGCGTGCTCGACGAGCGATTTGAGCTTCAGTCAGCTCTGGCTGGGCTCTGACGATGAAGGATGTGCTCCCTCGGGCGCAGCAGCCGAGCTTGTCTTCTTTGTGGTTGGGCAAGGACAGGATGCGGACCCGGTCCTTTGCCTGTTGCAGCGAAGCTTTAAACCTTTCGAGTTCGGCCCCTGTAGAGATAAAGGGTCGCACTGAAGGGGTGTAGGCCCTGGCAGGTGCTTGTAGAGGCCTAGTGATGCATGATCTGATTTTGGGCCTGTAGGAACAAGCCGGCTCATGCTGGGTTGACTTGGGAGTCAGGTTGGAGATGGGTCTCTCCTCTTTCATGTAGGCAAGAGGGTATAACTGGTTCTCCTTGAGTGGGGCCAGGAATGCTGGCTTGGTGGAGGTTTGAGACCTTCTTTGTTTTGGGGAAGGTCTTGGAGACCAAGTCTTAGGATAGACCTGGTTGGTTGTTGGTCGAGGCTTTGCGGGGGTGCCGCGGGCTTCGGGCTTTTGGGCGCTCGCCTTTGGTGTCACGGGAGTGACACGTTGAGAGGCGATCTTCTGCTTTTTAGCAGGCGCAGCTTGTTCTTCGGGAAGTGGGAATGGTCTCAGTGTCCCGAAGACGATGGTCCGGGGAGTCGAGGTCGACCCGGAGTTCAGAGAGTTGCCGAGGGAGTTGACGCTTCTGCAGCTGACAGGGCGCTTATGAGTGCGCGTGCTTTGCTTCTGTTGAAGCATGAGTTGGTGCTTGTTCTCATCGAAGATAATGGTTAAGGCTGCCATTGTTAGTTTCGAAAAGGTTCTGAAACACGACCACATCCATTAGTAATCACAAGAATAATGATCATAAATGGGAATTTCTATGGTTGTCTTTTCAAATCGCTCAAGGGACATGTCCCAAGCAATATGAAAGAAGGCAAAAAGCCATAGAGGGTACAATTGTTCTGGTAGCAAGCATGGTAGGCTCGAAATGAGCGTTCCAATGACTGCTAGAAGCAATTGTATACCTAAATTCGACTTATCGAGAAGCGGAGCTTGCTCGAGATAAGAAGAATATAAGGTAGGAGTTACAAATGTGCCGGTCACAGATACAGTAGACCCTGAAAGGGCGTACCAGTACTGCTATGCACAAATGTTGGAGATCGCATCCATGAGATGGGATTCTTTGTTTTGAAAGGTCAGAAATGAATTCGTCAAAGAGAGCAGGTGGCATTCCGATTCAAATACGGGCTCAACGATTTCCGCGTGCGCCAGTACTCAGAAGGGAAGAGACCACAATTTCTCGAATCTGAATCCAAAAGTGACGAGTTTTTTTTTTTGAAATGTCAAGATTGGTTCCATCAAGGAGAGCAAATGGTATTCTGATCTGAACACGGTCTCGGCGATTTCCGCGAGCGCCAGTGCTCAGAAAAGAAGAAACCAAAATTTCTCAGATCTGAAATCAAAAGTGACGAGTTTTTGGAGATTTTTTTTTTTTGAAATGATTTTTTTTATTTTTATTATTATTATTATTTTTTTTAAATATATATTTTTTTTATTTTTTTTGAAAATTTTTGTTTTTTTTTTTAAGATTATTTTTTTTGAAAATATTTATTTTATTTTTTTTTATTTTGATTTTAATTTTTTAAGATTTAAAGACGAGAGAGTACACATAGGCCTCCTAACCCGGTCTTATGAAACCTCAATTGATAGAATTGCCCCCAGGTAAGGGTAGGATTACTTAATGAACCCGTTTGGAGGACCCTTGCCTAGAACAGTCAAGCTGTCTCCACACTCTGGACAAGTCTTTTCTTGAATCAATCGTGATCAAAGAACGCAATTGGTTTAACCTTAGTGGTCTATGTCTTTTTTTTCAAATCCCAAATAGACTCATCGAAGAGAAACGATGGCCCAAAACCTTAGTCGAACGGGCTCAACATTTCTGCAAGCACCAAAGAACGATAGGATAGGATCAAAGCTTCTCAATTTTGAATCAGAACTAAGAAAACTGATTTTTTGATTTTTTATTTATTTATTTATTTATTTTTTGAAATCTCTAATGAACTCATCGAAGAGAAACGATGGTCCAAAACCTTAGTCGAACGGGCTCAACATTTCTGCAAGCACCAAAGAACGATAGGATAGGATCAAGGTTTCTCAATTTTGAATCCAAACTAAGAAAACTGATTTGACTTTTTATTTATTTATTTTTTTTTGAAATCTCTAATGAACTCATCGAAGAGAAACGATAGTCCAAAACCTTAGTCGAACGGGCTCAACATTTCTGCAAGCACCAAAGAACGATAGGATAGGATCAAGGTTTCTCAATTTTGAATCCAAACTAAGAAAACTGATTTTTTTTTGAAAAGAGAAAGAATGGAAACAAACTCAAAGGAATAGAAATTTCCAAAAAATCCCATCTCATTTTTTTTCTAGGATGCAAAATCCAACATAGGCTACCAGCTAGAAAGTAGCCAAGGAATCCGGAAAAGAAGTATAAGCATAGAGCAAAAAGTATGATATGCAAATATTTCATTTCCGAGCACCGTGTTCTCAAATGAACGAGTCCCACCGGGTGTGCCAGCTTGATGGAACGCGCTCCGAGGCGCCGTGGGGCGGCTACCGGGGTCGGCGGAACGTGGGAGTCCGTCGGGTCCGGCCCTTTCGCGCCCTGGCGGGCCCTGAAGCGTGCATCAACATTTCTTTTGTGTGGGTGTGCCAGATTTTCTATTTTACTTGGAATTGCAAGTGGTAATCCGGAGATCAACCTTCGCAAGTAAAAAGGAAATCAACTTCTTTCAAGTTTTCCATTGCACAAATATTTAAGAAAAGAGACATTTTCTTGGTTTGCCGTGAAAGGCGATTTTGTTTGGCATTTATAGCCGATTTTGGCGTTTATAGCTGATTTACAATTCTCATCAATAATGAAAGACAAGAGTTGTGATTTTTGTCTCTTTTAGAAAAATACAAACTACAATGAAAAGCAAGAAAAGGAAGATCTAACTTTTCAGGAGATATTGGGGGACTTGTTCAGATTGACGGTCGCAAGCCATGTATGGGCTTCGCCATCATCCATGCAGATGAGAACAGAAGATGCTCTTGATTCGCTTGGCTTGGCTATAACCTCAGGTTTTTAGAGGACAAAGACCAAGAGATGGTCCTATGTCCAATAAAAAGCTAAGTAGACGGGCTCAAAAGCCATGTCTAAGCCATTGGAGGTAGCAGGAGGAGGCAAGGACCTTGGGGGGGGTGCCCCCCCAAGGGACTTTTGTCACCTTGTAGTGGTGGCTGGTGCAGAACTTCAGCAGAGTTTTTCTCTCTTTTTCTTTCTCTCAGATTTCTGGATCTGTGGCGCTTTGGAAGTGCTCTCCGATTGATCGATCCGGATTTCAATGGAATGCTCTCCTATTTATAGGCTTTTGGTAGCCATTTAGGAGAGTTTATGGGCTTTAATGGCTTTAATGGGAGGAGTTACAAGATTTATTTCTTGATTTTGTAACTCCTTTTTCCTTGAATCTGATTGGCCGATGGAGATTAAGGGCTTTTAATCACCTTAATTACCATAATGGGAGGAGTTTCATGGGTTAAATGCCATGAATCAATTGACTTGTAACTCCCAAATGCTTGCTTCTGATTGGGCCGTCCAAAGAAATGAATTAATGACTGCAATAAAGCTAGTCAATTAACCACATTAATTGGTCGCCGAGCAGTCGAAGAGTCGCGGGCCATGCCGTGTCTTCTGGAATTCTTCTGGCGATGATCGTCGATGGATCTACATGCTGATCGACATCGGATGAACATATAACTTCAGACATTGATAGCTAAGAGCGGGCCGGTGACATCTGTCTTGTCGATTTCACGATCGGTCGGACAGAAAGTGCACTTTCTTGGTCGACCGGTTGGCGATCTTGGAGCGATCAATGATGATTTTATGCTTTTGGAGGTTGACCCGTGATTTTGACGGATGTCGGAGGATATGAGTCAATTTCAAGCACTAAAAATCACATTTTCAGGAAACCACAGGGGCCAAAGTGCACGAAACGCGAAAAAAGACGGAAAAACGGGTCACCGGCGGAAAATCCGGTGACCCGGACCTCCATGGTCGCCGGCGACCATGGGCCGGCGACCATGGGCCATGGTCGCAGGGGCCTGCGACCTTAGGGGAATTTTTTCCCTTCGGAGCCCGTTTTGCGGTCGTTTTGAGGTCTTTTTTGTCGCCGTTTTCTTCTGTATTTTTCTAGAAATTTCTTCTCATTTATTGGCTTGATTTCCCTGTAGAAAACCTGATGAGAATCCTTGCATTTTTAGAGTGCAAAGTTTCTAATTTTCCGGGAAAGCCGAAGACTTTGTCGCGTAGAGCTGCTGATTTTCCGCCAGAAGTCGAAACTTGGTCAAACGATGTCGGAATGACCTGAAATTTGAGGTGAAGCCTCCTGAGCAATAAATAAGACCAACCATAGGCTTTTGTTTGAGTTTTGAAGCCGTTTTGGGTCCCGTCGATGCTTCACTTGATTTTGCTGCGGGGAAAATGCCGAGCGTTGATATGTGGCCAAACGATGTCCGATTGACCTGAAATTTGACGGGGAGCCTATTGGAGTCATTTTGAGACGTTCCATGGGCTCCATTTTGGATGTCATGGTCCCGGGTTGCTCCGCCGCCGGTAGGCTTGATTTTCTCTCGGAGCATCGAAACCTGGTCAAACGTTTTCGGAATGACCTGAATTTTGACGTGCAGCCTTTTGGAAGCATGTTGAAGCCACTCATGCACTTGGTTTGATGAGCGAAGGCTTCGGTAGTTCCCGCCGCCGGGAGGCTTGATTTTGCTGCTCGAGCATTGATGGAGGGTCAAACGTTGTCGGTTTGACTTGAAATTTGGCATGGAGCCCTTTTGAGACATGCCGGAGTCATCTGTAGGCTCTGATCGAAGTTTTGACGTCTCCGATGATGTCGCCGCCGAGAGCTCCTGTTTAGCTGTCGGAGAAGTGAAGTTAGGCCAAATGTTGTCGAAATGGCCCGAAACTTCATGTGTACTCTTCTCTTGGCTATCTTGAAGGATCTTGCAGTTTTTGTTTGATTCTGACAAGATTTGATTTTTTGGAGAAGTTGCATTGCCTATTTATGGCAGGTTGCGACTTCATGCAGCTTTCTTGATGTTGAAGAGGCAAAGTGACATTTTTGGTGTCAACACACTCTGCCGGAGAACTCCATTCAGAACTGGGCTATGCTGGAGACACGCTTCCTGACCCACTTCCAAGGTGAGGATCATCCTGTTACTATGGCTCAGCTCTGCAGCCTAAAACAGGGAGAGAATGAGTCAACTTATGACTTCATTCACAAGTGGAAAGCAATGGCGTACAAATGCTCAGATGTACTGCCACAAGCGTCGCTAGTCGACATCTGCCGAAACAACATGAGAGCTAAAATCCGCTCCATGATCATCGGCAATAAATCAAAGAACCTGGGGGAACTCCTCGAAGCTTCCATGGAAGCTGAAATGGTGATCAAAGACCTCAACAGTCAGAAGTCATCAAGAAAAGAGCCAACCGCCATTGCAACCTCTAAACCAAAGAAGAAAGAGTTCCTTAATGTGCAAACCAAGTCAGCTCCTCAGCAACCAAAGAAAGCTGAAAATAGAGCTGCAGGTAAGAGACCTGAACTCTCTGATGCCTTCAAAGAGCGAGTAGAAAAGAAATACCCGTTCGATGAAGATGTTGACGAAATCTTCGAGGCTCTCGTGGCAAACGGCAAGCTCACCTTGCCTGAACCCAAAAGACCGGGCGATGTTGGCAAAACCAACGATCCTCGGTACTGTCCATACCACCAGATGGTCTCGCATCCTCTCAATCAATGCTTTGTTGTGAGAGAGAAGATAAACGAGATGTGGAAAAACGGAGTCATCACCTTTGACAAAAATTATGGCCCCGCCTCCGTCAACATGGTGTCACGTGGACAAACACCAAAATCACCGAAGAAGAAGATCACTACTTCCTTCAAGGTGATAAAAAGAATTCAAACGTCCGAAGTGTTGGTTCCTTGCCCGACACCAGACGGATAACCCATATGGGTACATCCCGATCTCCTGGAAGATGAAAATTGGGAGATCGTCAAAACAAAGCCGACCGCTCAGCAGCGAAGGCAAGCCAAGAAACATCTCCTCAAGCTCAAACGGCAAGAGAAGACCCAGCCAAAACAAGAAGTCCATGAAAAGGCAGAGGCCTCCTCTACCACTTCACTCGGGGCAACAGAAACGTCCCTTCCAGAGACTTCAAAGGCGGTAAGAAACTTCACTCTCAGTGATTTCATGCCACCTCAATTCAAAAAAGAAGCCATGCAGGGGGGATCATACTCTTGCAACTCGGTAGTTGGATTCTCCATTGATGGATACGAGTCCAGCGACACCGACGATGGATTCGAGCCCAACTACACCAATGAGTGGGAGGAATCTCTTGAAACAGGAGAATATCTCTCCGATGAAGAATGGGTTCCTGAAACTCACCTTATGCCAGTAATCTGGTATAACCCCTTGCAACCCATATGCAAGGATCTTGCAGCGTCTTACTCTAGAACAAGAGCAAGATCGTGTTAACGAGCCTCCTCGCAACCCAGAGCCTGAAGTCCCTGAAGATAATCAGGTACATCCACCCTTAACTCCTGAAAATGGAGAACATTGCTGGATTGACGATCCTCTTACATCCGAGGATGAGTCTGACTCCGAGCAGGCAACATCTCCTATCAGAGCTTCCTGTAATGTAATATATCAGGACTATAGCTCTTCTGAAGCGTCGTCTGATGAGATTACCTACACTCCGACGATGCCTAGCAATGTATCCTCTGGAGTTACCTCGTCTCACGTGACTTTCACAGAGATGACACCCTCTCAGGTTTCTTCTCCTGAGACTGTGACTTCAGAACTCACATTCTTCCCGACTCATCATCATGAAGAAAACCCAACTTGGGGTGATGGATGGGTCAACGAAGAAGAAAAGCTGCTGGATGCTGTTCAGGACTTGCTCCCGGAAAATGCTCCGTGCAACACAATCACTGAGGATGGCAACTCTGCTGCAGATACATCCCCAGTAGATGAAAAACGACAGCCTCTTGATCCTGAAGACAATCTTCCAAACGAAGATCCTTCTCAAGAAGCTCTCGAAGTTGGTAGAGGCACCCGCTCTGGCCGGGACTACCACAAAAATTACAACCAATCTTCCTTTACTTATGTAAATCCTTCGGGAAAAGATGTTGTAAGCGCCCCCAGTGGCAACAATGATGAACATGCAGGCCCTAAGGAGGCTTTCAAGTATGACTTGGTTGAGCACTTCAAACACATACCTGCACGTCTTCACATCCTGGATTTATTACGAATGTCTCCACGCACTCGTGATAATCTCATCTCAGAATTACAAAAACTGAATGAGGATGTCGACAAACATGCCCCACAAGTCCTCCAAATTGAAATGGACTACCGGGTCAAAAACTCAGAAAACTCCTTAAAAGGAGAAAAAGTGAAAAGCGAGGGATCATGCATCCAATGCCTCTCAGTTCAAAAGGCAGCCAGTGCAACCATCGCCTTCACTAAGGAAGACCTCCTACTTGGCGAAGCAAGGCACAACCGACCCCTGTACTTCACAGGGTACATCAAAGAAATGCCGATACATAGAGTTCAGATCGACCCAGGTTCTGCACTCAACCTTATCTCCACTTCGGCTCTTGAAGAGTTGGGCATCCCACCCAGCAAGCTAAGGCACACATCTGTATCTATCTTTGGATACGATGGGAGCACTCAAAGGCCTATCGGCAAAATCAGGTTCAAATTGCAAATCGGTGATCTTATCTCTGAGGTCACTGTGTATGCAATAAAAACCCCCTTATGCTACAACATCCTTCTCGGACGTCCTTGGATACACGAGAACGGTGTTGTCCCTTCAACTCTACATCAATGCATCAAGTTCGTCGGCGACGACGGCATGGTACATCGTGTCTTTGCGGACAGAAAACCCTTCAAAGGTAAAGAAGTCCACTTCGCAGACTCCCAGATGTATGAAGGAGAAAAAGAAGAAGAGGAAATAGCACCCCCTGCTGAAAATCTCCAGAAAGATAAAGGCAAGGCTCCTCAAAAATCACCGGAAGAAAACAAACCCTCCGGCAAATTAGAAGAGAGTAGTCAATCTCCCTTCGTCGTCTCCCTCAAACCTTCAAAACCTTTGGTCATCACAACCAGAGTGAAGAAGGCAAAGCAAAAGCCTGGGGGCAAATTTGTTGTTTCTCTCGTGTCTATCATGCAAGACACAGACTCGGACTCAGAGCCAGAAGACGATGCATCGTCAAGCCAAGTTGACACTCAGCAAGTTCAGCCTGCTCTCACTCCGATGGAGACACCTGCTGATGTAGAAGATCCTACGTCTGCTACCTTTGTTGTTCTGGCAACATCACCAAAGCAAAGGCCGATCTTCTTCCATAGATCGGACGCTTCTTCATCAAACTCCATGCTGGAACCTTTCCAAAATGAAGGTATGCCTCAGCTATCTCTATATAGTCCTGTGGCACAAGCAATCATGAAGAAAATGGGCTATGACGCTCAAAACCCAGTCGGTTTGGGAGAAAGACGCGGTATTCTCACGCCATTGGAGCCCGCCTTGACCAAAAGCCAGCTGGAAGATTGGAGACTCTACGGTCATGTAGAAAAGTCTTCATATGGGTTAGGATATGATCCTGATACTCCTCTGAGACAGTTGACATAAAAGCTTAAAAGTCGTTTTACCGACCAAGCTTCAACGTCTCAAGTCCATGAAGACATCGATCTCCCTGGATATCTCTTTAAAGAGTTACCTGACAAAGATCCAGGAAGCTCATCCAATTTGTACGATTTCTCTGATGATAAAGAGGAATCGCCCGATAATACAGACTTGTGCTATTCTGACCCAGAAGAACCCTCGTCTCCAAAAGAAATACCAGACTCAACAGGCGATTGGGACTATCTCATAGCAAGCCTTGAGGAGATCACCAATCAAGAAAATCCATGGAAAGGAACAGAGCCTTGGTCTGGTAATGCAGTTGAAACTCTAGAAGGTTTCGTTGAGTTGGAAGCCTCCGAAAATATTGTGGAGGAACCACCTTCGAACCTTCCGACAGAAGATCCTGTTGAAAAGATAGACTTGGGAACACCAGATAACCCACGTCCTGTATTCATAAGCAAGAATATAAAGGATGATGAGTTACCCGAGTATATCGCTTTTCTTCGTGAGTTCGTTGATTGCTTTGCATGGTCTTACGCTGAAATGCCTGGTTTAGACCCCAAAGTAGCAGTCCACAAACTCAATCTTCAAGAAGAAATCAAGCCTGTCAAACAAGGCCAAAGAAGATTCCGTCCAGATGTGATGGATAAAATTGAACAAGAAGTTCAAAAACTCAAAAGCGTTGGCTTCATCCGTGAGGAACAACATCCAGAGTGGTTGGCCAATATTGTCCCAGTGACAAAGAAAACTGGGCAGATCAGAGTCTGTATTGACTATAGAGACTTGAATGGCGCTTGCCTTAAAGATGAATTCCCGCTCCCCATACCGGAGGTGATGATTGACAATACCTGCGGATTCGAGCGAATGACATTCATGGATGGCTTCTCTGGTTACAATCAGATAAAGATGCATCCCGAGGATGAAAAACACACTTCATTTCGGACTCCGTTTGGCGTGTATTGCTACACTGTCATGCCATTTGGTCTGAAAAATGCTGGTGCCACATATCAGAGGGCTATGATGAAAATATTCCAAGATATGCAGCACAAGACGGTCGAATGTTACGTTGATGACCTCGCCGTCAAAAGCAGAAGAAAAGAAGACCATCTCAAAGATCTTCGGGAAGTCTTCCTCTGACTTCGCAAACACAAACTGCGGATGAATCCTCTAAAATGCTTCTTCGGCGTCTCGTCGGGTAAGTTTCTCGGATTCCTTGTTCGGAAAGCTGGAATAGAACTTGACCCCATAAAAGTCAAGGCTATTCTAGAAATGCCCTCTCCAAGAACCCTAAGGGAACTAAAAGGGCTCCAAGGGAGATTGGCCTACATCAGACGGTTCATCTCCAATCTTTCGGGGAAATGCCGTCCATTCTCTCGATTGATGAAAAAGGGTGTAGACTTTGTCTGGGATGCCGACTGTGAAGCCGCATTTCAAGATATCAAGTCATACCTGACCAAACCTCCAGTGTTAGCTGCCTCTGCCACTGGAAAACCATTCATCTTGTACACAAGAGCCCTTGATCACTCTCTGGGTGCTCTGCTTGCACAAGAGAATGGTGAGGGAAAAGAAGCTGCTTTATACTACCTCAGCCGCATGCTAGTAGGTGCAGAGCATCGCTACTCTCCAGTCGAAAAAGAATGCCTTGCAGTGATGTTCGCCGTACAAAAGCTACGTCACTACTTGCTTTCCAACACAGTCTACCTGATCTCAAGGATCGATCTCTTGAAGGTTCTTGTCACAAAGGCAGGTTCTCTCAATGCCCGACTGGCAAAATGGTCCATCCTTCTATCACAATTTGATATTAGGTATGTGCCACAAAAAGCAATCAAAGGCCAAGCTCTAGCAGATTTCCTCGCAGAGCATCCATTGCCTAAAGATTCACCACTCAGAGATGATCTCCCAGACGAACCTGTCTACAACGTGGAGACTTCCTCACCAAATGCCTCCTGGGACATGTACTTTGACGGTGCAACCAGGACAAATGAAAACAGAAAGATGATCTCGGGAGTTGGCATCCTCTTTGCTAGCCCCGACAAATACATGATTCCACATGCTTTCTCGCTATTGGAACCATGCACAAACAATGCAGCTGAATACCAAGCTCTGATCCTAGGATTGGAACTCGCCATCGAATCTGGTATCACCATGCTGGAAGTCTTTGGAGACTCTCAACTGATCGTCAATCAGATGAATCAGAAATATGAAGTCAGGAAGCCTGATCTGCTGCCTTACTACAACAAGGCACAATCGCTTCTACAAAAGTTTGACATCTGCAACATCACCCACATTCGTAGAGGTGAAAACATCCGTGCAGATGCCCTGGCCGGACTTGCCGCATCAATGGCGATCCAGGAAGGGGAAAACATGCAAATCACAGTGTGCGAGAGAAGGATCCTCCCTCCTCTTAACACACACCAAGCAGTTGCTGAATGCCACCGAGTGGTTGGAAGTCGGATCTCTATCCTTCAACCTTCAATCGGCGACTGGAGGGATTCGTTCATTGATTACACTATGTTCGGAATCCTACCTGAAGATCCAAAAGAACGGGTCAGCATCCAAAGGCGAGCCCCAAACTTTCATTTGGATATTCCTTCAAAAATCCTCTACAGGAAATCCTTCAACGGAGTACTTCTACGCTGCTTGTCACAACAAGAGGCCGAAGAAACACTCAAAGAAGTTCATGCTGGTCTTTGTGGAGCCCATCAGGCAGGTCCTAAGCTCTATGATCAGATAAAAAGGTTAGGTTACTATTGGCCTACCATGGTAGCTGATGCAATGCAGTTTGCCAAACGCTGCCAGCTATGCCAAGTTCACGGAGATTACATTCACATGCCTCCGGAATGGCTGCATCCTACGGCAATCTCGTGGCCTTTTGAAGCATGGGGCATGGACATCATAGGTCCTATCTCTCCCCCTTCAAACAAAGGTCATCGCTTCATCTTTGCCGCTACGGATTATTTCTCCAAGTGGTCAGAAGCATTTGCGTTCAACGAAATGAAGACCTCATCAGTTCTTCAGTTCCTGCGCACCAACATCATTTGTCGTTTCGGCATACCCAAAAGATTCGTCCATGACAACGGACCACAATTCCGGGATCATCGATTCTACAGGTTCTGCGACAAATACAAAATTCAAAGCTGTCCTTCGACTCCATACAATCCGGCAGCAAACGGATTAGCAGAAGCCTTCAACAAGACACTCTGCAAAATCCTCAAGAAAATGGTCTCTAGTCACAAAAGAGACTGGAGCGACAAACTGTCTGAAGCTTTGTGGGCCTATCGAACCACCGTTCGAGGACCAACCCATAGCACACCATTCTCCTTGGTCTATGATGCGAAGCTGTCGTGCCCCTAGAGGTACAAATTCCTTCTTTGAGGGTATCTCTACAAAATGACATGACTCAAGAAAGCAATGTCAAATTGCGACTCCATGAGCTGGACAATCTCGACGAGAGACGGCTCGAAGCTCGACAAAGCATTGAACTGTACCAAGCACGCATGGCAGGATCTTTTGACAAAAAGGTCAGGCAACGAGCCTACAAAAAGGGTGACTTGGTTCTTTCGGTAAAAAGACCAATGGTCTTCGCACACAAGTCCAAAGGCAAGTTTGAACCAAAATGGGAGGGACCCTACGTCATCGACAAGGTCTTCTCCAACGGCGCATATGCCCTCCTAAACATGGGAGGCGACAGATGTATGCTGCCTATCAACGGCAAGTTCTTGAAGCGGTACTACCCTTGAAGACTTACCCAACTGGGTAAGAGCAATGCCTGTATGGCCAAAACCTGTTCTCAGGTACTCGCTCGTCAAACCCACTCTCTTTAGAATTTTCATATCAAATGTCAAAATTTCTAGAGATTTAAAAAAAAAAAACAATGCTTACTTTTATCGTTTCATTGTTCAAAAACAAAAAAAATCCAAGTTTAGGAGCCTCTCCCTGACTTGACCAAAACTTTCGATCCTTGAACCAAAATTCATGGTTTGAAACAAAAATCTGGATTCAGGGATTTCCACCCTAGTCCACCTTACCTTTTACCGCCAAATGGTTCTAGGTCAAAATTTACGACCCTCGTGTCTTTAAACAAAAAAATGGTTTTTCAAAAACCGCGGGGAAGTGACACTTAGTCGATACTCGCAAAACTCAAAAAATCGGAAGGATGCGAACCCCATTCGATACTTCCAAAACCTCTAAAATCGTGGAGACACAACATTTCAGTTGATATCCACAACCCAAATTTCAAAGGTTCGAGAAAACCTAAAACCGTGGAGAAGCAACAAATCAGTTGATATCCACAACCCAATTTTAAAAATCGTGGAGATGTAACATACCAGTTGCTATCCACAACCAAAATTACAAATGGTTCGAAAAAACCTCAAATTTAAAAAATCGCGGAGAAACGACATCAAGTCAGTACCCGCAAAACCAAAAGTTTTGGGAAAAGCAGGGAAGCGACGCTTAGTCGATATTTGCACCCCAATCCGCGAGGAAGCGACATTCCATCGATACTTGCAAAACCTAACCCGCGAGGAAGTGACATTCCATCAATACTCGCAAAATCGAATGAGCAAGGAAGCGACATTCCATCGATACTTGCAAGACCATTCAGCGGGGAGGCGACATTTAGTCGATACCTGCATTTTGAAAACCAAAACTCGGCTATAAATGCCAAAATCCGGCTATAAATGCCAAAACAAAATTTCCAGCTATAAACGCCAAAATCGGCTTTCATGCCAACAAAACAAAACTTGGTTTTCAAAAAACTCCGCTACAAATGCCACACCAAAAAAAAAAAAAAACCTGACTCTCATGTCAAAACCGGCTATAAATGCCACAAACCGGCTATCAATGCCACAAAAAATTGGCTTTCACGCCAACAAACCAAAACTTGGCTTTCAAAAAAAAAACCCGGCTATCAATGCTACAAAACCGGCTATAAATGCCACAAATTGGCTATCAATGCCACCAAACTGGCTGTAAATGCCACAAAAACACCGGCTTCCATGCCAACCCAAATTTTGGCTTTTACGCCATAAAATTTCGGCTTCCATGCCATCTCAAAAGCGGCTTTCACGCCATCTCAAAATCAGGCTCCCATGCCAAAACAATTATTTGACAAAAGATTTTCACAAAATGACAAAGCTTTTGATCAAATCCCATTTAGCAATTACTTTCATCACAAAAAGATTTGAGTGAGCGTAGGGAAAACAAAAAAAAAAAAGAAAAGAAAAGTACCAAAAAAATACATGCGGTACCAAAAAAAAGGAAAGTGTTCATAAGCACTACAAAAAAAAAAGTACCAAAAAAATACATGTGGTACCAAAAAAAAGAAGAATAGTTTCTGCTACAAAAAATCAGGAGCTCAGCCAAAAATGGTCTCCAGCCAAAGCTTCAGCTCCTCAAGCAAACTTTTGGCATCAGCCGTCAGAGTTTCCAAGGCACGCTTCTTCAGGAACTTGCCATGAGATGCTGGCGAATGCCGTAACCCTTCTTTTACACCGGGAAGCTCTTCCCCAGCAGTTTGCCATTTTTCGTTTTCTAGAGTCCTCCTCTCGAGAACTTGACCGGCATCTGCAACCCTGCGAATCAGAGTACTCTCCCTGTCACGAGCCTCTGTTATAGCAGCCCACTTAGCATCGACTTGTGCCTTCAAATGCTCAAGACGTTTCTTGGCCTCCTCAACTTCCCTATCAAGGACGTTAAGGTCATGCCTCAATCCGATGATGGCTAGCTCTTCCTTGTTCTTCTCCCGAACTAGCTGCTTCTTGCTTTGTGTAGCCTCATTCAGGTCAGACTTAGCCTTATCAGCAGGGTCCAAGAACATCTCCTTGAAGAATTGGTCGTCAGGGAAACCCATGGTCTCAAACCACTTGTCACCCAGTGCAATGATCCTATCAACGGTCGCCCTGGCACCTGTGACATCCAGACCAACCTCTTCGGTATCAGTGAGAATCTCCTGCACATGTGGGGTCATGCCAAATCCTGCTTCCAAGTGTCCAGAAAGGAGAGTCTTGATACAAGAACTCAAAACCCGAGCCAGCACCTTCTTCGCAAATTGAAGAGACGAACTGGATGAAGATTCACCCTTCTCCGTTGATCGGCTGCTCATGTCATGACCCATTGGAAGAGTAACAAAAGAACTCTTTCCACTTGGAGCCACTGGAGAAGGAATCTCAGCACGAGGTATCTTCTCTATCGCGCCAGAACTGGTTGTAGGAGTCTCTACCTCCGGATCGACCTCTGGCATCCCTTGCTCTGGTTCTGAAGAAAGCGATGGACTCTCTTCTGTCACTTCAAAACCTGCAAATGAAACACAAAAAGGTATGAATATGATCCTGTTAAAAAAAAAACCATCAGGGTCATCACTACAAAGTACCTTCTTCGACGACTGGCGGAACACTCTCTTCCTCTATGAACTCATCGGAAGCATCATCAACATTTGCGTCCATTGATGGCTCAAAGTCATCGGAATCTTGTGGCGAGTCAGCTGACAAAAAAAATGTTAGCAAATCAAGTCGCAGGCAAAAAAAAAAAAGAAAAGAGAAAGCGAAAGAAGTTATACCAATTGGAGATTCCGGAGTCATTCCAGAGTCCCTCGGTTCTTCTTCAGACGCCATAACCGGCTCCATCACCGCCTCATCGGTCGGAACCTCAGGCATCGGCAAGTCCTCATCCTCTGCTAAAAAAAAAAGAGCAGTAGCAGGGTGAGAAAACAAATCAGAACATGGAAAGCCCCATGAAAGAAGCAGAAAAAGAAAAAGGAAGAATCATACCTTCACCAATGGTCTCTTCTCCACGGCTTCTCTTCTCTGGAGGCTCGTCGACAGCCTCTGGCACCTCCTCGTTGATGGTAAGAGGGATTTCCATGTCAGGAGAGTCCTCATGTGGCCCCCCGCTGTGATGGTGACTCCTCCTCTTCTTACCTCTACGGGTTTGCTTCCTAGAAGAACCCGCCCCACTATCAGAGTCAGGTTTCTCACTTGACTCCTCACTGGATGGTCTGCTCTCACCAGTAGACTCCGCGGAAGCTCGCCTCTGTGCCGTTTGCATCCAAGCGTCGAGCTCAGCTTCCTCCTGTTCTAGCTGCTCCAAAGCCTCATCAGGTACTTCCCGAACAGCTTCAGAACCAATGACGCCCTGGTCACCGAGAAAGCCTATCTTGTGCTTCTCTCCAGAAAGGAAGGCCCAAACTTCCTCTCGCCAGATGCCATCCGACTTCCCAATGCTTTTT
This sequence comes from Umbellularia californica, assembly GCA_028538565.1. NCBI lineage: Eukaryota > Viridiplantae > Streptophyta > Magnoliopsida > Laurales > Lauraceae > Umbellularia > Umbellularia californica. The sequence continues at coordinate 35,111,067 of JAPQWN010000012.1, read as the reverse complement.
CCAGAAGACAGCTTTACATCAAGCTCCTTCTTGGAAAGCCCCCGATATGCCAAAAAGCTCTCCGCGAACCACTTCGTGAAGCCGGCAGTTCGGAAAGTCGACAGCTCAGGATAAGAAATCGTGGCAGTAGTGTCTTCAGCACTATAGAAAGCCCATGCATTTCTGCCATCCTGCAAACCCCCAAAACGCTTCACCATACTCGAAGGCGCTCCAACAACGCCTTGAGAGAAGCCCAACTGAAGTGCAAAGCGAGAAGGTACATACGGCTGGATGTCGACGAAAAGATGTCTACGGTACACCATCGTGCCGACGCGTATGCTGAAAAGCCACTCCCTCTCTGCATTGGTCAAAGAGTAATGCCTTCCCGACCCTGCTCTGGTAGAGTCTCGGGAGGCACCAAAATCAAAAGCCTTCTTCCGCAACTCCGGAGAAAGCTTAACTGAAGACTGCCCCATCTCGACGTCCCTGAATCGTCGGATCCTCATGCGGGCAAACAAAAGTGATTCGGATACGGCTTTTCCCTTAGCCAATCGAATCATCAGAGGATCATCATCCTGTGCAGCACCCAGCTGGTGGAAGCCAGGACAGTGGTATACAAACCATGAATAAAAGATATGGGCTGAAAATACCCTATTCATAGGGAGCCCAAGCAGAACCAAGAAAGCAGCAGCCTGCAGTTCGGTACACAAGTAGGAGTAAAGAGCAGGCACCAAAGCAAGCCGCTCTCCAAACGCCATCTGACAAGCCGGAAAAATACAATGCGGCCTGATGTGCGTCCCATCTCCACCAGCAAACACAGCCTCACCTAGCCAATAAGTGAGGTAAACAGCAAGATCTCTCCGCAGTGCAATGTCAGAACAAATGACATCTGTGCTCGCGAAGAAACCCTTCAACTCTTCCTGCATGGCCGAAGTCTTCTTCCTGTCTTCCCGGGTCATGCTATCAGAAGACTCTTTGCTGTCAAAGAAGTTGAAGAATGAAGAGCCACAACTCTTCCAACTGCTGGATCTTACTTTCGAGCCCTCCTTCAAAAAATCATAGAAGGCGACGAGCTGAAAGTATAGGAGCCTGAACTCCTCTGGCTGCTCCTCAAGGACGCTGTCAATCGGCATGAACTCCTCGTAGAGTTTGCCAAGGATGGGCAATCCAGTAATAGCACTCAACTCCTTCAGAGAAAAACCAATCTCACCGTTCGTGACAACGAAGGTATTGGTCTGAGGGAGAAAAGACTCCAACATAGCCATGAAGGCATCATCGGAAAAAGTCACGGTCTCCCTAAAAGCGCGGACCGCGTCAAAAATCCCGGCTTCCTTCAAAATGGTGCCACCGATCAGCAGGACGCGATCAGTCCACGACTTCCAATCGGAGTCAACACTGAAACGGCCACGAAGTCGAAAAGGCTTCACCCAAGTACTGCCGTCACCGCTGAAAACGCCAAGGCCCACCAGTCTCAAATCGACCGATGGATGATCAGAACCTTGGTAACCACTGGCTGGCATCAACATGTCCATACGGACAGGTGGCTTCTCTGCAAAACCGGAGGGACCGCCAACAAAAACCCCGGTCTTGATCACACTGGTCCTCTTCACCCAGCTCGGAGGATCTTCCCTCTTAGGGCACGTGGGAGAAAGGCTCAGGATCGAGATGGTCCGGTCAAAAGACGACCGGGTAGAAGCAGTCTTCTCTTCACCATCAGCTGTGTAAGAGAACTGAAAACATCTCCTTTGGTATGTCAAGTCGTCAGGGACTGCATCTCCAAAGAAGAAGGTAGGCTCGGACAAAACCCTCAGATCGTCCATAACCGAAGGACGGTTGCTTACCATGATCTTATAGAATTCCTCATTCTTGAGAGCGATCAATCGCTGTCTCATCTCATCGCGATTGAGGGAATCACACTCTTCCAAGTTCTTCTCAACAAACTGGACCTTCTCCCAGGCCTGCTGAACGGCCACATTGGAAGATCTAGCAGATCGACGAGGTACGCTTGTAGCAGGCTCTTTACCCTTGTTCGCTCTGGAAGAACCACCTGCAAAGGGTGGAAAAGAAAAAGATCGTCATCAAAATGACAGGATTTCGCTAAAAAAAAAAAAGGGTCACTTTGTCCCACCAAAAATCTGGCGAAATTTTGGCATGACCCCGGGGCAATTCCAAAGAAGAAGGAAATACCCCGACGGAAATAGAAAGTTTGAAGATGGGCTCAACATTGCTGCGGGCTCCGAAACTCCAAACTTTCGAAACCTCAAAATCTCCGCAAAATCAAGAAGGGCTCAACATCGCTGCGAGCTCCAAATTCCCAAATTTGCAAAGATTTTCAGGTATGCTATCATGCTCAATCTACAAAAAGTACATGCATGAACATTTAGATTTGCATAAAAACGCATTATCATGATGAGCAAAAAAAAAAAAAAAAAAAAAATCAGGCCACGTGACCGTACGGATCTGTCCGTACGGCCCACAAAAAAAAAAAAAAAAGAGAAAAGAGACACACGTGAAAAAAAGAGAAAAAAAAAAAAAGAAATCACGTGGAAAAAAAAAAGAAAAAAAAAGAGAAGAAGAATAGAAAGAAAGAAAAAAAAAAAAAAAAAAAAAAAAGAGAAGACTTTTTTTTTCCATCCTATTCTCTACATGGAGTTTTCTTGAAAGAAAAAGAGAGAAAACTTACTTGAAGCCATTGATGGAGAAGAAGAAGGAAAAAGCTTGAAGATCCTTGAAGAAGAAAAACTCTTGGTCTTGGAGCTCTCTTGAGATTGTTGCAAAAGAAAGCAATAAGAGCAAGAGATCCTACCTTCCTTTGCTTTTATAGGAGAGAGCAAATCAAAGAAGGAAACAAAGAAGAAAGGTAAGTGCTACTAATTAGTAACCTTACTAAAAGAGAAGGAATTAGAAAGATTCTTTCCCAAAAAGAAAGATGTCTTTGAGAGATTTCCTCCCAAAATCAATCAAATGAGAGATTCTCTCCAACAAAAAATGGATATTGGAGATTCTTTCCCAAAAAAGAAAGATACCTTGAGATATTCTCTCCCAAATTAAGGGAAGATGAGAGATTCTCTCCAATTAAAGATATTTTTAGATATTCTCTATCCAAATGAGATATCTTTAGATATTCTTTACAAAAATGACCCCACATGAGATCTAAGCCATCCTAAAAAGCTTAAGGTCCCATGGGCTAGCCAATATGAGCCAGGTTCGACCACCTAGGCACTAAAAAAAAAAAAAAAAAAGAGGGCTTTTGGTCAGAAAAAAAATCCCTCTTACCAAGAGCATAAAAAAATGGTTCCATGCCTCTTTTGAGTTGATTGAACCATACAAAAAATTCCAAGCCCCATGAGCTTCCAAAAACCAAACCATCCAGCCTCATATACCAAATTGAGCCAAAATCTTGAAATTGACATTTCACAAAAATCCAAACCACTCCAATGGACCCACACAGTCCCAAAGAGTGACCAAAAACCAAATCCTGGTCCCCTAACTTGCCACATACAGCTTGTTAGGTCACAAGACCAAAACCAAAAACCAAATCATGATCCCCCAACTTGCCACATACAGCTTGTTGGGTCACAAGGTCAAAACCAAAACCCGACCCCCTAACCTGCCACATACAGCTTGTTAGGTCACAAGGTCAAAAACAAAAGCCCAAATCCACATCCCTGATGTCATCTTCAAAACTTTGCCTCGAGATAGTCCCTGATTCCTTTCATTTACCATAAAATTCCCCTGGAAGCTCAAAGGCTACTCTACCAAAGGAAAGATTGCTCAAAGACTCTTGGTCAAGACACAAGCTCTCCTTCAAAAATCTCTTCGAGGCACATCGACTACAAAAGTCAAGCAACTCGTCGCTGTACCTCGAGGGGGCATTTGTTGACACCAAAAATGTCACTTTGCCTCTTCAACATCAAGAAAGCTGCATGAAGTCGCAACCTGCCATAAATAGGCAATGCAATTTCTCCAAAAATTCAAATCTTGTCAGAATCAAACAAAAGCTGCAAGATCCTTCAAGATAGCCAAGAGAAGAGTACACATGAAGTTTCGGGCCATTTCAGAATCATTTGGCCTAACTTCGCTTCTCCGACAGCTAAAATGGCGCTCCCGGCGGCGACATCATCGGAGACGTCAAAACTTAGATCAGAGCCTACGGATGACTCCAGCATGTCTCAAAAGGGCTCCATGCCAAATTTCAAGTCAAACCGACAACGTTTGACCCTCCATCAATGCTCGAGCAGCAAAATCAAGCCTCCCGGCGGCGGGAACCACCGAAGCCTTCGCTCATCAAACCAAGTGCATGAGTGGCTTCAACATGCTTCCAAAAGGCTGCACGTCAAATTTCAGGTCATTCTGACAACGTTTGACCAGGTTTCGATGCTCCGAGAGAAAATCAAGCCTACCGGCGGCGGAGCAACCCGGGACCATGACATCCAAAACGGAGCCCATGGAACGTCTCAAAATGACTCCAATAGGCTCCCCGTCAAATTTCAGGTCAATCGGACATCGTTTGGCCACATATCAAAGCTCGGCATTTTCCCCGCAGCAAAATCAAGTGAAGCATCGACGGGACCCCAAACGCCTTCGAAACTCAAACAAAAGCCTATGGTTGGTCTTATTTATTGCTCAGGAGGCTCCACCTCAAATATCAGGTCATTCCGACATCGTTTGACCAAGTTTCAGCTTCTGGCGGAAAATCAGCAGCTCTACGCGACAAAGTCTTCGGCTTTCCCGGAAAATTGGAAACTTTGCACTCTAAAAATGCAAGGATTCTCATCAGGTTTTCTACAGGGAAATCAAGCCAATAAATGAGAAGAAATGTCAAGAAAAATACAGAAGAAAACGGCGACAAAAAAGACCTCAAAACGACCGCAAAACGGGCTCCGAAGGGAAAAAATTCCCCTAAGGTCGCAGGCCCCTGCGACCATGGCCCATGGTCGCCGGCCCATGGTCGCCGGCGACCATGGAAGTCCGGGTCACTGGATTTTCCGCCGGTGACCCGTTTTTCCGTCTTTTTTCGCGTTTCGCGCACTTTGGCCCCTGTGGTTTCCTGAAAATGTGATTTTTAGTGCTTTAAATTGACTCATATCCGACGACATCTCGGATCCGCCGTCAAAAGCATAAAATCATCATTGATCGCTCCAAGATCGTCAACCGGCTGACCAAGAAAGTGTACTTTCTGTCCGACCGATCGTGAAATTGACAAGACAGATGTCACCGGCCCGCTCTTAGCTATCACTGTCTGAAGTTACATGTTCATCCGATGTCGATCAGCATGAAGATCCATCGATGATCATCGCCAGAAGAATTCCAGAAGACACGGCACGGCCCGCGACTCTTCGACTGCTCGGCGACCAATTAATGTGGTTAATTGACTAGCTTTATTATAGTCATTAATTCATTTCTTTGGACGGCCCAATCAGAAGCAAGCATTTGGGAGTTACAAGTCAATTGATTCATGGCATTTAACCCATGAAACTCCTCCCATTATGGTAATTAAGGTGATTAAAAGCCCTTAATCTCCATCGGCCAATCAGATTCAAGGAAAAAGGAGTTACAAAATCAAGAAATAAATCTTGTAACTCCTCCCATTAAAGCCATTAAGGCTCATAAACCCTCCTAAATGGCTACCAAAAGCCTATAAATAGGAGAGCATTCCATTGAAATGGAGATCAGAAAATCGAGATCAGAAAATCGGGATCAGAAAATCGAGATTGATCGATCGGAAATAATCCAGAGCTCGTATCCAGAGAAAGAAAAAGAGAGAAAAACTCTGCTGAAGTTCTGCACCGGCCACCACTACAAGGTGACAAAAGTCCCTTGGGGGGCACCCCCCCCCCCCCCCCAAGGTCCTTGCCTTCTCCCGCTGCCTCCAATGGCTTAGACGTGGCTTTTCAGCCCGTCTACTTAGCTTTTTATTGGACATAGGACCTTCTCTTGGTCTTTGTCCACTAAAAACCTGAGGTTATAGCCAAGCCAAGCGAATCAAGAGCATCTTCTGTTCTCATCTGCATGGATGATGGCGAAGCCCATACATGGCTTGCGACCGTCAATCTGAACGAGTCCCCCACAATCTCCTGAAAAGTTAGATCTTCCTTTTCTTGCTTTTCATTGTAGTTTGTATTTTTCTAAAGAGACAAAAATCACAACTCTTGTCTTTCATTATTGATAAGAATTGTAAATCGGCTATAAACGCCAAAATCGGCTATAAACGCCAAAATCGGCTATAAATGCCAAACAAAATCGCCTTTCACGGCAAATCAAGAAAATGTCTCTTTTCTTAAATATTTGTGCAATGGAAAACTTGAAAGAAGTTGATTTCCTTTTTACTTGCGAAGGTTGATCTCCGGATTACCACTTGCAATTCCAAGTAAAATAGAAAATCTGGCACACCCACACACAAAAAAATGTTGATGCACGCTTCAGGCCCGCCAGGGCGCGAAAGGGCCGGACCCGACGGACTCCCACGTTCCGCCGACCCCGGTAGTCGCCCCACGGCGCCTCGGAGCGCATTCCATCAGTTTTATTTCTTCTGTGTTTTTGGGCAGGTAATTTAAGGATTGCAATTGTTGGATTTCTGCGTATTCTTCCACTTCATGTTGAATTGAGACTTTATTTTGTTAAAATGTGTGATCTTTTATGCATTTCGAATTGAGACTGGTTTGATTTATCTTGCTTTGTTGGGATTTAGGCTTTTGGATGGAAGAAATTTGTTGCTTGCGATTGTTGGATTTCTTGATTTTCTTTCACTTCATGCCCTTCTCCCTCATCGTGCACCACTGCACCCCCCCTGTTGACTTGCTGACTTCAAGTCAACTGTTGGCCACTAGATTTTTCTTTGGCTATACATGGGAGGAATGAGGAATGATAAATTATCCTAGTCTTAAACTAGCATGGTCTAAGTCATTTGGATTATTCTTAGAGTGCTCTATTTCACTGCTTTGCCACACAATCTCCATCTGCCAGTGTACATCCATTGTTGTACTCCACAACACTGGAGCCTCCACTTTGTAATATGCTAGTGCAATCTCTGGCACTGGTTGTAAGATGAGATGCCCTTAACCATCCATCTGCCTTTGATGATATCATAACAAAACATAAAAAATTTGAAAGTTTTGTCAAATTATGCAAAGTCCATGAGGCCCTATTTGTTAAAAGGCCTCTATAAGATTTTTATATATTTCTTTTTCATTAAATTGTTAATTGATATTTTTTAGAACAGTGGGTTTTTGTTAAAAAAATTATAAGGTATATGAGGTTTTTTGATGCCCTGTTTTGGGTTCCGATATGTGGGGCTCATGTTTGGTATATACAATACTTACAGTTCACAAACTATGAACTGGCACAACATTGGTCATCCTTGCATTACCTTTTTAAGTAAAAACCAAGTCACCAATGACACATTTTGATTGGATCCACAGACAATTTGCACAATGGATACTGCTTTTGTTTCTTCCATTTATTGTTGCTTTTCTCTTTCTCTAGGTGGCCGGGAAGCCTACCGAGCAAAAAACAAGTGAAGGAATAGAACAAATCGTAACGAATATACATACATATTTGGGTCTCCTTCTCTCTTGCCCTCAGATATGAAACAGTGTGAACAATGCACTGATTACTTTAAAATGTGCATATTATTCTTTTTACACACAGTTGCAGAGCCGTTGTGGTATTCCATCAGCATGAGAAGTTTGAAGGCAAAAGAACACATGCTCCTGACAGAGTTGAGGAGGTTTGACATAGATTGTTGAACCATCATAGGCCTTTAGCGAAGGGAACATGAACTGGGTAGGGGCCATGCTACTATGTGGCCTCTTTTTCATAGTCATGAACTTTGAATTTATTTCATGTGCCGGGTGAGCTTAAGGAGCAAATTTTGAACGGCCCGATTGTGAGTACTTGTGCATTTATATAATTCAAAGTTTAATATAAGCATTTCATTATATCCATAACTCCTCATTCATAATCTTTGTAGAGCACGTACAACATTAGGAAGATCGACAAAGCAAAAAACCCGGATCAACTGTTAACTCGCATGGATTCCTTCTTGGTCACTCAGAAATGAAAGGACGGATCAGCATCGAACCCCCATGTGGTGAGAACCATTTCACTATAATTAGTTGCTAGGTTATTAATTTGAATTGATTAACTTTTTAGAAGGAATAGTCCAATAATTGGTTGCTAGGTGAGAACCTTTTTATTTAATATTCGTGGTGTATGTGTGAAGTAAATTATTTAAGTGCTATGATTGATTGGTGAATGTTCTAGTTTGGAGGGGCACTAGTGGGGTGTTTGAAATGCTATGGTTGAATGGTGAATTACTTACGACTGAGTAGTGAATGACTTTGTAGTGTGTTGGTGCATTGGGTTGTTTATATGAATTTCTTTTCTTTTTTTTTATTTTTTTTCTTTTTTTTTTAGCAGGTACTTTGCAGGTTGTAAAAAGAAATTTAAATGTACCTACAAGAAATGGGATTTTCAGGTTAGTGCTATTTTCTCTCTGTTTGCTGAATTTGATGCCCATCTTAGATGGAATTGTTTCACAATCCATGACAGCAGTAGTGCTTTCATATGATCTTTGTCAGTGCTCACATATTGGGAATGATGATGTGGGCCAAGTTCTTGAATGCCAAATAATCCTGATGTCTTTAGACACATAATTACATTATAGGAAAATCATTTGGACTTACTAGTTCCAATTAATTTCTATATCTGTAGTCACGTACATTTTGAGATCCCTATTAGAAATAAATTCGAATACTGTAGCAAAATAAAAATACAAAATGTTAATATTTCTCCATTCTGTTTTCATATTATTGAAAACATGCAAGGTGTTTAAGGGTTCTTCTGCTTCTTATGAATTATGATTACAAGTGTTACTTTTTATTCTAGGTATTGGCACAAGGCTTAAGAAGATAGTTTTATTCTTATGAATTATGAATTATGAGACAATCACATGTTGAAGGTCTACTGAAATTTGGATTAAGGGAGGTGAGGATTTTAGCCGAAGAAATTGTTGTGAGCTGGATTAGAACATGAGGCTATTGTGACTTGCAATTGTAAGGTTTATGAAACTACCATTTGTGGTAGATAACTTGTTCAGATTCATCTGACTTCAAAATGTTCGTCTTCTTAATGAAACTCCCATATGCACCAAGACCCTCTTTTAAGTTATGAAATGAGGTTACATCTTTACTTTTCTACTATGAAATGAGTCTATATCTTTTAAATCTTAAAGGACTTGCAAGTGATTTTTTTTCCATATTACTGATATTAGTTGCAGGAGCGCTTCCATCGTCTTGAAATACTACTAGTCAACCATCCCTCTGTAATGTCTTAAAGAACAAGAAAATCCTTGCTAACAGTGCTGAGTTGGGAGAGGTTTGTCATAAGAGTAGTGTTTGATTTTCATAACATGTTTATTGTTGTGTTGGTGATGTGGTTTTTTATTGTGCAGTGGTGTTGGTGGTGGTGTTTTTAATTGTCCAGACTCTTTTGGCAATGGTTTTGTGCTGGTGGTGTTTTTAATGTGAAGGAACATCTTTTTAATGTGAAGGTGAATTTAAAAGTTTTAATCAATGGATAAAGACTGCTTTTTGAAGGAGGTTGTCATCATAGTAGCTGAAAGGAACCTTTCCTATTCACAGATGTTTCTAAGTGTGTACATTTATTTATTCTTTTTATGGAGAAAAATAACCTTTCATCACTTATATATTGGTCATTGATTTAATTCATTTATTATGCTTTTTTTGCCTCAATTTATGATCACCCCCAACCATATCATCAAATGTTGAGTGGAGTTACCAAATGCTTCCATGACTTGTATCCTCAAACTATTTCTTTCCATTTTTAGGATTGTTGGGCAAATCGGCTGATGATGGGCAGATATGGTGATTCTCAATGTGGGCAACTTTTATGACCCACCTAAGGTATTTCTTGATTTTTATGGTTTTTTGTTTTGTATGCTTCTATTGCAATTCCTTTTATGATTTGTCCTTCAAGTGATCATTTTCTCTGTGTTTTTTCTAGTGCCTCAGGTGATGATTTTCTCTGTACTTATTTTGGTGCCTTCATCTTGTTTCTCTCCACGCTACATATCTTCCACCTTTTCTGTGGGCTGTGTATCAGGAAGAGCAAAGTAAAGTTGCGGCCTTCACTTCAGCTTTTTTTGGACCGGTTTGGATTGCGCTGATTAATTTGAGGAAGCCATATTTTATCGTGGAAATTGTTCGTTGTCTCTCCATAATACATATCGAAGACCACGTTTCAGTTATTGCTTCTATGTTATATTGAGACCAGCTATTATATAGATTTATGTTTAACAAAATTTTATCAATATCTTCAGTAAGAATTTGTGATGAGGACAACTGTTTCATTGCACTCAAATTCAATGAATTAATATAGTTTATGTTTTTACATCGATGGAGTATTATTTTCATACCTCAATTACTATTTAGAGATATATGATTGTGATGACCTAAGGATGACTTTGCATTAAAGATTTGTGAATGGATGGATTGTGAATGGATGATGAGATTATAATTGTATTGATTGGGTATCAAAACAGGAAAAATATTTTTTTTTGAAAATATTAAAAACTATTTTTTTCTTAAAAATTATTATTTGCAGCGCTTTTATTATGTAGCAAATAATCAAATGTAACAAGATGAAGGTTATTTACGACACCACAAAAGCGTTGCAAAAAAAATTTATTTGCAACTATATAAGAGTGTCACCCTTAATAATTTATTAACGACTTTTTTGAATCGTCGCAAATATAAATTATTGGTGACGCAATTTTGCCGTTGCAAATAAATCATTATCTGCGACGCTTATAATACATCGCAATAGATGCGTAATTAGCAACGCTTTGAAACCGTCATAAATACTCTCTCTATTTGCCACGCTATAGTCTTTAGTGTTGCTAATCTTTCTGCGACCCCATTATTTGCGACCCCTTTGTGACGTTTAGTTTTTTGCGTCGCAATTACTTATTGCGACGGTTTTTATGTTATCTGCGACGCTTTTTTCGCGTTGCAAAAAAGCCAATTTGTTGTAGTGGAGCACTTCGCTCGAGGGTAGAGTGACTTGTAGGAACTGACGGTTCGCAAATAGCACTCCCGGTTAGAGATTTAGAGGCGAAAACATCGGATTTTCCTAACACTTAGGCTTGAAAACGGCCCCGTCAGGGGTCCGGAACGGGAACCGGCCTTCGAAAAAATCGTAAACTGGCATGAGCACCTTGCTCGAGGGTATAGTGACTTGTAGGAACTGATGGTTCGCAGATATGACTCCTGGTTAGAGAATTAGAGGAGCGAACATCGAATTTTCCAACACCTAGGCTCGAAAACGGCCCACCAGGGGTTCGGAACGGGAACCGGCCATCGGAAAAATCGAGAACCTGCACGAGCACCTCGCTGGAGGGTAGAGTGACTTGTAGGAACTGACGGTTCATAGATACGACTCCTGGTTAGAGAATTAGAAGCGAAAATCGACGATTTTCCAACACTTAGGCTCGAAAACGGCCCGCCGGGGGTCCGGAACGGGAACCGGCCCCCGGAAAAATCGAAAACAGGCACGAACACTTCTATCGAGGGTAGAGTGACTTGTAGGAACTGACGGTTCGTAGATATGACTCCCGATTAGAGATTTAGAGGCGAAAACATCGGATTTTCCAACACTTAGGCTCGAAAACAGCCCGCCGGGCGTCCGGAATGGGAGCCGGCCCCCGGAAAAATTGGAAATTGGCACGAGCACCTCACTCGAGGGTAGAGTGACTTGTTGGAACTGACGGTTCGCCGATAGGACTCTCGGTTAGAGATTTAGAGGCGTAAACATCGGATTTTCCTAACACTTAGGCTCGAAAACGGCCCGCCGGGGGTCCGGAACGGGAACCGGCCCCCCAGAAAAATCGGAAACCGGCATGAGCACCTCGGTCGAGGGTAGAGTGACTTGTAGGAACTGACGGTTCGCAGATAGGACTCCCGGTTAGAGATTTAGAGGCGAAAACATCGGATTTTCCTAACACTTAGGCTCGAAAACGGCCCGCCGGGGGTCCGGAATGGGAAACAGCCCCCGAAAAAATTGGAAACCGGCACGAGCACCTCGCTTGAGTCGAAATTAACTTGCAGAACTGACGGCTCGTAAATCAGACTCCTGGTTAACGAATTAGACCTAAAAACGTTGGATTCTTAACACTTAGTCTTGAAAAAAGGCCGTTGGAGGTTGAGAACGGGAATCGGCCATCGGACAGCCCAGAAACCAGCATGGGTACCTTGTTCAAGTTTAGAGTAACTTGTTGGAATTTACCGTTAGTGAATCGGACTTCTGGTTATCAAATTAGACATAAAAACCGCCCGATTCTCAACACTTAGGCTGAAAAATAGGCTGCCAAAAAACTTAGGAAAATATGTTTATATATATACATGTTTATCTTTCATTTATAATTTAATTTGTTGAAAAGATTCTAATGTTGTTTTTTTCATTGCAGATTGATTGACGCTTTGCGGTCGGTTGCAGACTTTTGGGGGTGTTTCATTCTTTTTTGTTTATTTGTATATGTATATTGGATATTTATATGGGATTGTATCATTGTTGATTATAATATTTGGTTAATGAGATGAATGATTAGATGAAAAATGGCGATGGTCATTTGTTAATTTAGCAACTTTTGTTTTAATGCATTTTTTACATTGAATATAGGTACATGAACAGGTTTATTTCTGATATAGGTGTATAAACAGCTTTATAGGAAAATTATATTAAAAAAACGAATATGGTTTTTTTTTAAAAATAAAATCACTTTTACCGACGAAAATAAAACGTCGGTAAAAGTTGTTTTAATTTTTTTATTTTTCATTTTTATTTTACCGACGAAAATAAAACGCCGGTAAAAGTGGTTTTATTTTTTTAATTTTTCCTCTTTATTTTACCGACGAAAATAAAACGTCGGTAAAAGTGGTTTTAATTTTTTTTATTTTTCCTTTTTATTTTACTGACGAAAATAAAACGTGGGTAAACATCATTTTGTTTTTTGTTTATTTTTCTTTTTTTTTTACCGACGTTTAATTTTCATCTGTAAAAGTGCGGCATTATTTATTTATTTATTATTTTTTTATTTTGCCGAAGAAAATAAAAGTCGGTAAAAGTATTTATTAAATTTTTAGAAAAGGAAAATAATATTGTCGACGTATTTAAAACGTCAGTAAAATTCAAATAATCGTCGAGAAAAATCAAATTTTTGCCTGTGGAAAAATATTTCGTCGGTAAAGTATCTTGCTGACGTATTCTTACCGACGTCTGGCCGACAAAAAGATTTTCGTTGATAAAGATTTTTACCGACGTTTCATTGACTTTTGGCGACGAAGAATTTCGTCGCTAAAAGTGCAGTTTGTTATAGTGACTAGCGTCCAGAGTTGATTGGAGTACATGGACTCCATCTTAGCTTTCATAGCTTCTTGTCAATGTCCCGAATCTATGTCATTGATTGCTTCATCATTGTTACGGGGATCTTGTTCCAGTTCTTCCGGGATTGCCTCGTAAGACTCTCCTAGAAATGAGAACCTGTTAGGTGGCCTAACAATTCTCCCACTACGACGAGGCATTGGTGTAACTACTGGGGTCAGGTATGGATGATTTTCTTCAAGTTCGGTTATTCTTGGATTTGAAATTGATTTCTCTTGAATTTCTTTCAAGATAACCTTCTCTAAAGATTTTCGATCAATAATATAATCTTCCTCCAGAAAAGCCACATGGGTGCTGACAAGCACTTTCTGCTCTCTAAGATTATAGAATAACCAACCTTTAGTTCATTTAGGATATCTTACAAAGGTGCACACTTCCGACTTTGATTTCAACTTATCCGTCTTAACCTTCAGCGCGCACGTGTGACGAACAACTCAAAATATGTAAATGTTGTAGACTAGGCTTTTACCCGGACCACAACTCCTGGGGATTCTTAGGTACAAACTTAGATGGTACGAGATTTAGTATGTACGTTGCAGTATCCAAAGCATATCCCTAAAAGGATATAGGTAATCATGAGAAACTCAACAAAGACCTGATCATATCGAAAAGAGTTTGGTTCCTTCTTTCTACTACTCCGTTCTGTTGAGCAGACAACTGGGATATAATCACATTCCCTGATAAGTATCCCATAAAATCAACGGAGAGATATTCGCCTCCTCAATCTAATCGAAGAGTCTTGATACTTTTACCTAATTGCTTTTTCGCTTCAGCTCGAAACTCTTTAAACTTTTCAAAAGCCTCGGACTTGCGGTCCATAAGGTATATGTATCCATATCTTGAGTAATCATCTATAAAAGTAATGAAGTACTCATATCCTCTTCTTGCTCTAACATTTATGGGTCCACATACATCAGTATGCACTAAGTCCAATAAATATTTGGCCCTGTTGCCCTTGGATGAAAATGGTCTTTATGCCTTCCAGATAGGACTTGCAGACAGACATTGGTTCTACCACTAATAAAGGCAAGATACTATCTTTTACTAGCCTGTCAATCCTATTTAGGTTAATATAACACAAGTTTCAGGTGCCAAAGTTTTGTTGGATTAGATGAATGTGATTTTCTCTTTAATGATAGCCTATTGATTATTTTGGTGTCATGTATCTCATATATTATGGGAGTTAACAAATAAAGTCCATTGATTACCTTGCCAGAACATATAAAAGTACCGTTCCTCTTTATGACAACTTCATTACCAAAAGTAATAGAATAACTTTTATTCACCAAAATAGAAACTAAAATTAAATTCTGCCTTAAAGACGGTACATACGATGTATCTGATAAAATCAACTTAATATCTAAAAACAATAAAGCAACTACTCCCACTGACACTGCTTCTACCATTGCATCTGATCCTAGGTTGACAATGATTTCTTCACCACTAAGCCTCCTGGTCTCCCGGAACCCCTGCAAAGAATTACAAATGTGATTAATTGCATCGGAGTCAACACAACAGGATTCTGAGTACTAGTTGCAAAACTAACTTTAAAAATAAGTGACTCAATCATACCTGCGGTCTTTTTCTTTGACAGAAAATCAGGACAATTCCTCTTCTAATGTTCTTTCTTACCACAGTGGAAAAACTTTCCGTCGCTTCCCGTACCTTTAGCCTTAGCCACACCACCATTGGGACCATTATTGACCTTAGGGCCCTTGCAGACCCATTTCTTTTTGCCTTTCCGGCCTTTGCCTTTCGGCTTGGACCTGGCAACTGACTTTTTTGTCATAAAGGCACTAGGCTTCTTGATAATGCCCTCAGTCGCTACCAGCTGGCTAGACAGCTCAGTTAAAGTCAAATTCATCTTATTCATGTTATAGTTTACTTTTAAGTTATTAAATGAATCTGGCAGCGACTCTAGGATCATATCAATCTGTGATTATGCATCAATCGCAGTACCCAGTACATCTAACGCTTTCAATGAATCCATCATTTTCATAATATGGTCCTGTATTGTGGTTCTCTTAGCCATCTTAGTGCTCATGATAATCCTCATAGCTGCCTGTCTTGCAGGCCTTCCTTAGTCCCAAAACATCTCCTTTAAATTCGTAATAATGTCCAACGCAGTCTTAAATGATCGATGTTGGTGTTGTAAAACACTAGACATAGATGCCTGCATATAGCAGCATATGGCCATCTCGTCATCTTTGACCCATTTGTCGAAAAGGTCCTTTTGGTCCTCTGATGCATATGGCTCGGGCTGTTCAGGGCAGGGTGTGGTAAGGACATATTTGTATCCTGAAGTAGTCAAAACAATGTCCAGGTTCCCTTTCCAGTCCACATAGTTGGATCCCACCAACTTATTCTGGTTGAGGATAATCGCAAGGGGATTGAAGGTTGATGAACTCATGCTGAATAAACTGTAGCACATAACGATACATTCAATGAAAAGAATATAAATGACATTAGGGTTTAGTATTCTACCAAATTTATATGAGAATCCTCATAATTACTAATTCAGACTACATCAAAATTTCAATCCCTTAGGGCATGCCTCCTTGGGGAGTGTGTATGCCACTTAGATTGGTGCGAATCAAAGTTGGTGAAAATTTGGATCAAGACTAACTATCTATGATCCCCATCATTTATTACTATCTAGGTATCTCATACCAAGTAATGTATGATTCACGATTAGCTTTGGTCTCTAAATTACATAAGGCAAATCCATGGGGATACTACGTCATTATTTTTGTTAAGTGTGACCCACCAATTAGGATTGCGTGACAACCGATGTGGGCAACGCCTCCTTGGGGAGTGTGCCCCCATCCCTTCTTACCAATACTATCATAAGGAGATCCATTTCTAGTATCCAGACAAATAAATGCCCTTCGTGGGGAACGGTCATTCTCAAGATGGCGTGAGGCAAATACTTTTCTTACAATGGACCTATGGTGGAAGACCTTGGGGGTTGCTCAATTTAAATGCCCCGCTCCCACTTAATATTTTAGAATTAAGGATTTTACAAGGGATTGAACCTTGCTTAGCTATCTGGAGAGAGACGTAATTGCTAACCACCTTAGCAACCCATTGTTTTTGCCTCACTTCTGAGGGTGGCAAGACACGGGATTTTTGTTTGGGGGCAATGGGCCCAAGCAAGTAGTTACGTCTTAGAGGCAAACCCCAAATTTATATGTGGGTTTTGAGGGCGTGTCCAAAATTTTCATTGGGTTTTAGAAGCAGATCGAGGCCTGATGGGGGGCGACTACCCCTAAAACATATATGTAAATCCAACCCTTCATTTTGAGATATGTATAAGAATTAGGGTTAGGTTTTGATCATTCAAGTATTCAAGTTCTCTCATTTTGAGTAAAATATATATGAAACCTCGAAATACTCAGATCTAGAGTTGAACTCATGGTTCAGAACGTTCAGAACTATAAATCAAATCCTTGTATATTTGGATCTCAATCTTTTCGCATCCTTTTATATTTCGATTCAAAAAGTTCGAGTCCAAGACGCTCGTCTTCACATTTGAAAAATACATATAGATTTTAAGGGCCTAAATAGCTTGGATTATTTTCGTATTTGAGAGTATACTTAGATGCCATTTAATAGTAGTCTCATTGTATAATTGAAAGAGATTTTTTTGAAACTCTCTTTCATCAAATTATGCTAATGGGCACTGCATCTGATTTCGAATAAAGTTGATGTCGGGTCCTTCTACAAGACAGATTCCGTGTTGGTTTCGGATCTGAAATTGGATCTCTATCCACCATTGTTTTGCTCTGGATCCAACCTGTTTACAGGTTATGTTCATTGGAATGCACATTTGAAATGAATCCACTTCAGAGTGATCTGATAGATTTGGATTTTAAATCTCAACTATAAACTGGCATAAAAGAATTATACTAGACATGACTTGGAGGATCCAGACTCCAGTAAGGAGTGAGATTTACATTGTAGATGGAGGAGAACATTCTCCTTGGACTGGACTCCATATTGCTTACAATGTGCTCTAGCTTATGGGCCCACTTAGATGCATGTGTATAAATGAAAAGAAGGCAGATGAAAAGGTCTCTTGGCCATTGATTTATGGGCAAGTGGGAGCCAAGAAATCAGCCCAGCTATATTATCCTAGCAATTAATTTAACCATCTCTTCTTTTTTTTTTTTTTTTTTGGTAAAGAGTTTTAACAGTCTCAAATAAATGTCTTAACCATCGAAGTTTTTAAGATTTAATTTAACGGCGAGTGAAGCCTCTAAAAAATTGTTATCAAAGGGGTTGTATTGATCAAAGTGGCCGGTTGGAGAATGTCTTCAAGTCGATGAAATGCAACTAAAAATTTTAGCTGTTGATTAGACTCATCTCTTGGCCATAGATTGTTCTAATGGTCCGGATTGTCATATGTCGACCCAAGTTTGCTGAATCCATCCAAGAGGTGGAAGGTAGGAATTAGATGAAAGTGTAAGGCACAAAGTTTCTCATGACCGACATTACACTACCGTACATTTCCTGCGGCCCGTTTGGGGTCCATCAAGATATGCTAACCTGTGATTTTGTGACATTTTATCTTTATTCATTTCTTTTGTTTTGAAGCCAAGTAGGGGCGGACCCAGGTGTTTGATTTTGAAGCGGTCCCTGAACCAGAAAAAAGCCTGAAAGGGGCATGGGCCGGCCTTGATTGATGTTCTTGATTGACCATCATCTGCCCCCCACAAACAAAATCTTGGGTTTGTCAATTAATCCAAAAATGAGTAAAATCCAATTTTGCCTCACTTTGAACCTCATCATATTATCACAGAAAAATGTGAAGGAATATACTGATAAACAACATTGAAAATCAGGGCCAAAGGCTCTTCTGCTAGGCTTGGTGGGGGAGGGATACCTTGGATAATATAAAAAAAAGGCTGAAAATCAGCAGAGATAGGAAAACTTCTATGTCAACTTACTTAAATAGAAGACTAGAAAAACATTAATCATAATGTTAAAATTTATAAAACAAAAAAACTTTTATGATCGGTTTCTTTAAAATTAAAATGCAAAAGGTTTTAGTCTGAGAGAGGGAAAAAAAAAAAAGAAGTCCATAAGAATTCAAAACCTAATAGCATATAATTATAAAAAAAAAGAAAACACAAGCCCCATGAAAATTGAAGATTAATGATCAAGAAAACTAAAAACCAAAATCAAAACAAACAAAAATTATAAACTATGAATAAAATCCAATGAAATTTGAAAGACACATAGAAATGAAAATCCATAATAAACTCAATAACATAAGCCAGTTAAAAGAATCAAACACTCATGAGAGAAAATAAATAAAATAAAAAATGGAGCACAAAAGGGCAAAGGCAAAAGAACCCACAAATTCATGAAAACCCATCATAAAAAAAAAAAACTAAAAACTCATCACAAGTGAGAAATTATAATAAAAGAAATTCAAAATAAAATGAAATAAATTTTATTAAAAAGGCTATAAAAATATATATAGATAAAGATTCATAGACAATACAATGATAAAAGAAATTTAGAAGAACCAAACCGACTTATAATAATCTAATACTAAAAAATGGAAATCTAAAGCCATAAAAGAAATAAGAAAAATCCATAAAAAGATTCCACAGAGAAAACTTAAAGAACCCAATCGAAGTCAAATAAATAATTAACTCATAATGATACGCATTAAAAAATTAAAAAAATAAAACAGAAAAATGAGAACTCAAGGAAAATCCGATGATAAAAAGTGATTTAAAAAAAAAAACCAAGGAGAACCCAATACCCAAAAGTTGAAACAAAACCGGAGAAAAAAAGAAACTCACAATCTATGAAAACCATAAAAATGTTGCAAATCTATAGAAATTTTAAAATGATGATTATTTTGTATAAATCATATTACAATGACATAATTAAAGTTGCTCAAATAAAATATGATGAACTCAAAAGTAAATGAATTAAAAAAGGTTTACCTCTCAAATTGAAATGTTTAATAATTGCACCAATTATCTCAAGATGCTCACATTTTAAAATGGGTTGAACACTGATCTAAACTAAGCATGAAAATGAGACGTGAGACGGTACTAAAAAGAGACACAAAGAAACAAAAAAATTATTGAAGTTGCTCTAAATAAATACAATGAACTTAAAAGTAAATGAATTGGAAAAATGAAAGTTCTCTTATTGACATAGAGAAATAGAATTATATTGGATAAAGTAGAAAATGATGATAATAAGAATGAGCTTAATTCTTTATTTAGATGGACCAATATTATTGGAGATTCCTTATACCATTAGTTCCGCATTCTTAAAAAAAAATTGTACAATCAAAATCAATACATGAAAAAGAAACCAGACAACTCAGAACCGAGAGTGGATTAAATAAAAAATACTAAGGATTAAATAAACCAGACAACCTAGAAATCGGCATTTCACATTCTAAAAAAAAAAGAAAAAAAATCATATAATCAGAACAAACAAAAATACTTAAAATTTCTTAAATTAATGGCACTTAGACACTGGGACCCATTAACACTCAAATGCTATTGCTTTGATAGAAATAGGATGATATTTGGAGTTTCTTAATAGACAAAAGGCATGATGGAGAGTACAAATAAAAAAAAAACTTTATTTGGAAATAACCTAGAATGAGGTGAAAATTTGAGGTATCTCATAAATAGCAAGGATGTGTTGTCTTAATGATTGTGATTTTTAAGAGATGGGGTCTATCATAGTGTTCCACTCCATTTACATCACGATTTAAGGGCTAATATTCTAAAAGTGGGGACATTCATGTGAATCCATCCCTCAACATAGGGTGAGGGACACTTACATGGCTTTCCCTCTTTGCACATGAACATTCTTTTTCTGCATATGATCATATATGGCTTTTCCTCTTTTGCACATGAATATTTCCATTTATGTAAGTAACTCTCACCCCTATGGTGAGGGATGGAGGCACATGAATATTCTCCTTCTAAAAATATAGTTATTTTTATAAATACCTCGTAGATAAATTCGAACTCTTGGTCAATATTCCAAAGTGGGGCTGGGTCCATTCCTCATTAACTAATTTTAAGTTTTTGTTGATAGCTAAGAACGAAAAGATGCTTTGTGGTGTAGTGGTTGGGTCGCTCATTCGAAATCCATATTGTCTTGAGTTTGAGTCTCAGTACATACCATGATTAATTTTTACCATGTCATTAAAAATACACGGTTGCGTCCAAAAAGTGTGCTTTATCTCTGGCCCGACCTGACCCATTTGCTAGGGTCAAACTAACTTAAATTGGTACATTAGATAAGTCAAAATCAATTGGAGCAAATTGGAACTGATTTCAATTTGAAACCACTTCACTTCATAGATAATAACTAGAAAAACATGCCCGTGCCAATGTAATCATAATATTAAAATTTATAAAAAAATCTTTATGATCAACTTTTTTGAAATTAAATGCAAAAGGTTTTAGTCTGAGAGAGAGGGAAAAAAGAAAAAAAGAAAAAAAGAAGTCCATAAGAATACCTACTTCCATATATATATAAACACCAAGCCATGAAAATTGAAGATTAATGATCGAGAAAACTAAAAAACAATCAAAACAAACAAACAATATAAACTATGAATAAAATCGATTGAAATTTGAAAGACACATAGAAATGAAAATCCATAATCAACTCAATAACATAAGCAATTTTAAAGAATCAAACACTCATGAGAAAAAAATACTAAAAAATAGAGCACAAAAGGGCAAAGAGAAAAGAGCCCACAACTTAATGAAAAACCATCATAAAAAATTTAAAAACCCATCACAAGTGAGAAATTATAATAAAAGTAATACAAAAAAATGAAATAAATTTTATTAAAAAGTCTATAAATATATATATATATATATATAAATAAAGATCCATAGACAATACAATGATAAAATAAATTTAGAAGAACCAAACCAACTTATGATAATCTAATACTCAAAAATGGAAATCTGAAGCCACAAAAGAAATAAGAAAAATCCATAAAAATATTTCACAAAGAGAACTTAAAGAACCCAAATGAAGTAAAATAAATAATTAACTCATAATGATAAGCATTAAAAAATATAAAAAAATACAACAGAAAAATGAGAATTTACAGAAAGTCCCATGATAAAAAGTAATTTAAAAGAAAAAAACCAAGGAGAACCCAATACCCAAAAGTTGAAACAAAAAAGGGGAAAAAATAAAACTCACAATCTATGAAAACCATACAAATATTGCAAAATCTATAGAAATTTTAAAATGATGATTCTTTTGTATAAATCATATTAAAATGACATAATTAAAATTGCTCAAATAAAATATAATGAACTCAAAAGTGAATGAATTTAAAAAGGTTTACTTCTCATGTTGAAATGTTTAATAATTGCACCAATTGTCTCAAGATGCTCACATTTTTACATGGGTTAAATACTGATCTAAACTAAGCATGCAAATGAGACCTGCGATGGTACTAAATAGAGACAGAAAGAAACAAAAGAATTATTGAAGTTGCTCTAATAAAATACAATGAACTTAAAGTAAATGAATGGAAAAATGAAAGTTCTCTTGTTGACATAAAGAAATAGAAATATATTGGAGAAAGTAGAAAATGATGATAATAAGAATGAGCTTAATTATTTATTTAGATGGACAAATATTATTGGAGATTCTTTTTTCCATTAGTTCTGCATTCTTGAAAAAAAGCGTACAATAAAAATCAATAGATAAAAAAGAAACCAGACAACCTAGAGTTGAGAGTGGATTAAATAAAAAAGACTAAGGATTAAATAAACCAGACAACCCATAAATCAGCATTTCACATTCTAAAAAAAAAAAAGAAAAGTCATATTCAGAATAAACAAAAATACTTAAAATTCTTTAGATTAGTGGCACTTAGACACTGGGGCCCATTAACACTCAAATGCTATTGCCTTGATAGAAATAGGATGATATTAGAAGTTTCTTAACAGACAAAAGGCATGATAGAGAGTCCAAATCACAGAAAAAACTTTATTTGGAAAACTCAAGTATTTTATTTTTTTTTATCAGAGAATCAATTTGACAGTGAAAATAACTTAGAACGAGGTGAAAATTTGAGGTATCCCATAAATAGCAAGGATGTTTATCTTAATGATCGTGATTTTTAATAGATGGGGTATATTGTAGTGTTCCACTCCATTTACATTACGACATATAAAAGTTAAAGCCATACACACACAAAAGAAAAAAACCAAACTCCACCCTTTCTCCCTCAGTAAGCGTGCATGGTAGTACATTAGTTATATGGAAAGTTTTCCGCCTCCTCTTTAGCTCCATGTCGTTGTCGCGATTTTTCTTTTTTCAATAATATTGTCATTTTCTTGTTAATTATGAAACTTATTATTTTTGTTGATCAATTCCATATATTATTATATATTCATTTGATTGTAGTTTTATTGTAAAATGGTTATCATAGAAAATTAATGACGATATAGGAAATCATATAAAATAGTTATTTCAGAAGTTTGATCACCTATGCTTAAAGTACAATGCATAAGTATGAAAATAATAACAATAGTATTTATAGGTGTCAATATTCTAAAAATATAGTTATTTTTATAAATACCTTGTAGATAAATTCCAACTCCCAGTCAATATTCCAGAGTGGGGCTGGGTCCCTTCCTCATTAACTAATTTTAAGTTTTTGTTGATAATTATTTATAAAAAGATTCTCTGTGGTGTAGTGGTAAGGTTGCTTTTTTAAAATCTATATTGTCCTGAGTTCGAGTCTCGACACATATTGTGATGTAATTTTAACATGTCATTAAAAATACACGGGTCAGGTAAAAAAAAGTGTGCTTTATCTCTTGCCCGACTTAATTTACCTCGACCCGATCCGTTTGCCTCTGCCCTAACCTGATTTACCCCGACCCGACTCGTTTGCTAGGGTCAAGCTAAATTAAATTGGATAAGTCAAAATCAATTGGAGCGAATTGGAATTGATTCCAATTTGAAACCACTTCGCTTCACATTATATAATAGATTTTTTTTAATCTTACTGTGGATAGAGAAGGTAGCCATATTTTGCGAACGAACAAAAGAACATTATCATTTATCAAATTTTGCATTGAAGTTATACACAACTTTCAATTGATCAAATTTTGCATCACTTTGGTTAGAATGACAATCGGGTCAATATATACACAACAGCATGTAGTATTGACAGTTAAAGACGATTCTTTCAACCTTGGCACAACAAGGTCCTTGAAGTCTGATGGACCTAAGATCGTAAGGCTGTGTCTAGCCCGTAAGTTTCTCGACCTTGAACATAGATTGGTTTCACCCATTGGCCCTAAATACATGTTAGGCCTACCTGAATAAAGCCGAATTTATGCCACACCCAGGCTGATTCAGGCTCATTAAATACAGGTTGTATCTACATGATATGCAGTGATTTCTATCTCCCAATCTGAAAAAAATGACATTAATCATATATACTTGCACCACAGGAGCCACATTGAGAAGGAGAAGAGATTCAAAGTGCTGACATACAAAAAAAGAAAGCCGCCGCCGGTTCATGATGGGCCGTGCAATAGCATGATTAGCATCTACTCAACGAAAGGGTAGTTCATTTACGAAATTGTTACGCCCTGACCCGAACTAATCGTGATTAAGGCTAATTAATTAAGATTAATGCCAAATAAACACGAATAATTGAGTTAATGAAGTTTAATGACCAAAGAGAGACAAATTACTCTCAAATGATGCATTAAGCATAATGGAATGGACTTGAGTGGTATTGAGTGGATTAAAAGTGAGTTAGAGTCAAATAAGCAAGGCCAAGGACTTTTTCATGAATACGAGTTTACGCGTATTTCGTCGAATACGGAAATTCTTGATACCAACGCGTGTATCTCGAATAGTACGTTAACTTTCATAGTAAGCGTGTTTTCATTTGACCTCAAATGGACCAAGTGGGGTTCCATTTGACTTAAAATGTGATAAGGGCTAAGAGAAGGGGGCTTTTGTGTAAAAGGGCCCTTATATTAGAATGAAAGGAATGAATGAACGATTCATTCGTTCATTCCATCGTCAACGAGCCTGAGCAGACCTTCCTCTTCTTCTTTCTTCCATTTTTTTTTCTCTCCATTGGGTGTGGAGATTTGGAGCTTATTGAAGTGATTGGAGTGGAGTGGGCTATTCCATCCATCTTCATCTTCTTCCTTGAGTCTTCTTCCTCCCTTGTTGAAGAGAAAAACTTGGAGAAGACCTCAAGCTTTCCTTCCATTGAACTACAAGTAAGTGTTTGGAACTTTTAATGAGTTTTCAAGTTCTATTGAGTAGTGAGGGAAGGTTTCTAGCATAAATAGCTTAAGGGTCGTGCATTTCGATGTTTTATGGATTTAGGGTTGAGATTTGGGGATTTTGAGCTCAAGCCAAGCTATTAAAGAGGGCTTTGAGTGCATTGACTACAAGAGGCAAGTATAAACACTCTCTTGTGATTATTGTTAACCATTGTAGAGTTTTATAGAATCTCTATGGATTGAATGTATAGATTAATGGATATTAGAGGTATTATTAGTGAATGGATATGGTATGAGAAGAGAACTTGAAGTTCCAATGGTCATTCTCAAGAGAATGCATTGTCTTGGACTTTTATAAGTTGTTGAAAAGGACTGGAGTTCAGGGAACTCAGTCTTCAGAAGTTGTTTCAGAACTTCTGAAGCTCAAAAATAGGATTCTGGGTGGGTTCCGGCTAGCCGCGAGGCTAACCGTAAAGCTAACCGCCGGAATCCATAAACGGGCGAGCTTCTGGAAAGCTAACCGCCAAAATTTCGGTTAGCCGAAATTGAATTTTCGGCTAGCCGCAGGGTGACCGTAAGGAGCCGTAGAGTGATCGTAAGGTGACCGTAGGGTGACCGTAAGGTGACCGAAAATTGAGACAGAAAATGTCAGCTTCTGGAAAGCTGACTGCGAGCTAACCGTCGAAATTCCGGCTAGCCGCCAGTCGAAATTCGGCTAGCCGCCAAGTAGGTTCCGGCTAGCCGCCAACTGAGTTGCGGCTAACCGCCGGGTAACCGCCGAGCTGATCGACGTTGGCCAATACATTAATTGTGAGTAAAAATTTGGCTAATCGATCGGACCTAACGGTCCGATCGATTAGGGGACTCAGTTTGAATCCAGTGGATTTTGGATTTTTGGATTTTTGCATAAGTTTGGAGCACTCCTTGTGAGTATAAATGCTCCCGGATTAGTTCGACGACTAATCACGAAGTAAATTGAAACTATTGAGAATTAAGGATAGTGAAGGGAGAATTTCACAATTAATAAATTGGGGTCTAGACTTCCATAGACGTTAACTACGGGGACTATAATGCACACACCAAATATAAATGTGATGCTCATCATGAATAACACGTGCATTTAGTACCGTTGGTTATATCTATATGGTTGTTTAGATTTACGATAGAATTAAATGGAATCATGGTTGTCTAGTGATTCCTTATTGTAACATTGTGCCCTAATCTAATGAGATTGGTAGCACTATTATTCCATTCCCTTGTTATTATGGGAATCTTGGAGCTGAATTGAATCCAGAGATGGATTGCTCACTGAAAAGTATTGACCCTTGAGTCTGGCACTACCTAGCTATTGTTTTAGAACTTTAAATGAGTTCAATGAATGAATAAATGAGACATATGTCTAATCCTACTGCAGTAGATGGTATTTGGGGGCGTTCCGGAGCTCCGTGGTGATGCTAGTTGTCCCTGGCCCGGACACTAGTAAGTCCCACTATATTCCGATCATATCTATGGTATTGATCGATGCCTTCCCTTTGGAAGAAGAATCCTTTCTTTGAGGGAAGATGGTAATAATGAATCCTTCCTTTGAGGGAAGATGGTAAATGCAATGAAATGAATGCTATGGTAGTGGCCACCCTATACATGTCCATATGATTGACTTTCGTGTCGATTTATTGTTGTTGTAGGAACTTTCTAGACTCATCTAGGATTGGAACTGTTATTAGTATATTGAATGAATCTAACTCATGAACTAACATGCTATTGCAAGAATTGTTTATACATTGTTGAACCGTCGTGTTCATTAGTGTTATTGATGGCATTACAGGCCCGTTTGCCATTGCCGGTGCGGCAGCACCCCAGGCGGGAGCGGAGGAGACCGCTCAGGTTCCTCCAGGAGGACTGATCGAATGGAATGGCCGGGATACCGTTTGACACGGGTATCCGAGTGCGAGAAAGAATATTACATTTTTGGAAATATTTTGTGAAGTCATTCTTTTGTATAATCATTTTGGGTTGTAATTAATGGTCATTGATGTAATTAATGGTCGTTGCACAATATTTTGGACATGCACTATTTGATGGGCAAATGATGGATAGTACACATGTATAAGGAACATTATTTTGTATACATGTACATCTTAATTGCTATTGTCAAATGAAATCGTTTCCGCAGGTTTGTGTAATTAACAGGTTTATTGAGATTGTTATCCCTTGTGGATTTCGTTTTAACTTCGGTTAATTCGGGATTTACGGGAGTAAGTATGGGATCACAGCTCGGGGTTACCGGATCTCGGGCCCGGGTCGTGACAGAAATGGAGAGTGGGAGAAGCCGATTCTCAGCGAGCCATCCCGACGAGGCCCATGCCTTCTTCCTTCCCATAAGCATAGTAAATGTGGTTAGGTACATCAACAAGCCCGCGAAGAGCTACTCTAGGCCCCCCCCTCCAGCACTTGGTCATTGACTACATTGGTGTGAAATCAAACAAGTACCCCTACTGGAATAGAGGCCAAGGGGGTCACAATTTCTTTGTTTCTTGTCATGATTGGGTGAGTAGACACAGGGGCGGATCTAGGATTTTTGTTAAGAGGGGGCACAATGCATATAAACTAACACAAAAACATACTTATATTAAAACTCAAAAGTAAGTAATACAAAAGTTAACCATTGTTCTTGATTTTGACATGTAACTTACAATTGACACTTACGATTTTTCATATTTTGAAAATAATTCATGATACATTCGTTTGACAAGCTACTAAATATATCTTTTTCAATATACACAACCAAGCAATCATTCATCAACTCATCACCCATCCGGTTTCGAAGCCGATTCTTCACTATCTTCATGGCAGAGAATGCCCTATCTACTATAATAAATTTAGGGCATATGGCATTTTTGTAATAAATTTAATCTCATAGGGGTATTTTTGTAATTTTACCTAAAAAAGAAAGGGGGGTCACGTGACCCCCCTTGCCTCTGTGTAGCTACGCCCATGAGTAGACAGATCGCTCGCTTTACTTTCCTTTGCATGAATTATAGTTCTTGTGTTAAGATGCTTGAATTTCCATGGAAATGAACCTTTTCTATTACATGCAAAATCTGAATTAAAGTGGTGCCATTATCTCTGACATTTGTCACCCTTTAATTCAGTTTTGATGTATATAGATTTGGGCCAATTAACCTATTGGTGACCACCAAAACAATGGTAATCAGTCACCAGGACTTGGTTGCAAAGCTCAGGCATTTGGTTGACCTGAATTCTTGGGCATAACCAATTACAGGGAAACAAGAATTCTGGTTCTTCCTAGAAAAATAAATGCCAACTACAAAGAGGTATAAGCGACAAAGTTACAAATGGGGTTAAAGGGGTGGCAAGCGACTTTGCCCTGTTTTTGGCTAAATTTGTATGAGTTGTTGGCTAGGCAAGGCCCTGCTACGTTTGATCGGGTGTTTGGAATCAATCTGGAAATATTTTATTCTGAGAATGATTGAAAAAAAAAAAACTTGATTGACAGAATTTTCTCTTTCTTTTTGTACATCTATAAAATTTAAATTTCTTCTTCTCTATCTCCCTCCGTTCTCTATCACTCTAGATTTTTTCTCTCACAAAATGCCTAAACATAAATTTTTCTTCATTCATTTTCTCAATGAAACATTCCCATAATGATACCAAACAGGTCGGCCCAACTCATGGTCCGATGTAGCATTGCAGCTTGACAATTTATACTGAGGAACCTAATACTTAGCTAACGAGCTGGTGAGCCTGAGACCTGATTCTCCACTTGATCTGTCAGTCATGATTGATATTTTCGAATAAAAATTCAAAAAGAAAACAGCAAAAGCCTAAAATCAGAAAATGAAAAACCATCAGCTAGTGATGCAAATTGGCTTTTAAAACTCTTAAGATTGGCCATGGCCCTATCCTGATTTTTGGCCAATGTGACTAACGTCGTGTTTGGGAAGGGAGGAGGGGAGGGGAGGGGAGGGGAGGGGAGGGAAAATTTGAGGGGGAAGGAAAATGAAGGGGAGGGGAGGGAAATTTTCCCTCCTCTTGTTTGGGAAGTGAAAAAGTAGGGGAAGGAAAGGGAAAAAGTATAATTTTGTTTGTTTGTGAGGTAGGGTAAGAAAAGACTATTGTACCCTTACTTTTGAAAAAATTATAATTGGACAAGAAGGGGCAATTGTGTACTTTCCCCTCTTCCCCCCCATTTTCCTCCCCCCCTTCCCAAACACACTCCCCCCTTCCTCCCCCCCCATTTTCCCCCCATTTTTTTCCTCCCCCCATTTTCCACCCTTCCCAAACACACTGTAACATATTTGGACATTTTTTCCCCTACCGTTCTTATATCTTGTATCCTTAATTAAAATCCTTTCCAAGTATTTGGACATTTTTTCCCCCTACCGTTCTTATATCTTGTATCCTTAATTAAAATCCTTTCCAAGTGGTCATTATTATTTACATATCAAAAGCAAATCAATATGTATACATATGCATGTTTTACTGTGTAACATTTTTACTTGTGAAATACAGGGGCCTGATGTTTTGGACGCGAACCATGAGCTCTACAAAAATTTCATCAGAGTCCTTTGCAATGCAAACACTTCTGAAGGTTTCAACCCAGAAAGGGATGCTGCAATACCTGAGATCAACATTGACTACAACCACGTATTTGGGTCAGAAGCTGGAGTGCCCCCATCAAACAGGTTCATACTAGCCTTCTTTGCAGGTGATTCACATGGACACTTAAGACAACTCCTACTAGAACGCTGGAAAGACAAAGGTGACCAAGTCCAAGTTCATGAGTACCTCCCAAAGAGCCAAAACTATTTGAAAATGATGGGCCAAAGTAAGTTTTGCTTGTGCGCAAGTGGATATGAAGTGACAAGCCCCAGATTGGTTGAAGCCATCTCTATTGGTTGTGTTCCTGTGATAATCTGTGACCACTATTCACTTCCTTTCAGTGACGTATTAGATTGGAGCAAGTTCTCTGTGGAGATACCTGTAGATAGGATAGGGGGATATTAAGGAGATTCGATGTCACGATCCGGGCCCGAGATCCGGTAACCCCGAGCCGTGAGCCCATACTTACTCCCGTAAATCCCGAATTAACCGAAGTTAAAACGAAATCCACAAGGGATAACATTATCAATAAACCTATCAAATATACAAATCTGCGGAAACATTTATATTTGACAATATCAATTTATGATTTACATGTATACAAAATAATGTTCCTTATACATGTATCCTTTCCATAGTTTACCTGTCAATCGGTGCGCATCCAAAACATTGTACAATGTCAATTAATTACATACCAAAATGATTATACAAAAGAATTAACCGCTCAAAACATTTTTCCTTAACATTCTCTCAAAATATTCTCATCTCTGTTTCGCACTCGGATACCCACATCAGACGGTATCCCGGCTATTCCACTCATTTAGTCCTCCTGGAGTAACCTGAGCGGTCTCCTCCGCTCCCACCTGGGGCACTGCCGCACCGGCAAGGGCAAACGGGCCTGTAATGCTATCAATAACACTAGTGAACACGACGGTTCAACAATGTATAAATAATTCTTGTAATAACATGTTAGTCCATAAACAAAATTCATTCAATCCATTAATTACAATTCCAATTCTAGACAATAACCATATACAACATAAAAGTCGATCTTGTAGACATATACAAGGTGGTCACTACCATAGCTTCATTTTCATTCATTTCATTCCAGTTACCATCTTCCCTCAAAGGAAGGATTCATCATTTCCATCTTCCCTCAAAGGAAGGATTCTTCTTCCAAATGGAAGGCATCGATTAATACCATAGGTACGATCGGATATAGTGGGACTTACTAGTGTTCGAGCCAGGGACAACTAGCATCACTACGGAGCTCCGGAACGCCTCCAAATCCATCTACTGTAGTAGGATTAGACATTTGTCTCATTTATTCATTCATTGAACTCATTTTAAGTTCTAAAACAATAGCTAGGTAGTGCCAGACTCAAGGGTCAATACTTTTCAGTGAGCAATCCACTTCTGGATTCGATTCAATTCCATAATTCCCATAATAACAAGGGAATTGAATAATAGTGATACCAATCTCATTAGATTGGGACACAATGTTGCAATAAGGAATTGCTAGACAATTATGATTCCATTTAATTATATCTTAAATCTAAACAACCATATAGGTGTAACCAACAGTTACTAAATACACGTGTTATTCTTGATGAGCATCACATTTATATTTGGTGTGTGCATTATAGTCCCCGTAGTTAACACCCATGGAGTTTTAGACCACAATTTATTAACTGTGAAGTTCTTCATTCATTATCCTTAATTCTTAATAATTTCACTTTACTCCATGATTAGTCTTCGAACTAATCTAGGGAGCATTTATACTCACAAGGAGTGCTCCAAACTTATGCAAGAATCAAAAATCCACTAACGGTCCAATCGATTGGGGAAATTTTCACTTACAATTAATGTGATGGCCAATATCGGTAAGCTCGGCGGTTACCTGGTGGTTAGCCGAATTTTGGTTGGAGGCTAGCCGAATCTGGCTAGCGGCTAGTCGAAATCTAGTTGGCTGCTAGCCGACCACTGACTGGCGGCTAGCCGAAATTTGGCTGACGGCTAGCCGAATTTCGGCGGACAGCTCACGGTCAATTTTCCAGAAGCTGACATTTTTGACTCGATTTTCGATCACCTTACGGTTACCTTGCGGCTAGCCGAAATTTGAATTTCGGCTAACTGAAAATTGGCGGTTAGCTTTCCAGAAGCTCACCCATTTTATGGATTCCGGCAGTTAGCTTCACCGTTAGCCTTGAGGCTAGCCGAAATCTGCCCAGAACTCTATTTTCGAGCTTCAGAACTTCTGAAGCAATTTCTGAAATCGAGCTCCTTGAACTCCAGTCCCTTCAACAGTCTATAAAAATCCAAGACAATGCATCCACTTAGGAATGTCCATTGGAACTTCAAGTTCTCTCTTCATACATCATCCATTCATTAACAGTACCTCTAACATCCATTAATCTCTACATTCAATCCATAGAAATTCTACAAATTTCGACAATGGTTAACATTAATCACAAAGAAAATGTTTATACTTGCCTCTTGTAGTCAATGCACTCAAAGTCCTCTTGCTCAACTTGCTTTGAGATGAAAAATGCCCAAATGAAACCCTAACTCCATGAAAACATGAAAATGCACGACCTTTAAGCTATTTACGCTAGAAACCTTCCCTCACTACTCAATAGAACATGGAAATCCTAGAAGAAGGCCAACTACTTACTTGTAGCTCCAAGCAAAGGGAGTTTGGGTTCTCTTTCAAGCTTGACACTTCAACAATGGAGGAGAAGGCTCGAGGAAGAAGATGAAGATGGATGGAGTAGTCCACTCCACTCCAATCACTTGATAAAGCTCTAAATCTTCACACCCAATGGAGAGAGAATGGGAAGAGAAGAAGAGAAAGACTGGCTAGGGCTCGTTGAGGTGGAATGAAAGAATGAAATCATTCATTCATTTCATTCTAATATAAGGTTCCTTTACACAAAACCCCCCTCTTATTTAGTCTTATTTCATTTTGAGTCAAATGAAGCCTCATTTGTTCCATTTGAGGTCAAATGGAATTGCGCCTATTATGAAAGTTAACGTACTACTTGAGATACACACGCTGGTATCAAGAATTTCCGTATTTGACGAAATACGCGTAAACTCTTATTTACAAAGAAGTCCTTGGCTCACCTTGTTTGAGCCTAAACCCTATTTAAACCAATCAATTCCACTCAAGTCCATCACATTATGCTTAATGCATCATTTGAGACTAATTTCTCTCTCTTTGGTTATTAATCTTCATTAGTTCAATTATTCGTGCTTAATTAGTACTAATCCTAATTAATAAGCCTTAATCACGATTAATTTGGATCATGGTGTAACATTCGAGAAGGGTGATGCAAGTGCAAAGACATTTTGTGCTCAATCGTCCAGCCAAAAGTTTCGATGTTACATCCATGGGCCTTCACACAGCGTGGCTAAGGAGCCTTAATCTTAGACTTCTCTATTGATCATTCTTTAAAATAATATAAAAAATAGCTTTTGTACAAATTCTCTATGAGGAAAGCTATTCTCCACTGGCAGCGAGGATTCCTCAGATTTGTCAATTCCTCACTATGTGGATTCCTTACCTATTATCAGATGTGATCTAAGTATATTATTTCAACCCATATTTAAACTGGGTCTATTGCCCCTGATTTTGTTCTATGGATTCCAAAACTGAGATCACAACCATATATTATAAATGTATATTATGTAGAAGGAATTAGTAGAAGTATTTTATATCAATATAAGTATTCAGGCCTGAATTTGGGCCGGGACCCAAGCTGGTACATTGCTAAACATGTCAAGCATGTGTAAACCCACCTGACCTGCCCAAACATGGTTTACTGCGAACCCAAATCAACCTGGAATTATATTCACTGTGAAGCAATTATCATGAACATCATTGTGCATGACAATAATATGAATATCTAAACAATGGGCCCACAAGAATTAATAAATGCTCATTCATTTGCATGGAATTGAATTCTTAAGAATTTATGGTAAAATTGATTACAACATTTATTATTATATATTATAGGGGTAGGATTCATTTCGAAATTGAGTTCTAATTTTGCAGTTGATTGAGTAATTGAAGCTTGATTTTGTCCGATTTTGCGATTAACTGTGAAATTGGAGCTTGATTTTGCAATTGATTTGATTTGATTTTGATTTTGAGGAAACTTTGGTATTTTAGTTTTTTTATTCCAATTTGAATTATTGTGGACTCTCTCTTGGATCTTATCTTATCAATTCATAATTCATCCATCCAAAGTCTCTTAGACTTTGAATCTTTTAAAAAGTCAAATTTCAATACTAAATTCAAATTTGATTTGGAGATTATTACTATACATACATTCTCCTTTTAAATAAACTTTGATATATAGTATCTAAAAACTGATAAATGAAATATTCTTCAATTTTAATTTACTTTCTTCTCATCGATTAATATATCCAAAAATAGCCCCAAATTGGATATAGTTTTATTTTTGGGGCAAGCTTAGAGCCCAAATAGCAACAAATGCCCGTGCTAAGCCCGGGCCAAAACAAAGATATAGTAAATAATTATAATAATTCAAACTATAAAAGAAGAATTTTCTATTATTATTTTTAAGAATTTTTAGAAGAAAATAAAGTGGGAAAGGTCTTAAGATTTTATGGTAAAAGAAAGAAATTATCGTGAAAAATAATAATTTATATAAATTAAATTTATTCTAATTAATTTATATAAATTTATAGATTAACTATAAAGACTAATTTCTTTAATAATTTATATAAAAATTAATTTTAATTATAAACCTATATAAAAGAAGATTATATAAATTATAAATTAGTATAAATTAATTATTAATTTATAAATAAAAAGTTATAAATTTATAATTGAGATATAAATTAATTTAAAATTGAAATTTATATAAATTTACAAATTATAAAAATTAATTCTGGCAAAGCAACTAATTGAAATTCTCATTAAATAAGAATTAGGGGCGTTTGGTGAGAGGTCCCTTAAAGTATGACTTTGTTGCAAACAGTCTACAAAAAAAAGTCATGCAGCCAAAGGTCCTCTAACACATTCTCATACCTGATATGTCTAATTTACCATTTCTTTAAATCATATCCCATGATTGGTGAGATGTCCCATTAATAATGGTCAACTACCATTTAATTGGCACGATCAATGGAATCTCATTAATGAGATTTTTTAAATAAATTCTAAAAACTAATGAATAAATTTCAAAACAAAGCAAGTAAATTAAAAAAATGCAATAATTTCAAAAAAGCAATAAATTTTAAATTTTAAAAGAACGCAGATAAATCTAAAAAGACCCAAATAAATTTCAAAAGATCCAAATAGACTTCAAAAAATATAAATAAATTTCAAAAGATGAAAATCAGTTTCAAAACATCTTAATAAATTTCAAAAAAATGTAAATAAATTTCAAAAGACATAAATAAAATTAAAAAATGCAAATAAATTCAAAAGAAACGCAAATACATTTGCCAAAACTAAGATAACCCAACTTTCCAAATTAGCAAAAAATCTGGCAAAAACTCAAGTATTTTTGTCAAAAACTTAGTTAAATTTATTTAAAAAAATAAAAATAAAAATTAAAAGACACAAATAAAATTCAAAAACACAAATAGATCTTAGAAAATAAAAATAAATTTGCCAAAAATACAGAAAGATTCATTCAAAAACTTAGTTAAAAATTTTAAAATGGAGATAAATTTGTTAAAAACTCACCTATATTTTTCAAAAACTCAAATAAATTTGCCAAAAACTCAGATAGATTTGTTTAGAATTTAGATAAATTTTTTCCAAAGCTCAGATAATTAGTCAAAAACTCAGATAGATTTGATCAAAACTTAGATAAATTTTTTTCAGAACTCAGATAAATTGACACGAAACTCAAATAAATTTGATAAAAAATAAAAAAAAAATCATATAAATTCGACAGAGCCAGCAAACTACGCAAGTCCAGAACACCACTCTCCTTGAAAGAGGAAAACCAAGAAATCAAAACCAATGTAGGAAAAGGCGGACCGATTGAGAAGAGACGCCGATTTCGCCCAAAAGAAGAGGATCACAACAAACTGAAGGAGCACATTTGCAACAAGCACGATCAAGCTATATCTAGCCCGTTTAAAGAGGGACCACAGGGTGCTTGAAACCATGAAAAGATAAATCCCGACATCTCGACGCTTCCACAGAAGAACATCGGCAACTGCTACAATGGAGATTTGAAAGAATTAGTTGAGGTGAGTATCGGATCCGAAACAGAGAGATGGACGCTGGTAACGGATAGCGGGGAGTCTTTGTGTGATACGTGTACGAGGAACAACAAGACAGCATGGAGTCTTTGTAACGGGTAAGAGCCATGTATTAATTTGGGATATTTAAGAGCTTGTCCCTGTCATCCACCAAAAGGAGTACCGTCAGGCCCCCTAAGGGTACCATAACTGCCACCCCTACTGTCTAACCGATTGCAGGGAGTGCAAGAAGCGAAGGCTCCATGTTCGGTTCTGGTAAAGAGGGCGGTGGGTAGGCTTGGAAGGAAAGTCAAAGTAAGAGTGGGGGGCTTATATAACCCACCACGGTTAGGGCTAGAGTTGTCACCCCGAGGCAAGAATAGGGGGTCCTATACTCGCTCACAACCGCTTCTTTAGTTGATATTGTTGGTTACGGTCCGTAGACCTGGATCCAAAGAGAAAGAGGAAGACGAATAAAGGGTTCTGTTCTAGGAACTCTAACTTGAAGAAGAAGAAAAGAGCTTTGGCTACGTCCTGTTCATGTCTGGATTGAAGAAGAAAAAGAGAGAGAATGGAAGATTTAAAATTTTTAAATTTAAAATTTTATTCCTAATTAGTTGAAAGGGAAAATCAGTCATGAAAATGTATGAGGTGGCGTATATAGAGACTTGTTTCCATAAGGTTGCGCATTTAGGACTTCTCGTCCAAATATGTCGAAGCTGCATGGACTACATACATGCCTTAATGGAAAAGTTGATAGACTAGAGGCCTTACAAGACAGTTGATGGACTGGAGGCCTTACAAGACCTATATAACGGACATTTCGCTAATTTACTCTAAGAATTATAGGGCTAGGAACCGATTTTGCAATTGACCCTTGATTTTGCAATTGATTGCAAAATAGAGCCTCAATTGCAAAATCAATTTTGATTGGAGAGTTGAGATTTCCATTTAGTTTGGGCTCGAGAACTTAGATTTTTATTTTATCTCTATCCATTCCTAAAATTTCTAACTTCTAAATTGGTTCGAATCATATCCTTAATGTTAGGAATTTTACAGTAATATGTTTCTCTTCATCGTTCAAAGAGCTTTTTCTTGAAGCTTCTCTCTAATCTTCAAAATTTCATGATCTTTATGATCCATTTGGTTATAAATCTAATATTATTGGGGCCTAAAGATAGAAAGTATAGTCGACAAATCCGATTTCCCACAAGACCTCTGATATGTGGGCCCAGTCCTCAGATGAGTTATTATTGACTTTGATGAATTCTGCTATGTATTCTAAATTAATTTAAGACCACTTGCATGAGCCTCGGTCTCTCTTATGCAATGCCACTTAACAATTTTGCTATATATTCTAAATTAAGTTAAGACCACTTGCATGAGCCTCATTCTCTCTTATGCAACGACGTCACTTGAAATTATAATAATGCATGGTCAGTATTCCATCATCGAATTTTCGTCACAGCTCCTCACCCCACGGAACCAACTCAAGACACAAGAAGATAGATCTATCAAGTCCATTAACAATTTCATGATATAGGTTTCTGATCCACAAGCCATCCAAAGTGAAAGCTTATTCATGAATGTTTTGATCGACAAAGCATGTGCCCCACTTGGAAAAGTCGAACACTATATATTGGGGTGTGGATTTCACATCCTTCTAACTCAGGATGTGAGATCCCTTATTTTGAGAAAGCCTACTCGAGTTCTAACTCCTGTTTTATGGTTCCTTCCTTCTCTCCTTCTCTATGAGAGAGTTCTTTTTTTTTTTTTTTTTAAATTTTTTTTATTGTTCTTTTTCCATGTAATTAGATCTCATGGTGTATTTCTTTACCAATAAAAAAATTGTATATTTCTTTCAAAATTTGTTTATGGGTGTGATAAAGTTAGGCGATTTTTGCTATTTTTCTTAATCTCTCATCTTTTAATCTTTATGGGGGTATTTTGTGCTTTTTCCACTTTAATTTTATTTTTTCTTCAACTGAAAGTGGTGGATGCAAGATGGATCTCAAAAGCAAAGCAAAGTATATCTCTTTGTTTGGTCCCCATCCAAGCTTTGTCTCCCT
The DNA here is from genome assembly GCA_028538565.1 of Umbellularia californica. Classification (NCBI taxonomy): domain Eukaryota; kingdom Viridiplantae; phylum Streptophyta; class Magnoliopsida; order Laurales; family Lauraceae; genus Umbellularia; species Umbellularia californica. Next base: position 35,073,422 of record JAPQWN010000012.1, on the reverse strand, counting down.
CATTACCTTTTTTCTTTTCCTTTCTTTGTTGCCATGATATGAGTTTTAGAAAAAAGTAAGTAGTAATAATTTTATCATTGGGAAGGCAAGTCAAACAAACCAAAATTTGAGTCTGTCTTGGACTCAGCTCGAGTCAAAATCTAAAAACCTCTATACCTACCCTGAATCCAACCAATTGACTACCAAACCTGCCTCTTATTGGAAAATCTCATATTTTAAATTTCTTATAATTTTTCCCATCTCAATATTTCATATTTCATGTTTCTACTAAAATCTTTAATTTTTTGTATTTATTATTAATTTAGATTTTCAATTGTGTGATTTTTAAGAAAGCCTATAAATTTTTTTTTGTGTGTGAGAAATACTTCTATTTTAGATTTTATAAAATATAAACATATGAATTTAAAATTAAAATTTTTATTTATGTCATAAGATCAAATGATATTTTTTGAATGACCACTAATGCCCGTACTTAGCACGGGGGCATTTTGCAAAAATGCGCCTGTTCCTGACACTATCGACACCTCTCTCTGAGCTAACAGGTACGTATCGGTACCTTAGGTCTCTAGAGAGCCACCATTGTATTTTGAATTGGTGAAGATAATTGAAAAGGCTAGATGTGTACTGGATCCATCCAGCGTCGAGTTCACATAGATTCCTTGTGCTTAGACTTGTCAATGGGACGAGCAGGGCCTGGGCTTGGGTTGTCCAATCCCGTCTCGAAAATGGGACGGGCTTGCCAGGTGTTGCCCAATCCCGGCCCTAAATTGAACGGGCCTACATCTAATCCCGTCCCGTACGGGCCCGGGCTGGGACAGGGCCGGGCCTGGGATTAGCTCGATCCTGGAGATAAGCAAAACATTCTCTAATTGGGACCTTCAGGTTTGTAAGCAAAACCCATTCTATGCTTCAGTAGTTTGTAACATTCTATCGGTCCATCATCTGGACTTTTCTACATTCAGGTCAGCTGTAATGGTATATGGTTGCCACATTTGAGAGATTTTTTAGGGGTCGTCCTACAAGCATTTTGCATCATAAACTCAAGGCCCTGGTGGTAAACACCCTCTTCGAGACACTTGAACAGAGAGATGGTATAGTTGGGACCTTCAAGTGTTCTTGAGTTGATGCCTTAAGCAGCTAGTTTATACCAAGAGAAATATCATCCATCATAATAGGCTTTGCTTTTGATGATCCTAATCCTTTAATCTACCAATTCTTTCTCATTCAACGATTGTTGTCTTGTAGCATCAGCACCCTCCATGGATGAGAGATTTAGATCACAATGCTAGTTCAGTATTATTTTCCTCTCAATTGGATGCAGGAAATGGTGTCTATCAACCATATATGTTAATTGGTAGCTTATGTAATCATCATTTAAGATCTGGGTTTCTTGGTTGGATCGAAAAATACTTTCAAGCTTTAGGTGGATAAAGAATGGTGCCTTTGAAAAAGAGGGTATTGGCATGTGAGCTATAATGGACACAAGAGCCATTGAGGCTCCGCTCTATTGACCATATACCAGTGAACCCCATAATTGTTCCTCAATATTCTCGTCCTTCCCTATTGTATTTTTGTAAGAACGACCCCTAGAGCTGTTCCTCAATATATACATATATTATTATTGTTAAAGGACTTTGTAGCGGGCCGGGACGGGCCTGAACGGGCTGGGTTGTTTCTGCCCAATCCCAATCCCATTTTGGCCGGGCTTTAAAATGTATTGTCCAAACCCAGTCCCATTGGGCCCAATTTTTTTTAAAAGCCCTGTATTTTTGGGCTTGGGACGGGCCGAGCCGGGCTTTTTACCCGTTTCATCCCATCCCATTGACAGGCAGTTGTGCTCACCCGACTTGAGCAGAGGTCTTCTTGGGGCCTTCAGTCACTGCATCATCAATGACCATTGTGCCAAAGTCAATTACAGTTGCCTCTTTGCTCCTCTTGGCTAGAGGGGCTGCAGTCACGTTCTTACCGATGAAGAGGTCATGGAGGTAAAACACCATGTTGGTCTCCTTCATTGTTACAAATTTATTTACGTTTTTTGAAATAGATTTGTGTTTTTGAATTTTGTTTGTCTTTTGAGAATTATTATTTGCTCTTTTTGAAATAAATTTAACTGAGTTTTAGTAGAAATATTTGAGTTTTTGGTAATAATCCATATATGTAGGTAACTCAATTGAAAATCTTTTCATTACCCTTTCCTTATAATTGCATTCTTATTTCTTAATTAGGGTGTACTAAATCCCTATTATTTAGGAATTGCAATTTATCATCTGTTTTAATCTACAATCCAAACCACAGTTCATACTTTGTTATATTTGTTTGCTTGTTTGGCGTGACATACTATATACATATAGTTTGCATCGTCCAAAACTTACTAGAAGGATTTCTTTCAATTTAGTAGGGATGATGGCTCACGTTCCATCTCCTCATGAGATTATCTTAGTCATTTTACCTTTCCACAGTTTTCTTTCTTAGATATTAGATTTATTAAGAGTTTTTATAAATTCTACAAAACATATAGGGCCCCATAAAACATTTGAAAAAATTACACTAATTTTTTTTTCATCCAACGTGGGGCCTAATCCCATAAAACATTTGAATATTTTATACTAATTTTTTTTCATTCGACGCGGGGCCTAACTTTCATATTGAGTAAAATTATTTGAACAGCCATATAAGAGGGTATCATTTATTTTAAACGGTTCAGATCTAATATTTAAGCGGACCCCATAATAAGCCTAAAGAAATAGAGGGTAAAGCCTACTGGGTTGACAACTGCCATGAGAGAAGATTGAAGAGGCTATGAATTTATTCTCCATCCGAGACCTTCCAGATCAATCAGGTTCTTCACACCCCAAATACATTGTATTTATAGGCCAAAGGTTTTTATTTTTCAAAGAGATTTTCCTTTACCATCTTCTGAAAGACAAGGATAAGCCAAGAAAAACAATAATGGTGATTTCAAGGTTTTTTTCTTTCTTCCTTTCAGCCTTTCTCTTTTTTCTCTGCTGCTATTTCCCATCAGTGCTACATCAATTCATAGTTGATGCTTATGCATGTATTGGATACAATCGCATAACTTGGTTGCAACTTAATCAGAAAAAACTATGATCAGATCTTTACTAAGGACTACAAGATGTTGTAACTCAAGGTGATCAGGATGCATCTTCAATTGGACATCGATTAATATTACCCTCTTCTTTCACTGGTGGGCTGATAAGTCCACAAAATTAGGTCATTAGGTCATCATTTCATTAGCATTTGTGGACTTAATTAGGCTTAATTGCATAGAATTGCACGTAATTTTATGATTACAATTTTTGGAAACATGGTCAAAATAGGTCAAAATTCATTGAAGTGCATAATTTTTTTGTGAAATTAAGTTTTTCTCATCTCATTTATCAACCCACAATTAGGTTTTTGGTTTCATCAATGCATATTTTGCTATTTTTTGCACCATGTGCTCCTTTTTGGAAAGTTGGTCATTTTGGTGCATCGCTAGGCATGTAGGGTCCCATACATGGTTCATAATTATTTTCTTACATATAATTAATGTTAAAATTGTCTCTTTCAATTTGTTGGAGCAAACAAGAAATGGGACCCACATTGAAATGCAAGTGAGTAGGGACCACACTACACGCCCAAGGAGGAGCCCCACTTTGTTAGTATGCAAGTTTCTAAGACTTCTAATCCAAGAAGGAATCCAACCAAAGAAGGAAAGTAAATCAAGAAATAAGAGGAGAAACCCAAGTTATGCTGGACCACTAGTGGGATCCACATGCCTTGGACGTCCTACATATGGGAGCACAAAGTTGGCACACAATCTGATTTTTTTTAATTTTTTTTGGAATCCTTCTCATGTGCAATCTTAAAGATCTTTTGAGGAGTCCAAAGATGGAAAGAATTGGACCACAAGACTTTATCATTAGCAAGAAATCAATTAAAGTTGCCAAGATAGGAGGATTGCTTGGAGTTCAAGCCAAGATGGAAGAGGAATGTTACCAAACAAAGGAACATGAAAAATTATAAAAAGGATCCAGCCAAGAGGGCTGGACGTCCAAGGGCCTTGTAGTTGAAAATCTTGGAAGTTTTCTCTCCCTCTCCACTCCCATCCACCCTTTCTCTCTAAGTCCCTTTCTTCCTCTTCTCCCTTCTAATTCTTTAGACATAGGTTGAAAGATCATGTTAAGATAATGAAAAGGAGAGAAGAATCTTAATTTTTTGTACTTCAAGATCAAGGATTAAAGACACTTCTTGGATTGATTCTCTTCATATTCTTTATGTAAGTGTGTTAATTTTCTCATTCTAGTTCTTTCATGTGTTTTGATTGGAGACAATATTTCACATGATTAGATCTAAGGTTTGAAAATAAAATAAAAATGATCAAAAGTCGAGAGACAACAAGTAACCATTTGCATTATTTTTTCCTACTCTGAGAAGAGAGGACTGCATAATCGCATTGTCAATACTTGTAGGATTGTCTAGTTTCTAGATCTTTGGTACATCTTTTCCTTTTTTTATTTTCCACACCTTTTATTTAAGTTAATATTCTGATTTTTTTATTTACAAATTCTAGATTTAAAAACCCCAACTTGCATCTTTCCATGTTTAGTTGAAACTTTCTATTTTTGTTACTTGCATAATATATGGTTGGAAAGTGTTTTTGTACATGCATCATATATAGAAATTGCAGTAGAAGAAGTTTTGTTGCTAGAATCACAAGATTATCAACTGATTAGAAAGACTAAATTAGGACTTGGAAGGAGAATAGTGAAAATTTTTGCACAGTTTCAGCAGAATTGACTTAACTGTGTTACAAAAGTGCGCGATTTAAAAACCAAGTAAACGTGAATGTTTTGGTCCGAAAAATAACAGTGTCACGATCAGGGCCCGGGGCCGGACTAATCGGGGCCTAATCTGGATCGCGAATCCACATACTTACTCCCGTAAATCTTGAATTAACCGAAATTAAGACAAGACTCACAAGGGATCTAACATGTATACCTGTCAAATGTACATTTTTGCGGAAACATCTATATACATCGACAATAATTGACTTTACATTAAAAGTAAAGTTCGCATAGACAAAATTACAGTCCAATAAAGTCCACCACTGCATATTCAAAATAGAATGCAGGGACATCCATTTGCATTTCAAAAATGATTCACAACAAAAATATTTATCAAAATAATGCCCAATGTTATCAAAATATCCAATTCATTTGCCCTCCGATTATGCCCATTCAACTAGACCTCCTGGAGGTATCGGATGGGCCTCCTCCGCAAGCAGCGCGGCCTCTACAAGGCCGGGACAGGCAACCGGGCCTATAATGCCATCAATAACACTATGAACACAACGGTTCAACAATGTATAAACACATTTATGATAACTCATGCTAAACTTGTCCATTGTCAATATAACAACTCTAGACAATTAAATCTAGGTTAATGCAATATCCTGTACAGTGTAGCCAATTGATAATCAATGACTAAATTACAAATACAATAGTATTACTATCATTCAGTTCAGTTTCTTCCCAAAGGAAGTATTAGTCAATCCATTTCATTCATTTCGTGTCATTCGGATTACATTGAACATTTATTAGATGGCTTATGGGATCCTTTAGTCCAATATCATTTTTCATTCAATACGTATTTCATTACATGACTTAAACATGGCTTTTCAGAGACTTTTCAGTCTATAGGTGGGATCTACTAGTGTCTTGATCAGAGATCATTGGCATCACCATGGAGCTCTGAAACACCCCAATCATCTGCTGCAGCAGGATTATTTATTAGTTCATTACATTTATTCATTGTTCAATGGTTCTTCGCATTTAATCATTATAGTTCTAATTGAGTTAAAGAATCATTAGTCATTTATGGTCCTACTTGTCTCTATCTCAAATCTAGACAATTACTAGGTGTAATCATTGGCTACTAATTGCACGTATTATTCTCGATGGACATTACATTTATATATTTAATGTGTGCATTTAGTTTCCCAAATTACCACCCATCAACCCAAATTTTCACTTACAATAATTAATTTGGCTGGTATTCAGGTTCGCTTAAGTGGACCCAAGTTCGTTCGAGCGGATTCAAACAGACATGGCTTTGCTCGAGCAGACTCCTGATGGACCCGAAAGGAATCTTCCGTCCTCTCCTTCCGCACCCCGGGGGCTGACCTGGGTCTCGGCGGAGGAGGGAAAATTTCGGGCATCAACATTTTTGTACAGGTATGCCAGATTTACTTTCTACTTGGAATTTGGAATGGTGATAATCCGGAGATTCACCTTCACAAGTGGAAAGGAAATCAATCCTTTTTTCTAACTTTTCAAATTGCATTGATATTAAGAAAAGAGACAAGTTTGTTTTTTTAGAATGCCGTAGGAGGCGTTTTTGTTTGTTTGCCGTAAAAGGCGATTTTACCGTGAAAGGCGATTTTACAAAACTCATCAAATGTAAAAGACAAGAATTGTGATTTCTTTTTATCTCTTTAAGAAATACAAACTACAATAGAAAAGTAAGAAAATGAATCTAACTTCTCAGGAGATTGTGGGGACACGTTGAGATCGACGGTCGCAAGTCATCTATGGGCTTCGCCATCGTCCTTCAAATGAGAACATGTGATGCTTTGATTCTTTGGCTTGGCTCCTAACCTCGGTTTTTTAAAGGACAAGGACCAAGAGGAGGTCCTATATCCAATGAAAAACCTAGTAAACGGGCTGAAAAGCCACGTTTAGGCCATGTTGGAGAAGGAGGAGACCTTGGGGGGGGCGGCCCCCCAAGGGATGTTGATCACCTTGTGGTGCTTCCGGAAGCAAAGTAGCAGGACTTCGTCTCTCTCTTGGATTTTCTGGATTTTCAGAGCTTGCACTTGGGATCTATTTTCATCATGCATTCTTCTTGGAATGGAGCTCCTTTTATAGGCTTTTGGTAGCCATGAGGTGTTTATTGGCATTGATGGCCATGATGAAAGAATTGATGAGGAGTTACAAGTTGATTTTGTAACTCCTTTTTCATGGCTTGTGATTGGCCGATGAAGGTAGTGGGCATTTAATCACCTTTATGCTTCATGATGATGGGAGTTTCATGGGTTTAATGCCATGATTGCTTGGATTTGTAACTCCCAAATGCTTGAATCTGATTGGGCCGTCCAAAATAATGAGTTAATGACCGCATTAAGTTGTCATAAACGGGTCAAATAACGTCATTAAGTGGTTGCCAAGGCATGTGAAGAGTCGCGGGCCGTGCTGCGTCTTTTGAGATTCTTCTTGCGATCATCACGGGTGGATCCACACATTGTTTGATGTCGGATTGCAGTGCAATTTCAGACATGGATTGATGTTGGTAGGCCGGTGACATCTGTCTTGTCGATTTCACGATCGGTCGGACAGAAAGTGTATTTTCTTGGTCAGCCGGTTGGCGATCTTGGAGCGATCGGTGATGATTTCATGCTTTTGACGGCGGATCGGAGATGTCGACGAAGATCAGTCGTTTTCAAGCATCAAACATTGGATTTTCAGAAAATCACAGAGGCATGAACACCCGAAACGAGAAAAGAATCGGAAAACGGACGTTTTGGTGCAAAATCCGGCGACCCGGATTTGCAGGGTCGCCGGGCGACCATGCACCCAGGGTCGCCAAGGTCGCCGGCGACCATAGGGCTTTGGCCCGTTTGGTCGCCGAGCGTCGTTTTCGGCCGTTTTTTCGTCTTTTTCGTTCCTTTTTTCTTCTGTATTTTTCTTGACATTTTTTCCTCAATTACTGACTTCATTTTCTTGGAGAAAACTTGACGAGAACCCGCGCGAAATCGGAACACAAAGTTTCCCATTTTTCGGGAAAGCCGAAGACTTTATAGCCGATTTTCCGTCAAGAGTCGAAACTAGGTCAAACGATGTCGGAATGACCTGAAAATTGAGGTGAAGCTTCTTGAACAACGGATAGGATCAACCATGGGCTTTTTTTTGAGTTTTGAAGCCGTTTGGGGTCCCATCGATGCTTCACTTGATTTTGCTGCGGGGAAAATGTCGAGCTTTGATATGTGGTCAAACGATGTCCGATTGGCCTGAAATTTGACAGGGAGCCTATTGGTGTCATTTTGAGACGTTCAATGGGCTCCGTTTTGGATGTCATGGTCCCGGGTTGCTCCGCCGCCGGTAGGCTTGATTTTCTCTCGGAGCATTGAAACCTGGTCGAACGTTGTCGGAATGACCTGAAATTCGACATGCAGCCTTTTGGAAGCATGTTGAAGCCACTCATGTATTTTGTTTGATGAGTGATGGCTTCGGTGGTTCCCGCCGCCGGGAGGCTTGATTTTGCTGTTCGAGCATTGATGGAGGGTTAAACGTTGTCGGTTTGACTTGAAATTTGGCGTGGAGCCCTTTGGAGACATTCTGGAGTCATCCGTAGGCTCTGATCAAAGTTTTGGTGTCTTTGATGATGTCGTCGCCGGGAGCGCTTGTTTAGCTGTCGGAGCAGTGAAGTTAGGCCAAACGCTGTCGGAATGGCCCGAAACCTTAGGTGTACCCCTCTTTTGGCTGCCTTGAAAGATCTTTTAGTTTTTGTCTGATTCTGACAAGATCTGATGCTTGAAGTAGCCTTGCCTGTTTTGTAGCAGGATGCAGCTTCACGAGGCTTTTTGATGTTGAGGAGACTTCACGAGGCTTCACGAGGCCTCTTGTGTACTTTCAACTCGTCGCCTTCTATGATTTTTTGAAGGAGAAGGAGGGCTCGAAAGTTAGATGCAGCAGTTGGAGAAGTTGCAGCTCCAACTTTTTTGACAGCGGGGATTCTTCTGATGGCATGGCCCAGGATGGTAGGGCTAAAACATCAAGTTTGTAGAAGATCGCTGCTATGCGAGAAGATTTGAAGAAGTTCTTCGCAAGCACGAATGTCATTTGTCCAGACATTGCGTTGCGGAGAGATCTCGCTGTTTACCTCACTTATTGGCTAGGTGAGGCTGTTTTTGCTGGAGGAGATGGAACGTACATCAGGCCGCACTGTATTTTTCCGGCTTGTCAGATGGCGTTTGGAGAGCGGCTGGCTTTGGTACATGCTCTTTACTCCTATTTGTGTACCGAACTGCAAGCTGCTGCTTTCCTAGTTCGGCTTGGGCTTCCCATGAACAGGGTATTTTCAGCCCATATCTTCTATTCGTGGTATGTATACCACTGTCCTAGCTTCCATTGTTTGGGAGTTGCACAGGACGAAGATCCCTTTATGATTCGTTTGGCTAGAGGGACAGCCATTCCCGAATCACTTTTGTTTGCCCGTTTAAGGATCTGACGATTTAGGGACGTCGAGATTGGGCAATCTTCGGTGAAGCTTTCTCCGGGTTTACGGAAGAAGGCTTTTGACTTTGGTGTCTCCCGTGATTCGACCAGGGCAGGGTCGGGAAGACACTATGCTTTGACAGACGCGGAGAAGAGATGGCTCTTCGACATACGGGTTGGTACGATAGTGTACCGCAGACATCTTTTCGTCGATATCCAACCGTATGTCCCTTCGCGTTTTGCATTGCAGCTTGGCTTCTCTCAAGGTGTTGTTGGAGCGCCTTCGAGCATGGTGAAGCGTTTTGGAGGTCTGCAGGATGGGAGAAATGCATGGGCTTTTTATAGCGCCGAGGACACTACCGCCATGATTTCCTATCCTGAGCTGCCCACCTTCCGGACTGCTGGCTTCACGAAGTGGTTCGTGGAGAGCTTCTCAGTGCACCGGGGACTTTCCAAGAAAGAGCTCGATATTAAGCAATCTCCTGGGAAAGGTCTTGGCAAATCGGATGGTGTCCGTCGGGAGGAAGTTTTGGCTTTCTTTTCTGGAGAGAAGCACAAGATAGGCTTTCTCAACGGGCAGGACATCATCAGATCAGGAGCTGCACAAGGGATTCCTGGTGAGGTCTTGAGACTGCTGGAGGAGGAGGAGGCCGAGATCGATGCTATGATACAGGCAGAGCATACGAAGGCTTCCATGGAGTCTATTGAGAAGAGTAGACCATCCAGTGAGGAATCTTGTGAGAGGCCTGATGTTGATAGTGGGGCAGGATCGTCGAGCAGATTGACCCGCCGAGGCAAGAGGAGGAGAGGACAACGCCGTAACATGAGACGGCACAATAGTCCTTCTGATCTTGAAGTTCCTCTCACTATTGCCGAGGAGGTGTCTGAGGATGCTGACGAGCCTCAGGAGAAGAGAAGCAGAGAAGAGGACACAGCTGGTATGATCCTCTTTCTTTCTTTTGTTTATTCTTTTTCTTTTCTTGTGAAAGATTTTGTTTTGATCCGCTGCTTTCTTTTTTTTTAGCAGAGGACGATGACCTGGTGATGCCTGAGGTTCCTGCCGATGAGGCGATGACGGATCCAGTCGTGGCATCTGAGGAAGAGCCCAGGGCCTCTGGAGTGGTTCTAAAACCTTCACCTGGTATGATTTGCTTTGGCTTTTTTTTTTCTTTTGCTGTCATTTGCTAACATGTAGCTGACTTGCCAGAGGATTCCGATGATTACGAGCCATCCATGGACGCAAATTTTGACGATGCCTCGGATGAGCTCAAAGAGGGAGAGAGTACTCCGCCGGTCGTCGAAGCAGGTATATTTGCAATAATAATCTTGATATATTTTTGGCAAGATTATATTCAAACCTTTTTGTCTTTTTCCTTGACAGATTGTGGAGTAGCAGGAGAGATTCCTCCGTCTTCCTCAAAGCCAGAACAGGGGATACCTGCTGCTGATCCAGGAGTAGGGGCTTCTCCTTCTTTCAATCAGTCAGCTTCTTCCGTTGGAAAGAGTTTATTGATTACTCTTCCAATGGAGCATGACGTGGGCAGTCGGGCACCAGAGCATGGCGAATCCTCATCTGCACCGTACCTTTCGTATGCAAGGAAGGTGTTGAAGACTGTCTTGAGCTCATGGGTTGAGACTCTTTCTTCAGGTCGTTTGGAAGCTGGTTTTGGCATGATCAAGCATGTGCAGGACATCCTCGCTGATAGCAAAGAAGTCGGTCTGGACATCGCAAGTGCCAAAGATTTTGTTGAGGAGATCATCACCTTGGGGAACAAATGGATTGAGACCAAGAGTTTCCCAGATGGTGACTTCTTTGATGAGATGTACATAAAACCTTCCAGCAAAGTCAAAGCTGAGTTGACTGAGGTCACGAAGACTCGGAGGCAGATCGTTTGGGAGAAGAACGTTACCGAGTTATCCATCATGGGGCTCAAGCAAGACTTGGACCGCCTTGATAAGGAGGTCGTCGAGGTTAGGCATCGTCTTGATCTTTTAGAGGAAGAAGCTGTTGCCAAATGGACCGCCATTGTGGAAGCTCATGACAAGGAGGGGACTCTCATTCGCCAGGTTGAGGAAGCTGAAGGTAATGTCCGGAGGAAGACTCAGGAGCATGAGCAGTGGCAGGTCCTCTGGGAAGAACTTCCTCGTGCTGCAGATGGGTCACGGCATTCGGCCGCGTTTTATGGGCACATTTTGAAGAAGCGTGGCCTAAAAACTTTGGAAGTTAAGGCCATGGGTCTGCTTGAGGAGTTGAACCTTTGGTTGAAGACCATGTCGGATTGAGCTCCTGAGTTGTAACAAACTCTTTTTCCTTCTTCTCTTTTTTTTGGTATCTCCATGTATAAACAGTTTTGGTACTATATTTTTGTATCCCATTCTTTTCACTTAAATCATTTTTTGATGGAAACATATTTGAGTAAAAGTTGATGGGAATGTTTGTTTAAGAATTTGATCAAAAGGTTGTCATTTTGTGAAAATCTTTTGTCAAAGAGTTGTTTTGGGCATGAAAGCCAATTTTTGTGGCGAAAAGCCCAATTTTTCGATTGCTTGAAAACCAAATTTTGGGTGGTATGAAAGCCTAATTTTGTTTGTGGCGTGGGAGCCAAATTTTTTTGTGGCATGGGAGCCAAAAATTTTGAGATGGCATTAGAGCCAAAGTTTTTTTTGAATGGCATGAAAGCCGATTTTTTTGGAATGGCATAGGAGCCGAGTTTTGTTTTGTGGCATGGAAACCAAAAATTTTGTTTGTGGCATGAGAGCCAAGGTTTTTTTGTTTGTGGCATAAAAGCCAAAGTTTTTTTTTTGTTTGTGGCATGAGAGCCAAAGTTTTCGGATGCCGTGAAAGCCAATTTTTTGGAATGGCATAGGAGCCGAGTTTTAAGATGGCATGAGAGCCGATTTTGGCGTTTATAGCCGAATTTTGGCGTTTATAGCCGGATTTTGGCGTTTATAGCCGGATTTTGGCTTTTACAGCCGGATTTTGGTATGGCATAAAAGCCGAGTTTCATTTTTGTTTTGTTTTGCTTTGGCATAGGAGCCAGATTTTTGAAAATCGAGTTTTGTTTTGTTGGCATGAAAGCCGATTTTGGCGTTTATAGCCGAGTTTTGGCGTTTATAGCCGAATTTTGGCATTTATAGCCGAATTTTGGCGTTTATAGCCGAATTTGGTTTTCAAGATGCAGGTATCGACTAAATGTCGCCTCCCCGCTGAATGGTCTTATAAGTATCGATGGAATGTCGCTTCCTTGCTCATTCGGTTTGCGAGTATTGATGGAATGTCACTTCCTTGCGGGCTGGGTTTTGCGAGTATCGATGGAATGTCGCTTCCTCGCGAATTGGGGTACAGGTATCGACTAAGCGTCGATTCCCTGTCTTTCCCAAAACTTTTGGTTTTGCGGGTACTGACTTGGTGTCGTTTCCCCGCGATTTTTGAAATTTGAGGTTTTCTCGAACCATTTGAAATTTTGGTTGTGAATATCAACTGGTATGTTGCTTCTCCACGATTTTTGAAATTTGGGTTGTGGATATCAACTGGTATGTTGCTTCTCCACGATTTTTGAAATTTGGGTTGTGGATATCAACTGGTTTGTTGCTTCTCCACGTTTTTTGAAATTTTGCAAGTATCGAATGGGGTTCGCTTCCTTGCGATTTTTGGGTTTTTGAAGTATCGAATGGGGTTCGCTTCCTTGCGATTTTTGGGTTTTTGAAGTATCGAATGGGGTTCGCATCCTTCCAGTTTTTTGGGTTTTTGGAAGTATCGAATGAGGTTCGCATCCTTCCCGTTTTTTTGGGTTTTGCGAGTATCGACTGAATGTCGCTTCCCCGCGGTTTCTAAAAAACCATTTTTTTTTGTTTAGAGACACGAGGGTCATAAATTTTGGCTTAAAACCATTTTGGTTGTAAATGCCAAGGCAGACTAGGGTGAAAATTCCTGAGTCCTGGTTTTTATTTCAAACCATGAATTTTGGGTTCTAGGATCGAAAATTTTGGTCAAGTCTGGGAAGGGGCTCCTAAACTCGGATTTTGGATTTGATTTTTCTTTTGAACAATGAAACGATGAAAGTAAGCATTGTTTTGAAAGTTTTTTTTTTTTTGGAAACTTCAACATAAAGATGAAAATTTCAAAAGGGGTGGGTTTGACGAGCAAGTACCTTGGAAATAGGCTTTGGCTGTGTAGATATCGCTCTGACCCGTTTGAGGAAGTCTTCAAGGGTAGTACCGCTTCAAGAACTTGCCATTGATGGGTAGCATACATCTGTCTCCTTCCATGTTTAGAAGAGCGTATGCACCGTTGGAGAAGACTTTGTCGATGACGAAGGGTCCCTCCCATTTTGGTTCGAATTTGCCTTTGGATTTGTGGGCAAAGACTATGGGTCTTTTTACTGCAAGAATCAAGTCACCCTTTTTGTAGGCGCGTTGCCTGACCTTCTTGTCGAAAGATCATGCCATGCGTGCTTGGTACAACTCAATGCTTTGTAGAGCTTCAAGTCGTCTTTCATCGAGATTATCCAGCTCTTGGAGTCTCAATTTGACATTGCTTTCTTGCGTCATGTCATTTTGGAAAGATACCCTTAAGGAAGGAATTTGTACTTCCAAAGGGACAACAGCTTCGCATTCATAGACCAAAGAGAATGGTGTGCTATGGGTTGGTCTTCGAACGGTGGTTCGATAGGCCTACAAGGCTTCTGGTAGTTTGTTGCCCCAGTCTCTTTTGTGACTAGAGACCATTTTCTTGAGAATTTTGCAGAGTGTCTTGTTGAAGGCTTCTGCTAGTCCGTTCACTGCTGGATTATATGGAGTCGAAGGACAACTTTGGATTTTGTACTTGTCGCAGAACCTGTAGAATGTGTGATCTCGGAATTGTGGTCCGTTATCATGGACGAATCTTTTAAGTATGCCGAAGCGACAAATAATGTTGGTGCGCAAGAACTGAAGGACTGATGAAGTCTTCATTTCGCTGAGCGCAAATGCTTCTGACCACTTGGAGAAATAATCCGTAGTGGCGAAGATGAAGCGATGACCTTTGCTTGATGGGGGAGAAATAGGACCTACGATGTCCATACCCCAGGCTTCGAAAGGCCATGAGATTGTTGTTGGATGTAGCCATTCTGGAGGCATGTGGACATAATCTTCGTGAATCTGGCATTTTTGGCAGCGCTTGGTAAATTGCATTGCATCAGCTACCATGGTAGGCCAATAATAATCTAGCCTTTTTATCTGGTTGTAGAGCTTGGGGCCAGCCTGATGGGCTCCACAAAGACCAGCATGAACTTCTTTGAGAGTTTCCTCAGCCTCTTGTTGTGACAAGCAGTGTAGGAGTACTCCGTTGAAAGATTTTCTGTAAAGTGCTTTTGAAGGTATATCCAAATGAAAGTTTGGGGCTCGTCTTTGGATGCTTACCCGTTCTTTTGGATCTTCAGGTAGGATTCCGAACATGATGTAATCAATGAACGGATCTCTCCAGTCGCCAATCAGAGGTTTGAGGATGGACATCCGACTTCCAACCACTTGGTGGCATTCAGCAACTGCTTGGTGTGTGTTGAGAGGAGGGAGAATCCTTCTTTAACACACTGTGACTTGCATATTTTCCCCTTCTTGGATTGCCCTGGATGCGGCGAGTCCGGCCAAGGCATCTGCACGGATGTTTTCGCCTCTGGGGATGTGGGTGTTATGGCAGATGTTGAATTTTTGTCGAAGCGACTGCGCCTTATTGTAGTAAGGTAGCAAATCAAGCTTCCTGACTTCATATTTCTGATTCATCTGGTTGACGATTAGTTGAGAGTCTCCAAAAGCTTCCAACATGATGATGCCGGATTCGAGGGCGAGTTCCAATCCTACAATCAGGGCTTGGTACTCAGCTGCATTATTTGAACATGGTTCCAGTAGCGAGAAGGCGTGTGGAATCATGTATTTGTCGGGGCTGACAAAGAGGATGCCGATTCCCGATATTTGCTTTCCTTTTTCATTTGTCCTGGTTGCACCGTCAAAGTACATGTCCCAGGAAGCGTTTGACAAGGAAGTTTCTACATTGTAGACAAATTCGTCTGGGAGATCATCCCTGAGTGGAGAATCTTTAGGCAATGGATGCTCTGCGAGAAAGTCTGCTAGAGCTTGGCCTTTGATTGCTTTTTGTGGTAGATACCTAATATCAAACTGTTATAGAAGGATGGACCATTTTGCCAGTCGGGCATTGAGAGAACCTGCTTTTATGACAAGGACCTTTAGGAGGTTAATCCTCGAAATCAGGTAGACTGTGTTCGACAGCAGATAGTGACGCAGCTTTTGTACGGCGAACATTACTGCTAGGCATTCTTTTTCGACTGGGGAGTAGCGATGCTCTGCACCTACCATCATACGGCTAAGGTAATATAGAGCAGCTTCTTTTCCATCGTCGTTTTCTTGTGCGAGCAGAGCACCCAAAGAGTGGTCGAGAGCTCTTGTGTACAAGATAAATGGTTTTCCAGTTGTGGGGGCAGCCAGCACTGGAGGTTTGGTGAGGTATGCTTTGATGTCTTGAAATGCATTTTCACATTCAACATCCCAGACAAAGTCCACGCCTTTCTTCATTAAGCGAGAAAATGGACGGCACTTCCCTGACAAATTTGAGATAAACCGTCGGATGTATGCCAACCTTCCCTGAAGTCCTTTTAATTCTCTTAGGGTTCTGGGAGATGGCATTTCCAGGATAGCCTTGACTTTGGTAGGGTCAAGTTCTATTCCAGCTTTCCGTACTATGAATCCAAGAAACTTACCCGATGAGACACCGAAGAAGCACTTTAGTGGATTCATCCGCAATTTGTGTTTGCGAAGTCGGAGGAAGAATTCTCGAAGATCTTCGAGATGGTCTTCTTTTCTTCTGCTTTTGATGGCGAGGTCGTCAACATAGCATTCGACCGTCTTGTGCTGTATATCTTGGAATATTTTCATCATAGCCCTCTGATATGTTGCACCTGCATTTTTTCAGACCAAACGGCATAACAGTGTAGCAATACACGCCGATTAGTGTCCGAAATGATGTATGCCTTTAATCTTCAGGATGCATCTTTATCTGATTGTAGCCAGAGAATCCATCCATGAATGTCATTTGCTCGAACCCATAGGTGTTGTCAATCATCACCTCTGGTATGGGGAGCGGCAATTCATCTTTAGGACATGCATTATTCAGGTCTCTGTAGTCGATACAGACCCTTATCTGCCCATTTTTCTTTGTCACGAGGACGATGTTGGTCAACCATTCAGGATGCTGTTCCTCGCGGATGAAGCCAACATTTTTGAGTTTCTGAACTTCTTGTTCAATTTTGTCCATCACGTCGGGACGGAATCTTCTTTGGCCTTGTTTGATAGGCTTGATTTCTTTTTGCAAGTTGAGCTTGTGGACTGCTACTTCGGGATCCAAGCCAGGCATTTCGGCATAAGACCATGCAAAGCAATCAACGAACTCACTAAGAAAAGAGATATACTCGGGTAACTCATCATCCTTTATATTCTTGCTTATTAATACATGATGTGGGTTATCAGATGTTCCCAAGTCTATCTTTTGAACAGGGTCTTCTGTCGGAAGGTTTGAAGGTGGTTCCTCCACAATGTTTTCGGAGGCTTCCAACTCAACAAGACCTTCGGAGTGCCAGAGGCATTTTCAGACTGGGGCTCTGTTTCTGTCCATGAATCTTCTTGATGAGCATCATTCTCAAGGCTTGCAATGAGATGGTCCCAATCATTTGCTGGAATTGGGTTGAAGTAAGGTACTTCTTTTGGAGATGATGATTCTTCTGGGACAGAGAACCGCTCGTCTTTGTCATCGGGCAATTCCTCTTTATTATCAGAGAAATTATACCAATTGGAGGAGCTTTCTGGATTTTTGAAGAGTAACTCCTCAAAGAGATATCCAGGGATATCAATGTCTTCATGAGATGTTGAGGCTTGGTCGGTAAAGCGACTTTGTAGCCATGGTGTCAACTGTCTCATAGGAGTGGTAGGATCATACCCCAACCCATATGAAGACTTGCCTTTGTGAAGGTGGATTTTCCAATCTTCTGGTTGACTTTTGGTCAGGGTGGGTTCCAATGGTGTAAGAATACCACGGCCACCTCCCAAACCAGTCGGATTTTGAGCGTCGTAGCCCATTTTCTTCATGATAGCTTGTGCCATTGGACTATACAAGGATAGCTGAGGCATACCTTCGTTTTGGAAAGGTTCAAGTAGAGAGTTCAGTGGAGATGCTCCCGATCTGTGGAAGAAGATTGTTTTTTCTTCTGGCGAAGTTGCCGGAATAACAAAGGAAGCAAACGTAGGGTCTTCTATGTCTGCAAGTATCTCCAATGGATTGAGAGCGGGCTGATCTCGCTGAGTATCAGCTTGGCTCGATGCTGTGTCATCTTCTGGCTCTGACTCTGAGTCTGTGTCATGCATAATAGACACAAAGGAGACAGTGAACTTGCCCCCAGCCTTTTGTTTTGTCTTCTTTGCTTTGGTAGTGATTACCAAAGGCTTTGGAGATTTAAAGGAGACGACGAAGGGAGCTTGGCTGCTTACTCGAGTTTGGTGGAGGGTTTGATTACCTCCGATGATTGCTGAGGAACCTTGCCTTTATCTTTCTGGAGACTGTCGGCAAAGTGAATTATTTTTTCCTCCTGTTCTTCTTTTCCATCTTTATACATCTGAGCATCTACAAAATGGACATCCTTGCCTTTGAAGGGCTTTTTGTCTGCAAATACTCGATGTATCAAGCCATCGTTGCCAACGAACTTGATGCACTGATGTAGAGTTGAAGGGACGACACCATTCTGATGTATCCAGGGGCGTCCAAGGAGTATATTGTAGCATGAAGGGGTCCTTATCACATATACAGTGACTTCAGAAATAAGATCACCGATTTGCAATTTGAACCTGATTTTGCCGATAAGCCTTTGAGCGCTGCCGTCATATCCGAAGATGGATACGGACGTGTGACTCAGCTTGCTAGGTGGGATGCCCAGCTCTTCGAGTGCCGAAGTAGAGATGAGGTTGAGTGCAGAACCTGGATCGATCTGAACTCTGTGTACTGCCATTTCTTTGATGTATCCTGTAAAGTACAAGGGTCGGTTGTGCTTTGTCTCGCCTAGCAGGAGGTCATCCTTGTCGAAGGCAATTGTTACACTTGCTGCTTTTTGTACCGAGAGGCATTCATTGCTTGATTCCTCAGTTTTCTTCTTTTCTCCCTTTGAGGGAGTATTTGATTTTTTGACCCTATAGTCCATTTCAATTTGTAGGACTTGTGGGGCATGTTTGTCGACATCCGTATTCAGTTTTTGTAATTCTGAAATGAGACTATCACGAGTTTGTGGAGACATTCGTAATAAGTCAAGGATGTGCAGACGTGCAGGTATGTGTTTGAAGTGCTCAATCAAGTCGTACTTGAAAGCCTCCTTCGGGCCTGCATTTTCATTATTATTGCCACTTGGGGCGCTTATAACTTGCTTTCCCGAAGGATTTACATAAGAAGAAGAGGGTTGATTGTAATTTTTGTGTTAATCCCGGCCAGAACGGGTACCTCTACCAACTTCAAGAGCCTCTAGAGAAGGGTCTTCTTTTGGAAGATCGTTCTCAGGATCAAGGGGTTGATCCTTTGCTGAAGACGTCTCTGTAACAGCATTGGTGTCTTCAGTAATTGTGTTGCACGGAGCAATTTTCGGGAACAAGTCATGAACAGCGGCCGGCAATTTTTCTTTATTAGCCCAGACATCGCCCGTGAGATCGGGTATCTGGGACCAATTGACTGAGTTTTCAAAGAAGATTTCATTGGCAGAAGTTTCTTTAAGATGATCAATTGGGAGAGGCTTGAGCTCTGATGTCACAGCTTCAGGAGACGAGGGCTGAGAGGATTTTATCTCAGTGGAAGTCACCTGAGAGGATGTAGCTCCTGAAGATACGCTACCGGTTGGGGAGTACGGGTCTTCGGAAGCTTCAGAGGCACTGTCGTCCTGAGCTATTGCATTGCAGGTTATCCTGACAGGAGATGCCCCCAGTGTAGACTGTTGGGAATCGGACTCATCCTCAGATGTAAGAGGATCATCGATCCAACTGTTTTCTCCATTTTCAGGAGTTGAGGGAGGGAGTTCCCGTTGATTTTCAGGGACTTCCAGTTCTGGATCATGACGAAGATTGATGCGATCCTGCTCCTGCTCTATGGCAAGATGTTGCAAGATTCTTGCATATTCTTCAAGATTAGGCATGGGAGCCAAATCTTCTTCGTTATTTGCTCC
The DNA here is from genome assembly GCA_028538565.1 of Umbellularia californica. Taxonomy (NCBI): domain Eukaryota; kingdom Viridiplantae; phylum Streptophyta; class Magnoliopsida; order Laurales; family Lauraceae; genus Umbellularia; species Umbellularia californica. The sequence goes on along the minus strand of JAPQWN010000012.1, from coordinate 35,053,906 downwards.
TTGTGGTTCGCCCATGTTGGGTTCCACTGAAGCATTTGCTGGTGCTGGATCGACAGCGTTTTCTTGAAAAGGGTCCTGGTCTTCGTCATCATCAGACCAAAATCCTTGTGGCTGCAATGGGTTATACCAGATTACTGACATAAGATGAGACTCGGGAATCCATTCCTCGTCGGAGAGGTATTCTCCTGTTTCATGGGATTCTTCCCACTCATCTATATCACTGGCAGTATCACTGGACTCGTATCCATTCATGGAGAATCCAACTACCGAGTTGCAAGAGTATGATGCCCCCTGCACATTTTCATTTTTGTATAGAGGTGGCATGAAATCATTAAGAGTGAATTTTCTTACCGCCTTGGAGGTTTTGGGAAGAGATTCTTCCGTCGTCCCGAGTGAAGCAGTGGAAGAAGTTTCTGCTTTTTCAAGGACTTCTTGTTTTGGTTGAGACTTTTGCTGCTGTTTGAGCTTGCGGAGCTGTCTCTTGGCTTGCCTTCGCTGCTGAGCGGTCGGCTTTGTTTTGACGATCTCCCAATTTTCATCATCTAGGAGATCGGGATGCACCCATATAGGCTGTCCATCTGGTGTTGGATAGGGAACCAATTCTTGGGATGCTTGAGCCATTTTTATTACCTTGAATGAAGTAGTGATCTTCTCCTTCGGTGATTTTGAAATTTATCGACATGACACCATGTTGACAGAAGTGGAGCCGTAGTTTTTGTCGAAAGTTATGACTCCGTTTTTCCACATCTCATTGATCTTCTCTCTCACAACGAAGCATTGATTAAGAGAATGTGAGATCATCTAATGGTATGGACAGTATCGGGGATCATTGGTTTTGCCAACATCTCTCGGTCTTTTGGGCTCTGGCAGAATGAGTTTGCCATTTGCTAGGAGAGCCTCAAAGATTTCTTCAACATCTTCATCGAACGGATATTTCTTTTCTACACGTTCTTTGAAGGCATCAGAGAGTTCAGGCCTTTTACCTGCAGTTTTGTTTTCAGGTTTCTTTGGCTGCTGAGGAGCTGACTTAGTCTGCACAATGAGAACCTCCTTTTTCTTTGGTTTTGAGGTTGTAACAGCAGTCGGCTCTTTCTTTGATGATTTCTGACTGTTGAGGTCTTTAATCACCATTTCAGCTTCCATAGAAGCTTCGAGGAGTTCCCCCAGGTTCTTTGATTTGTTGCCGATGATCATGAAGCGAATTTTTGCTCTCATGTTGTTACGGCAGATGTCGACTAGCGACGCTTGTGGTAGCACATCTGAGCATTTGTACGCCATTCCCTTCCATTTGTGAATGAAGTCGTATGTTGACTCATTCTCTCCCTGTTTTAGGCTGCAGAGTTGAGCCATAGTAACAGGATGATCCTCACCTTCGAAGTGGGTCAGGAAGCGTGTCTCAGCATAGCCCAGTTCTGAATGGAGTTCTCCGGCAGAATGGAGTACCAATCAAAGGCTGTGCCTTTTAGGGTACTTGCAAAGAGGCGAATCTTGAGGGCATCTTGATCTGCAATAGCTCCCGTCAGGATCTTGAAATGGATGACATGCTGTCTGGCTGAACCTTTCCCAGTATATGTTTGGAGAGTAGGTTGCTTGAATTTTACAGGGAACGGAACCGAGTCCATCCATAAAGGGTAGGGTGGCTTGATCCCATGTTCCTTTAATGTATCCTCTTCTTTTGCTTTTGCGAGGATATCGTCCACGTCCTTTTTGGTAAGGGCGCGTGACTCATTGTTTTCTGCATTGCCCTCATCATCTTCATGATTCGGAGGGGTTTCATTGTTAGGTGGTGGACGCTGTAGAGTGAGAATGAGGTTTTCCATCAAAGCCTCAATTCTCTGTTGTCCTTGCTCCAACTGCTGGATGCGTGCGGTTACATCGTCATGCTGTGGAGGCGGCTCAGAACTTGTAGCCAAGACGTTCATCCCTCGGGATTCGAACGAAGAAATCGTCCTGGTGACTGAGCTGGGGCTCATTCTTCTGGATGAAGAATCTGAGGAGTGGTTACTCCAGTGTTCTTGGCTTGGAGGAGTGGAAGATTCTTCCAGATGTGTTCTTGTCCGAGAGACGCTGCGAGTCACTTGACGTCTAACACTGATTTTGGTTGCTGACTTCCGGCATTTTCTGGTTTTGCCAACCATATGAACAGCAACGAATTGGTCAAGTCTTTCTTTTTCGACCCATTTGTTTGAGACGTGGAGAGTAGAACGCTGGGTTATTTGTTTCTCGAGTCTATTTAGTCGATATGCAGTGCGGCGACGCATACGGCGAGCAATTTGAGCTTCAGTCAGCTCTGGCTGGGCTTTGGCGATGAAGGATGCAGTCCCTCGTGCGCAGCAGCCGAGTTTGTCTTCTTTGAAGCTTGGCAAGGACAGAATCTGGACGCGGTCCTTTGCCTGTTGCAATGAAGACTTGAATTTTACGAGCTCGGCCCCTGTGAGATGAAGGGTCGACTCGCAGGAGTACAGGCTTCAGAATGTTTTTGCGTAGGCCTAACAAGGCAGGATTTAATTTTGGGCTTGTAGGAGCAAGCCGGTTCATGATGATTTTGTTTGTTTTTTGGGCGGAGGGTAGGTTTTTCCTCTTTCATGTAAGAGAGAGGGTAGAACTGATTTTCCTTGAGAGGGGCCAGGTATGCTGGCTTTGCAGATGTTTGGGACCTCCGTTGCTTTGGTGAAGATCTCGGGGACCAAGTTTTGGTGTAAACCTGGTTTCTTGTGGGTTGAGACTTGGTGGGAACGCTACGGGCTTCAGGCTTCTTGGTGTTCGCCCTTGGTGCCATTTTAGTGACACGTTGCGGGGCGGTTTTCTGCTTCTTGGCAGGTATAGTGTCTTCTGCGGGAAGTGGGAATGGTCCCAGCGGTCCGAAGACGATGGTCCGGGGAGTTGAAGTTGACCCGGTGTTTGGAGAGTTGTCGAGGGAGATGACGCTTCGGCAGCTGGCAGGGCGCTTATGCTTGTTTTGCTTGTCTTGAAGCATAAGCTGGTACTTGTTCTCATCGAAAGTGATGGTCAATGAAGCTGCCATTAGTTTTGGAAAACTTCTGAAATAAGACCAAATCCATTAGTAATCACAAGAATATGGTGATCGTAAATGGAGAACAACTATGGTTTTGTCTTTTCAAATCACTTAAGGGGACATGGCCCAACCCAATGACGATGAAGAAGGCAAAAAGCCATAGAGGATACAATTGTTCTAAAATGCAAGTATGGTAGGCTCAGAGTGAGCATTCCAGTGACTGCTAGAAGCAATTGTAGACCTTAATTCAAATTACCGAGAAGCAAGGCTCACTCGAGGTAAAATGATATAAGGTTGGAGATACAAATGTGTCGGTCGCGAATACAGTAGACCCGCAAGGGCGTACTAGCACCGCTAGGCACAAATGTTGCAAATCGTATCCTTGGGAAGGACACGAGATGGGATTTTTTGAAAGGTCAAATTTGGATTCATAAAGGAGAGTGAATGGTGTTCCAATCCGAACAAAGGCTCAACATTTCTGCGAGCGCTAAATCCAGAAGGGAAGGAAACAGAATTTCTCGGATGTGAATCCAGTAATGACGGAAGTTTTTTTTTAAGGGTCAAGATTGAATTCATCGAAGATAGCAAATGGTGTTCCATTCCGAAAAATGTTCAACATTTCTGCGAGCGCTAAATCCGAAAGGGAAAGAACCAAGATTTCTCAACTCTGAATTCAAAATGACAGAATTTTTTTTTTTGAAAGGTCAAGATTGAATTCATCGAAGAGAACAAATGGTGTTCCATTCCGAACAAGGCTCAACATATCTGCGAGCGCTAAATCCGAAAGGGAAAGAACCAAGATTTCTCAACTCTGAATTCAAAGTGACAGAAGTTTTTTTTTTTTTTTTTTCAAAGGTGCACATAGATTTCCAATTCGATCTTATGAAACCTTAGTAGATAGATCAGCCCCCAGGTAAGGGTAGGATTACTTAATGAACCCGTTTGGAGGACCCTTGCCTCGAACAGTCTAGCTGTCTCCACACTCTGGACAAGGCTTTTCTTAAATCCACTTTGGTCAAAGAATGCAATTGGTGGAATCTTAGTGTTTTTTTTTTACTCTTTTTTGAAAGGTTTTTAATAAACTCATCAAAGAGAGCGAATGGTGTTCCAATCCGAACAAAGGCTCAACATTTCTGCGAGCGCTAAAGCCGAAAGGGAAGGAACCAAGGTTTCTCAAGTTTGAATTCAAAAGAGAGAAAACTAAATTTTTTTTGAAATTATATTTTTTTTTGAAATCCCAATTGGACTCATCAAAGAGAAAGGATGGCCCAATCCCCGATATGAACGATAGCTGCGAACATTTCTGTGAGCTATCAAGTTCAAAGAGGAGAGGATCAAAATTTCTCAAAGTTGAATCTTGAGAAAGAGAGATCATTTTTTTTTTGAAAGAGTTTGAAATGAAGGTGTTTTTTTTTTTTTGAAATCCCAATTGGACTCATCAAAGAGAAAAGATGGTCCAATCCCCGATATGAACGATAGCTGCGAACATTTCTGTGAGCTATCAAGTTCGAAGAGGGAAGGATCAAAATTTCTCAAAGTTGAGTTTTTAAGAAAAAGAGATCAGATTTGTTTTTTTTTTTTTGAAGTGAGAAAGAACAATTGAAATCCGATCTCATATTTTTTTTTAGATGCAAGATGCAACATAGGCCACCAACTAGAAAGGAGCCAAGTGATCAAAGCATCACGTTCTCAAGTCAACGTGTCCCACCGGGTATGCCAACTTGATGGACCCAAAAGGAATCTTCCGTCCTCTTCTTCCGCACCCCGGGGTCTGACCTGGGTCTCGGCGGAGGAGGAAAAATCTCGGGCATCAACATTTTTGTACGGGTATGCTAGATTTACTTTCTACTTGGAATTTGGAATGGTGATAATCCGGAGATTCACCTTCACAAGTGGAAAGGAAATCAATCATTTTTTCTAACTTTTCAAATTGCATTAATATTAAGAAAAGAGACGAGTTTGTTTTTTTAGAATGCCGTAGGAGGCGTTTTTGTTTGTTTGCCGTAAAAGGCGATTTTGCCGTGAAAGGTGATTTTACAAAACTCATCAAATGTGAAAGAAAAGAATTGTAATTTCTTTTTGTCTCTTTAAGAAATACAAACTACAATAGAAAAGTAAGAAAAGGAATCTAACTTCTCAGGAGATTGTGGGGACACGTTGAGATCGACGGTCGGAAGTCATGTATGGGCTTTGCCATCGTCCTTCTAATGAGAATATGTGATGCTTTGATTCTTTGGCTTGGCTCCTAACCTCGGTTTTTTAAAGGACAAGGACCAAGAGGAGGTCCTATATCCAATAAAAAACCAAGTAAACGGGCTGAAAAACCGCGTTTAGGCCATGTTGGAGAAGGAGGAGACCTTGGGGGGGGGGGGGGGGGGGGGGGGGGGGGGGGCGCGGCCAGGGATGTTGATCACCTTGTGGTGCTTCCGGGAGCAAAGTAGCAGGACTTCGTCTCTCTCTTGGATTTTCTGGATTTTCAGAGCTTGCACTTGTGATCTATTTTCATCATGCATTCTTCTTGGAATGGACCTCCTTGTATAAGCTTTTGGTAGCCATGGGGTGTTTATTGGCATTGATGGCTATGATGAGAGCATTGATGAGGAGTTACAAGTTGATTTTGTAACTCCTTTTTCATAGCTTGTGATTGGCCGATGAAGTTAGTGGGCTTTTAATTGCCTTTATGCTTCATGATGATGGGAGTTTCACGGGTTTAATGCCATGATTGCTTGGATTTGTAACTTCCAAATGCTTGAATCTGATTGGGCTGTCCAAAATAATGAGTTAATGACCGCATTAAGTTGTCATAAACGGGTCAATTAACGACATTAAGTGGTCGCCAAGGCATGTGAAAAGTCGCGGGCCGCGCCGCGTCTTTTGAGATTCTTCTTGCGATCATCACAGGTGGATCCACGCATTGTTTGATGTCGGATTGCGATGCAATTTTAGACATTAGTTGATGTTGGTGGGCCGGTGACATCTGTCTTGTCGATTTCACGATCGGTCGGACAGAAAGTGCACTTTCTTGGTCAGCCGGTTGGCGATCTTGGAACGATCGGTGATGATTTCATGCTTTTGACGGCGGATCCGAGATGTCGACGAAGATCAGTCATTTTCAAGCATCAAACATTGGATTTTTAGAAAATCACAGAGGCAGGAACACCCGAATCGCGAAAAGGATTGAAAATCGGGCATTTTGGTGCAAAATCCGGCGACCCTGGGCCAGGGTCGCCAGCGACCATAGGGCTTTGGCCCGTTTGGTCGCCAAGCGTCGTTTTCGGCCGTTTTTTCGTCTTTTTCGTTCCTTTTTTCTTCTGTATTTTTCTTGACATTTTTTCCTCAATTATTGACTTCATTTTCTTGGAGAAAACTTGACGAGAACCCACGCGAAATCGGAGCACAAAGTTTCCCATTTTTCGGGAAAGCCGAAGACTTTGTAGCCGATTTTCCGTCAAGAGTCGAAACTACGTCAAACGATGTCGGAATGACCTGAAAATTGAGGTGAAGCTTCTTGAGCAGTGGATAGGACCAACCATGGGCTTTTATTTGAGTTTTGAAGCCGTTTGGGGTCCCATCGATGCTTCACTTGATTTTGCTGCGGGGAAAATGCCGAGCTTTGATATGTGGTCAAACGATGTCCGATTGACCTGAAATTTGACAGGGAGCCTATTGGAGTCATTTTGAGACATTCCATTGGCTCCATTTTGGATGTCATGGTCCCAGGTTGCTCCGCCGCCGATAGGCTTGATTTTCTCTCTGAGCATCGAAATCTGGTCGAACGTTGTCGGAATGACCTGAAATTCGATATGCAGCCTTTTGGAAGCATCTTGAAGCCACTCATGTATTTTGTTTGATGAGTGATGGCTTCAGTGGTTCCTGCCGCCGGGAGGCTTGATTTTGCTGCTCGACATTGATGGAGGGTCAAACGTTGTCGGTTTGACTTGAAATTTGGCGTGGAGCCCTTTGGAGACATTCTGGAGTCATCCGTAGGCTCTGATCAAAGTTTTGGTGTCTTTGATGATGTCGCCGCAGGGAGCGCTTGTTTAGCTATCGGAGTAGTGAAGTTAGGCCAAACGCTGTCGGAATGGCCCGAAACCTTAGGTGTACCCCTCTTTTGGCTGCCTTGAAAGATCTTTCAGTTTATGTCTGATTCTGACAAGATCTGATGCTTGAAGTAGCCTTGCCTGTTTTGTAGCAAGATGCAGCTTCACGAGGCTTTTTGATGTTGAGGAGATATAGTGACTTTTTTGGTGTCAACAACTCCCAGTTCGCTCGAGCGGACATCTACAAACTGCATTTCGCGGCAGATAGAACCTTATTCGCTCGAGCGCACGTATGTTCGCTGCAGCGGACACTCACAAAAGAGATTTACGTCAAACAGTAACTAGTTCGCTCGAGCGAACTGTCCAGAACTCCAACTCCGGATTCTGAACAGTTCACTCTTCCTTCTTCTATTCCATTCACAACCTGTATATCAAAATTGAACCCCCTGTTCCCTTCTCCATCAACATTCCACATACATCCTAACACTTCTATTCCATCATTCAAAGCATCATGAAACACACACTACTAAAGCAAATCCATAAATCTCCATTTCAATAACAAGAAAAGGTTTTGGGAACCCATCTTCTATAACTCAAGAAAACTTGGAAACTAGCATGATTAATCATAAAGAAGCATTTACACTTGCCTCTTGGAGTCAATAGGTAATAGACCTTCTTTAGCTTGACCTTAAGATGAGAAATCCCCAAATCCAAACCCTAACCTCCATGAAAACACAAAACACTACTCTATAAGCTATTTTGTGCCAAAAACTACTCCAAATCATTCAATGGAACTTCAAAGCTCTCAAAATGATCTAGGTACTCACTTGTAACCTTTGTGGAGGGAAGTTTGGATCCTCCCGCAAGCTTTATCTTCAATAAAAGGGAAGGAGAAGATGGAGAAGATGAAGAAGCTTCTATCCTCTTCAAAAGTCTTTCAAACCATCTCATACATTGCCAATGATCAAGAAGAAAGGAAGGAGGAATGGGTGCTTAGGGTTTTCTCTACAATGAGTTTGGGTGGAATGAACTCAAGGGAGTTCATCTCAAGCTTATAAGGGTCTTTTGCAACTAAACCCTTCATTCTTCACCTATTTCCAATTCAAGTCAAATGAAGGCTCACTTGGCCAATTCCTCGTCACATGACTTCGAGCCTATTACAAAAGTTGACGTACTCGTCGAAATACACGTGTTGGCACTAAGAGTTTCCGTATTCGACAAAATACATAAAAATCCGTATTTACGAACAAGGTCTTATTTTTCTTAGTTTGAATCTAAATCCTCATTCAATCCTTCAATTTCCTTTATTATCATTTCATTAAGCCTAAATCAATCCTTTGAGACTAATCTCATCCAATTTGATCATTAGTGATCATTAGTCTAATTAAATATGATTAATTAGCATTAACTTTAATTAATTAGAGTTAATCTTGATTAACTCGGGGCGGGGTCTTACAAGCAAACTTAAAGCATGGTAATAGGACTTTGAAACCGTAGAATTTCAGCCAAAAATAACCTCGGGAACTGTGTCAGCCAGAGGCATCAAAATGGGTAGTTGGAAAGCCTGTAACAGATTTCGCAGCATAACTGTTTCAAGTAGGCATCTTTAGGTGATCATATCTTTTTCGTTTTAAGTCCTTTTTCCATTCTTCTTTTTTTGTTGTGTTCATGCATCATCAGAAGGTTCATATCATCTTAGACTAGTCGTGCAGTCTAGCGAAATTGGGCATGTGCAAGAGTTTCCATACTTCAAATTTTTTACAGCATGCATCAAATTTTTAGAAACTCGCATAAAATTGCATTGTTAGCATTTAGGGTATTATAGATCATTCATATTTTCATAAAAAGTGATTTTGGTAATTAGGATCTGATTTAGTAAAAAAAAATTTGATTTATTTAATATTAAATTGGTTGTTTGATTTGTGTATTCTTTTACAGGTTTTTGTTTTAGTTTAATTAGTATTGTCTATATTAGGTTTCTTTGTTTAGATTAATGGATTTATTTTTTTATTTTTTATTTTTTTTTAAAGTTGATGTAATTTAATTAGTTTCCATTTAGGCTACATTTAGTATTTATTTAGGATAGGTCAAAGTTAGAAAGTCTCACAAACAGCATTGCTCCCTGTGGATCGACCTGGACTCACCAGATTATTATTACAATTGCACCCTACACTTGGGGTCTGATCATGGGCCGCGATATATGGTATAATAATATCAAGTTGCAATAGCAATATGCAGATGGGCAGGAGCTCCAGATTAATTTACAACCTTTACATGCAATTCAAATTCGAGTGAAATACGGTATATGCTTGCTAATATTACTAGCCAAAAGGTTGAGGACAGGCCAGACATTGTAGAGAGGGTCTTCAAGCTAAAGCTAAAGGAATTATTGAATGATCTTATAAAAAAAATGCACTTCGGTGCAACTGTTGCAGGTTTAGATATATATTTAATTGTATAATTCTTCTAAATTATATAGTTTTTGATTGCATTTATAAGACGACTTACATAATTTTCATATTTTTTTCTCTTACAGATATATATACAATTGAATTTCAAAAAAGAGGTTTACCACATGCCCATATACTTCTTACATTGGATGCAAACTCTAAGCCCATTACGCCATCTGAAATCAATGAAATCATACGTGCTGAGATAACTGATCTAGATATTGAACCGGAAGCATATGACACAATTGTATGATGCATGATGCATAACCCTTGTGGATGTCTAAATCCTAAATGTGTATGCATGAATAATGGAAAATGTACAAAGCATTATCCAAGATCTTTTAATGAAAGTACAATGATAAATACAGATGGTCACCCGACCTATAGAAGACGAGACAATGGAGAACAGTTAAAATTGGTAATGCTATACTTGATATTTGTTGGGTGATTTCTTACAACCTTTCTCTGGTTAGGAGATTTAATGTCTGGTTAGGAGATTTAATGCGCACATCAATGTCGAAATATGTACAATCACATTCGACTTGTCAAGTATATATATAATTACATTCATAAAGGTGAAGATCGTGCAACAATAGTTCTTCGGCAAAGTTCACAAAGGTCAGTGGAAACAAATGAAGATGGGTATAACGTTGTAGATGAAATGAAATAATATTTAGATTGAAGATATATCTTTGTGCCAGAATCTTGTAGGAGGATATTTGATTTTAGAATACAGAACAGACACCCATCTGTAGAGAGATTGCAATTTCACTTAGAGGATCAACAAGTTGTCTTCAGAGATGATACAAACTTGCATTCAATCGTTAACAATCTTATTTATAAACTGACTATGTTTACCGAATGGTTTAAAACAAATAAGTTATATGAAGATGCGAGAGAACTAACATTTGTGGAGTTCCCAACAAAATGGACATGGGATGAACATAACAAAAGGTGGAAAAGAAGACAGGGAAATCATAAGATCGGAAGGCTATATTATGCACATCCTATGTCAAGTGAAAGATATTATCTACGAATGTTATTACATTATATTCATGGCCCTACCTGCTATAAAGATTTAAGAACCATAAATGGAGAGATAAAAGATAATTTCAAAGATGCATGTAATGCGTTGGGGCTTTTAGATATGATGACAACGAATGGGATGATGCTTTGATAGAGGCATCAAATTGGTCAACGGGAAATCAACTTAGAAATATGTTCAGTGAGATACTAATGTTTTGTGAAGTAAAAGACCCTAATGAGTTATGGAACAAACATTGGGTTTCCCTCTCAAATGACTTGCAATCAAGATATAGAAGAACGTTGGGAGATAGTGAATTAATACTATCAGATGATGAATCGAAAAACTTGTCTCTTACAGAGATAGTCAATCCTAATGAAAAATGGTCGATCATTGTCGGGATTTCCGAGTATACCATTCAGTAATAACAATATATCACATTCAATTTCCAACAGATTATTGAGGGAGGAAATATCCTATTATGTTGAATCATTAAAAATATAATTCAACTCAATGTATCCCCGTCTAAATGAACACCAGAAAATCATATTTGATAAAATTATGAGTGCTTCAACAAATAAAATTGGCAGTCTATTTTTTGTAGTCGGCAATGGTGGTACTGGAAAGACATTTTTATGGAAGACAATCGTATGTAAGCTTCGTAGTGAAAGAAAAATTTGTCTCGCTGTAGCATCATCAGGCATTGCTTCACTCTTGTTACCAGGTGGAAGAACTACACATTCAAGATTCAAAATACCATTGCAAAATCATGAGCATTCATGTTGTTCAATTAACAAGCATTCACACCTAGCAAAATTACTACAGAAATCCGACTTAATAATATGGGATGAGGCACCAATGACCCACAAACATGCTTATGATGCATTGTATAGGACACTGAGGGATATTTTGTTTGCCGTTGATATTCATGCCGAAGAGAAAGTTTTTGGAGGACTCACTGTTTCCTTGGGAGGAAAGTTTAGACAAATATTACACGTGGTTTATAAGGGGGAGAAGAGAACAAATAGTCGAAGCATCATTGATAAATGCAGAAGCATGAAAGCATTATCAAGTTTATAACTTGATTGTCAATATGCGGTTACAAGAATCAACTAGCTATGGCATCGCAAATGATAACTCCACATCATTTGCAAAATGGGTATTGGATATTGGTAATGATAATGCAATTTCAATTTCTCTATTACACGATGAAGGTTCTGATTGGGTAAAAATACCAGATGATTTACTTTTGAGAAAAGCAAATGGTGAAATGGAAGATGTAAAAGGCTTGATACGATATGTTTATAATGACTATTTAAGCCAAGGTGTTAATTGTTCTTATCTCCAAGAACGTGCAATTTTAGCACCAACAAATAATGATGTTGATGAGATAAATGAAATCATGCTCGATATGCTATCAGAAGAAAAATTGATAGATTTTAGCTCGGATAGTATCACAGACATTCAAGATGATGAGCAAAACCTTCTATACACAACAGTATTGCTAAACACATTAAAATTTAGTGGGATTCCAAATGACTCTCTCGAACTAAAAGTTGGTGTACCAATAATGTGGTTGAGAAACTTAAATCAATCGATTGGTTTGTGCAATGGAACAAGACTTATTATTAGACGACTTGGACATAGAGTAGTTGAAGCAGAGATCATAACAGGTCGCAATATAGGTAATATTGCTTATATACCTCAAATCATAATGTCACCAACTGATACAAAATGGCCTTTCACATTTAGAAGGAGACAATTCCTAATCCGTCTTGCATTCACTTTGACAATTAGTAAAAGCCAGGGCCAAACAATGTCAAAATTCGGTTTATACCTTCCAAAACCAGTTTTTTCACATGGACAACTATGTGTGGTAGTTTCATGAGTTACATCAAGATCAAGTCTAAAGATATTACTTTTAAATGGAGAAAAAGAACCACATTGATATACAAAAAAAAAAAAAAAAATGTTGTATATAAGGAGGTTCTTGCTGAAGGTTTAAGAAACTAGTGGTACTCTTTTACATCTTCATGATTTATATTATATTTATTAGCTTCAATAAACTAATTTCTATAAATATTTAGCAATTTAAATATATTGCATCTATATATCAATTATTAAAATTACATTAATGCTCTAATACTTTGTTTCCTCATATAAGACATAATGCAACGTCCAGATTATCATACATTTGATAGGCTCAACCCCTACGAACTCCATTGGAAAATAAAGGCAAGAGTATGAATAATATGGCAAGCGTTTGAATTACAAAATGCTTATGGGCCGAAAAAAGTTCTTAAACTACTTCTTATTGATGAACAGGTAACTTGTAATCATGAATTGACATTTTACATCCAATCAAATTTAATCTTATCTAAAAAATCACCTTTTAAATGATTTGCAAGGTGATCAAATGCAACTAACCTTACAGAATGATCAAATTAATTTGTTTGGACCTAATTTAAGACAAGGCACTATGTACTCTATCGATCGTGTAACTGTATCTGATTCTCCAACTACATACATGGTGGTGCCTAGCGATTATCAATTATTTCTGAAGAAAAATGCTACTGTAAATGAAATAGTAAAAGATTGCAACAACATTCCACATGATCATTATTAGTTTAAAAGTTTTGACCATTTATCACAATTGGTCAATAATATTAAAAATCTAACATGTACTTCTATTGAGCCAAATAGAAGTATTACAGTATTTATTTGTTTCTTTAATATCTGTCATCGATATCAACTTAACAATTTTATATTTATTATTATAACCTCATTTAACTACTTATTAATATGATCAATATTTATTATGCTTTATGCAGATTTTATTGGAGTTATTAAGGATATGACTGGAATCTCAACAAAAAGAAAAAGAGACAATTCAATTTCTCAAAAAATGGAAATTACTTTGTATGATAAAAGGTATGTTAAACACATATTTACAATCTTTATATTGAACTATAATCATCTCTTACTGACTATATTTTCCTTGCCCAACTTCTTTCAAACACATTTTATAGTGAAATTAAAGTCAATAAGACTAACTTTATTAGAAGATATTATATCAATTGAAAAGGAACAACTTTCCGATCCAACAAATATAGGAGAAGTCCTCATTGAAACATCATTATTAGTTAAAGAATTTAATCGTAAGTAGTACTAAATGTTACTCTTCAGACATTAATATTTATAACTTTTAGTTTTTAACCATGCAATGAAATTATTTTAGGAAATTTATTTCTCTCATTACCTTACACGACAAAGATAATATTCAAGTCGACCATTTCTGAAGCTTAGGAGCTTCGCTCATGGTAAAATTCATAATTTATAACATTCTTTTATAGAACATATTTGTCATTTGCTAATTATCCATAAACTTTTCTCATCTGAAGGTTTGCAGAAAAACGTCCTTCACATATGATATCGTCTGCTATTTCATCAAATCAAGATGAAAAGCATCTTAGTCCATTAGTACATAAAAGGACTACTATTAAAGTGAAAAACATCAAGTCAAATATTTTACTTGAATCGGTACGGGCACTCAAATTTTATTTTGCAAACATTATAAGAATATAAAACTTATTTAGTTTTATTTAGGGTAATCTGTTGGCCCTAAAGGCAACAATATTTAGAGCACAAATGGATCAAAAAATCTGGTACTTGGGGTGCATTAACTGTGGTAAAAAGGTCAAACTATTTGATGGAAACACCTACTGCCAAGGATGCGACATTTTAAACCCCAATACAAAGACAAGGTAAATTTATATTATTCATATAATTAATATTAGCTTATAATCAATCAATGTATATTATCTACAAATTAAAATATAAAATGTTTGACAGATACATCATGCGTCTTATAGTGATCGATCCTACTGACACATTGAACATTGTGCTTTTTGACAAAGAGGTTGAGCTCATCCTAAATAAAAGTAAAGATGAGTTGACAATAATGATAATAAATGTAACTTTCTGTACTCAATATTATTTTATCTATTAAAGTTTTTACATGAGTCAACTAACACTATCATTATATTATATGTAGGATAATGAAGGCGAAATGATAGCATCAAAGATTAAACGAGTGCTTTGGAAGTGCTTTATTTTTTACTTGAAGGTGGCTCAAAAAAAGCATCTAGACCCAAGTCAATCATGCATCGTGACAAAAATAGCATACGTGGACTACAATATTGAATCCAAGTATATGATTTCAAAGCTAGATCAATTAAATTCTTATATTGTTAAATTTATGAGCAATTTTCTTTAATAAATTAATTTCTATATGGTTTTATAATACCCTCTTACTACTATATACTTAATGCCATTTTTTTATAATCAAATACTTCAAATACATTAATTTTTTTGTAATTTTTATTTAAAGAATTCAAATACTTCATTAGTTTTTTTTATTGTTCAGTAATTTGTAGAACATATATATACTTTTTGAACTTTTTGTCCGTATACAATTCTAATTGATACTGGAATTGGATACTCAGCATGTGAAATGCTCACATTGTATGAAAATGCTATTGGCAAGCACTAATCAATCAATTGGTAAACCTGTTCTGTCATATGCGCAATGACCGTTTAAAATCTGCTGATGGAAGAAAAACTTTGCATGTCTAGCAAGTAGGATGTCCAAGTAAAAAATAATAATAAACAATGGTTATGATTAACTTCTAAGAAGATTTTCGATATACGTAATGCCATTTTAATATAAATAAGCTATACATTATTTTAAGAATAGTGCACCAAATAAATTTATAATAAGAAAGCTAAAGGAGAATCTTACACTGGTCTAAGCCTTTTTCAATATTTTTATAAACGATGTTATGAAATTTATTAAGGAAAAAAGGTCACTGTAGCCCACCGACACAATAGATTGCTATATACTACAACATTATTCAATTAAAGTATTGGTAACAAAGAATCGCGATCTTCTTATTCCATTCTGAAAATTTGATAGATATTATGCTTTCTCTATCTTTCTATTAATTTTAATTTTTTCGCTTTCAGGAAAGTTGAATGATATTGTTTTATGATTCATATTTTTTCTTACATTGTAAGATTTTCTCCTTTACTATATTTTATTTTTAAGTTCTTTATAAATCCGAGGTAATCTTTCATTCATTTCATTTTTTTTTCATCAATTACTTTTGAAATTAATTTTAGATCTTCCTATATTTTTATTTTTAAATATATAAATTATAAAATTTGAACTATAAATTTATATTTGTAAAATAATTTCTAATTTTATATATTTTTTATTATAAATTATGCACAGGTGCACCTTAGTTATTATATATGATAGGCATAGGCATTGATTTTGAAATTGGAGTCTGATTTCGTACGTAATTGATTGATAAATTGGATCTCGATTTCGATTTCAATTGCGAAATTGGAACTCCAATTTTGATTTCAATTTTGATTGGTGAGAAATTTTATTCAAATTTAATTTTGGCCCGATCTTGATTTGAGAGAGAGATTTTAGGAATTTTAAATTATTTAGACTTTTGGGAAGATCCGGACTCTTTTATGTCTCACCTGATTTTGGATCAAAGTAAAAACGAGTCTCGGACAAATTGTGTATTGCTTACCTGAAATTCTGATAGGCATTGTGCCCTAATTTCATCACAACTGAATGATCTCTGATGTTTTAGTATGGCTTCAGTGTTCACCATTCAATTTACTTATACCTTGTTTGCTGAGCATGATGGTTACAACCTATTGCTTTTTCCTGTTACACCGATCATTGGGGCCCCCAATTGAGAAGCTTTGGTTTTGGGACCCACAATATATTCGAGCTGATAAAAGATTTGGGCCATTGTTTGAAGCAATGAACCCAACCTCATGGTTTCAGTGGTGCTTTTTTTTTTTTTTTCAGTGGAAAATAAAAGTTAGATCTGGTGGGCCAGTTGCAATTTAGAATAAAACTCTATCTTGGAAGAGTCCAATCCGAAAACATCTCATTCCTTTCCCTTTCCTTTAGTTGATTTAAATCTCATGACCTAATATACCTCCAGCCTTATCTCTACTTATCAATAAATTGAATCTTTAAATATATTCCTAAGTTACCTCCTATTTTGGCTATCCTACTAATACCATAAACACCAACCATTACTTTCATGGATGTTATCTTTGGAATTTCCTCTTACAAATTTGAGATCGATTTGTAAATGTAAGTTATCTTTGGAATTCCTTGCAAATTTGAGATCGATTTGTACTATTCAACTAATCTTTTTAAATTCAAAAGGACTCTCATGGACGTGGGCTCATTTATCTAATGAGAAAATGTGTAGAACCTCAGTTGATCTAAGCTCTTTATATTTAAAGAGACTCATGATAACCAATAGATCCAATGGATCAGGTTGGAAGTTGATCTTAGAGATCTATGATCACAAGGCTTTCTTACCCGAAAGAAAGCCAACTAGAAATGATATTTTGAATGATACTCTATTGTGTCCTCCTGATAGAACTCCATCATAGGGCCCACTTGGTGATAATCCAAATGTTCATCTTGAATTATAAAAGTTGAATTCATTGGTGGTTTATATTATTTCTCAGGTTGGCTTACTAATTATTGGCAGTTATATATATATATATATTTTTTTTTTTTAAAAAACAAGTCGCATGCTTTACTCTTTTCTCCATTGAGTCCCTGTGCTAATAGATTATAACCATTAGTGTGTTGGCATGCTCTCATTTCTCATGGGAGATGCTCCTATGAGAGATATCTCTCATGTTAAATGAGAGATTGTGTGGGGGATTGTGTGGGGGCCCTTACATCCATATCCAATATCAACAACTTAAATGTGAAAGCCCCCACCCCTATCTCTCATATAAGGTGAGAGATATCTCTCATAAGAGCATCTTCCTTTTTTATCTGTCTATAATAAATGCCAACAAGTTTCTTTTTCTTCATTTTTTAATTTGATTTCATATTTTTCTATAAAAAAACTATAGCATTATTTTTTTTTTCATTTTTCCTATTTCATCTTATTTTTTTATAATCTTAATGTAAGACATGTCATATTTTGTATTTTTTATTTTTTATTCATGTTCTTACCTGTGAAATTGTTTAGGTAGGACTTAGGTAAAGTATAAGGGCTTTTGTTTCTTTTTTTTGTTCTTTTTTCTTTTTTTGGAGTTTTTGTGGTTTTTGTTGTTTTTTCTGTGGGCCTTTTTTTTTAACTTCATGTTGTTCATTTACTGGATTTATATTTTCTCCCTTTTTTTTTAATTTCATGTTGTTCATTTACTGGCTTTTTTGGTAATGAGCTTTAATGGATTTATATTTTTCTCCCTTTTTATTTCAATTTTTGGTTTTTAGGTATTGGGTTCTATGTGTTTGTTTCATTCTTTCTTTTAAATTGCTTATATTATGATTTTCTATTGTTCTCATGGGATCATATTTTTATTTTAAATTGCTTTTATTATTAGTGTCTATGAGTTTTTGTTTGTTTGTTATTTTTTTATGGTATTATTTTGGATGGTGTTCCTTTTATTTTGGGTTTGTTTTACTATTCTTTCAGTTTTGTTTGGTTCATTTAGTTTTTTTTTTGGTGATGGCTTTTAATGGGTGGTTTTTTTTACGCTTTCTTTTGTTTCAATTTTTTGTTTTTTCGTTTTCGATTTTCATAGGTTTGTTTATTTCTTTTGTACTAGAAAGACATGCCCATGCAATATAATCATAATATTAAAATTTATAAAAAAATCTTTATGATCAGCTTTTTTGAAATTAAATGCAAAAGGTTTTAGTCTGAAAGAGAGGGAAAAAAAAAAGAAGTCCATAAGAATTCAATATCTACTACCATATAATTAAAAAAAAAAAAAAAACAAGCCATGAAAATTGAAGATTAATGATCAAGAAAACTAAAAAAAAATCAAAACAAAAAACAATATAAACTATGAATAAAATCCAATGAAATTTGAAAGACATAGAAATGAAAATCCATAATCAACTCAATAACATAAGCAATTTTAAAGAACCAAACACTCATGAGAAAAAAAATACTAAAAAATGGAGCATAAAAGGGCAAAGACAAAAGAACCTACAAATTCATGAAAAACCATCATAAAAAAATAAAAAAAAACACTAAAAACCCATCAAAAGTGAGAAATTATAATAAAAGAAATACAAAAAATGAAATAAATTTTATTAAAAGGCTATAAATATATATATATATGGAGATCCGTAGACAATACAATGATAAAAGAAATTTAGAAGAACTAAACCAACTTATGATAATGTACTACTCAAAAATGGAAATCTGAAGCCACAAAAGAAATAGAAAATTCCATAAAAAGAATTCACAAAGAGAACTTAAAGAATGCAATGGAAGTAAAATAAATAATTAAGTCATAATGATAAGCATTAAAGAAATGTAAAAAATACAATAGAAAATTGACAATTTATAGAAAGTCCCATGATAAAAAGTGATTTAAAAGAAAAAAAAAAAAAAACCAAGGAGAACCCAATACCCAAAAGTTGAAACAAAAAAGGGGGAAAGAGGAAACTCACAATCTTTGAAAACCATACAAATACAAACCATAAAAATATTGAAAATCTATTGAAATTTTAAAATGATGATTCTTTTGTATAAATCATATTAAAATGGCATAATTAAAATTGCTAAAATAAAATATGAGGAAATCAAAAGTAAATGAATTAAAAATAGTTTACTTCTCATACTAAAATGTTTAATAATTGCACCAATTGTCTCAAGATGCTCACATTTTAACATGGGTTGAACACTAATCTAAACTAAGCATGCAAATGATACCTAAGACGGTACTAAAAAGAGACACAAAGAAACAAAAGAATTATTGAAGTTGCTCTAATAAAATACAATGAACTTAAAAGTAAATGAATGGAAAAATGAAAGTTCTCTTGTTGATATAAAGAAATAGAATTATATTGGAGAAAGTAGAAAATGATGATAATAAGAATGTGCTTAATTCTTTATTTAGATGGATAAATATTACTGGAGTTTCTTTTTACCATTAGTTCTACATTCTTAAAAAAAAAAAAAACGCGTACAATAAAAATCAATAGATAAAAAAGAAACCAGACAACCCAGAACTGAGAGTGGATTAAATAAAAAAGACTAATGATTAAATAAACCAGACAACCCAAAAATCAGCATTTCATATTCTAAAAAAAAAAAAAAAGTCATATTCATAACAAACAAAAATACTTAAAATTCTTTAGATTAGTGGCACTTAATTAGACACTGGGACTCATTAACACTCAAATGCTATTGCCTTGATAGAAATATGATAATGTTAAAAGTTTCTTAATAGACAAAAGGCATGATGGAGAGTCCAAATCACAAAAAAAAAAAAAAAAAAAAAAAAAAAAAAACTTTATTTGGAGAACTCCAATATTTTATATATTTTTTATCAGAGAATCAATTTTACTATGAAAATAACACATAATGAGGTGAAAATTTGAGGTATCCCATAAATAGCAAGGATGTTTGTCTTAATGGTTGTGATTTTTAATAAATGGGGTATATCATAGTGTTCCACTCCATTTACATCACGATATATGAAAGTTAAAGCCACACACACAAAAAAGAAAAAAAAAAACCAAACTCCACCCTTTCTCCCTCGGTAAGCATGCATGGTAGCACATCAGTTACATGGAAAGTTTCCCGCCTCCTCTTTAGCTCCACGCCGTTGTCGTGAGTTTTTCTTTTTTCAATAATATTGTCATTTTCTTGTTAATTATGAAACTTATTATTTTTGTTGATCAATTCTATATATTATTAAATATTTCATTTGAGTTTAGTTTTATTGTAAAATGGTTATCATAGAAAATCAATGACTATACAGGAAATCATATGTAATAGTTTTTTCAAAAGTTTGATAACCTATGCTTAAAGTACAATGCATAAGTATAAAAATATTAACAACAGTATTTATGAGGGTCAATATTCTAAAAATATAGTTATTTTTATAAATACCTCGTAGATAAATTCCAACTCCCGGTCATGTATACCAAAGTGGGGCTGAGTCCCTTCCTCATTAACTAATTTTAAGTTTTTGTTGATAACTACTAACAAAAAGATGCTCTATGATGTCGTGGTAAGGTCGCTCCTTTGAAATCTATGTTGTCCTGAGTTTGAGTCTCGGCACATATCATGATTAATTTTTACCATGTCATTAAAAATACACGGGTTGGGTTGGGTTGGGTCCAAAAATTATGCTTTATCTCTGGCCCGACCTAATTTACCCCGACCCGACCCGTTTGCTAGGGTCAAACTAAATTAAATTGGATAAGTCAAAATCAATCAGAGCGAATTGGAATTGATTTCAATTTGAATCAATTGGAGCGAATTGGAATTGATTTCAATTTGAAACCACTTCGCTTCATATATATATAATTGTATATGTCATGGGACATTTTCATGGTCTTTCAAACTATATTGTGTTTCTTCATGTTTTTATGTATTTCTTTTGCCTTTTATTATGGGTAGAATTGTTCTTTTAATTTTGGGATAATAGCAGATTACCTACCTGAACTTTGCCTGTATTTTAAACTACCACCCTGTAGTTTGGTATTTTGTACTAAACCTACCTGAAGTTTATATTAACATGCAAAAGTGACGGATTTTGTTAGTATTGACAGCGTATATAATGCCCTTCAAATTCAAAAGTTATTTAATGCCCAAAAACCTTTTTAATATATTTTAATGGAATCAAAGCATATACAAACCCTTCAAATTCAAAAGTTATTTAATGCCCAAAAACCTTTTTTTTTTTCGTGAGGGTGTTTTTAGGATTTGTTAAAACAACCACTTATATTCTTCTCTTAGCTAGGTCCAAACTTAACAAGGTTACCTCAATATGAAATTCGATGCAAAACTTCATGTCGAATTTTTTATACTTCTCAGTATATATGTATTATAGCTATTTATTTTGATTGCAATCTTGACCATATCCATATAATAATTACAGAAACTATTATTTTACTTTTTATATAAAATAATAATATTATGAATTGTGTTGCCCATGTTAAGCATGGGCATGCTTTATTTTCTCAATTAATTGTAAAATTGGAAGTCCAATTTTGATTATAGAGAGATTTTGAAGAAAAAAAATTGAGATTAGTAAGATAAGTGAGGACACGATTTGAAATTTTTTGATAGTGTTCTATGCAGAGGGATAGAGGTTATGAAATGTTAGTTGTGGAGAGAGATAATTTAGAAGACAATAATTAAAGATAATTCGAGGACATCTAAATTTTAGGGGAGAAGATTCTTTAAGTAATTTTTTTATATCTTACCATTAGATAATATTTTTTTTTTAGATTTATTTTTGAGGATTTAACCAGAAAAAATACTTAATGCGCATGTGTGATGCGATCAAACATTTTAGATGGTGGTGCACCAATTAGAGCAATTGGGGCGAATTTTATTTTTTTCTTTTTTTTTTTTACCTATTTGGCACATCGTCAGCGCCGACCTTTTTTACACTGCATAAGGTCAGTGCCAACCCTGTTCGCGAACTCTATTAGGGCTCGAAACCCTGTTTCTTCTTATTCTTTTCTTTTCTCTTCCCACATACCACTAAGATCGACCTTGGACGAGTGCTCCTGCTTGGTAGCTGCCATTTCCACTTGCACTAGGCTTCAAACTTCCTCCTCAATTGCATCTCTTTGCTCCCGATCGGTTTTTCCATCGTCTGTTTTTTCCATCTTGACTGCAGAAGTATCTATCTACTTCCATTTTTGAATCTTTCTCTATGTTTTTGTATTTTCCTTCCTTTTGGTTCTCCTGCCATCCCGCATACGATATCGAAGTGCATGGTACATGGGCTTCAACGTCGTTGTGGGATTTGTAGATTGTTCATTTGAATGGAGTAGGGTTTGTAGGATTCCGAATTTGGGGTTTTCTAAGTCGAGAAGGATGATGGTTTCGGAGCAATTACCGTCTTTGGCAGTTAGAATGATTTTGTTCTTCTTGCTCATTTCTCTTTTTGGTGAAATGGATTGAATTGATTTTGGTCCCAAAACTTTCGTGACGGATTCATTCTATTTTTTGGTGTTCAGTTGGATCTGTAATTAAATTAAGATTATGGTTTGATTAATTTTCATTTATTTGATTGGTCTTTTTGTTTGTTGCCTAACCTGCCTCATTGATGCAGCCCAAATGCATGAGATCCATATGGAAAATATTTCTTAGTCAGGGACCCAAAACTAGGCCATTTCGTGTTCCAAAAATTGTCACTAGGTTCTTTATGAAACCACATTTTAGTTGAACCAAGTCTGAAACTGTTATTTGGGAACCACTGTTGGATCAATAATGAAACCATTTTTCATCGGACTATTTATCAAAGGAATTGTTCTTATACAAAGATGAAGATTATAAAATAAAAATGTTAAGATATTTTAACTTGAATGATATTGGTCTCATACTTTACTAACAAAGAGAAATCCGTGCCGAACACGGGCAAGCAACCAACTAAATTTGTAATACGAAAATTGTAAAGAGTAAAAATTGGAGATTCGCCATTTTTTAGTGAATATTTTTTTTATACAATGCAATTAATAAGTAAAATTAACAATATTAACAAATGTGGTTGGTTACAAATAACCGATAATACATCCTATACTTCTTTTTAAAATCAACAATTTACCCTTCATGAAATTTAACTATTGTGGTGTTAAACAAAGTTGTTTATCTCTTACTTCAAGTGGGCGTAACCTATCTCTAATATTGGATTGTTATGAAATGTACATTTTTTAGTGTTCACTATTCCATATAAGCATGAAATTTTTTAGTGTTCATTATTTCCGTCTTGTGAACATTTTTTTATGTATGCTTGCCTTTTTATGTATGTTTGCCTTCATTACATTCAATGCTATCATATCTAATTTGGATGTACACAGATGTCTAAAGAAAATACAAGCAAGGACGAATTGCCCTTCAACGAGGCTAGAACCTCAAACGCACAACCAGCCCAACTTTTGTGCTAGCAAGAGCATCATATTTCCACCCCTATCGAACGTGATTTGGTATACAGATACTTTCTTCCACACAACCACTAATCAATTGAACTTCCTTTTGATCTATGGCTAACGTTATTCAAACTATCATTTTTTGCAGGGGTGGTTATGTTTGAGTCCTTTATCCTACCATCCCTCCACTCCCAGTCTTGCCGCCTGACTTGTAGTGAACCTCCGCCTACATTTGTTGTGCTATATGTGCTCTTGGATATTGATCCTAATGTAACTTGTAATTGAAGTGGTTATGTTGTGGACGTTGTCAATTTGTAACTTTAAACTTAGGAGATATGCAGGCAATTTAAATAAATGTATGGGATGCTGATGGATTGATTGAATGTCAATTGAATGTATGAAAGGTTTTGTTTGTATTTAAATTCATAAATGTTGTATTCGAAGCACATAGGGGGCTTTTGATGTAAATGTATTGGTCCCTTTCCTTAAGATTTTTTTTTTCAAATTTATATAACGTCATCACCGACGCTGTATCACTTATTTTAGACTGCTAGGGTCATCACCAACCCTGACTTAGAAATTTTTCTAGAGAATGCTTAGAAAAAGTTACAACTTTTGGTAAAAAAAAATATGAAACCTGCGCCGTTGATGACCTTATCTTACACTGCTAAGGTCATCACCGACCCTGACGTAAAACTTTTTCCCGAAAACGCTTGGAAAAGTTACAACTTTTGGTCAAAAAATAGGAAGTCTCGCGTTGGTGATGACCTTATTTCACACTGCTAGGGTCATCACCGACCCTGACTTAGAATTTTGTTTCTCGAGAACGCCTGGAAAAGTTACAACTTTTAGTGTAAATAAGGTCGGCGCGACGATATGCCAAATAGGTAAAAAAAAAAAAAAAAAAAACAGAAAAATGAAAATTCAGCCCAATTGCTCTAATTGGTGCACCACCATCTAATGTGTTTGATCGTGTCATACGTGCACATTAAGTGTTTTTTCTTGTTAAATCCTCTTTATTTTTTCTTAAAATATTTCAAATTTTCTAAATTTTAATATTAAAAATCGATAATGGTATATATTTTTTTTTATTTTGGATTTATGTTTTTCTCATTAATTAGTAAGTCAAAACGCACCCCAAATGAAATATATTTTGACCTGGATTATTAAAGAGGTTGAGGTGTAGGATTTAAGGTCAAGACGCAGACTTTTTGCTGATGGTTATTTATGGGTGTTCAGTTTTACAAATGCATTTATAAGAATTCCTAGGCATTGAATACCCTACCCTATTAGAGGTATCCTAAATGTAGTAACACAAAAGATAAGAAAATAGTAACCCATTTTTGAAGTGGGCAGAATATGGGTTGGGCCTCAACCAACAAGGGTTGAAACGGATTCCCAGATCCACAAACGATGATGGCTCCCCAAGAGCACAAAAGCAGGATATATAAATACATACACCAGCAGCTGTTACATATGCCTTCTTCAGAAAATCTCACTTCACATGAGATGTCAGTCTTCTCCTGGTCCTTCCTCGTTCCAACCTCCTCACTTGTACTCCTCCCTCTCCTTCTCTTCTTCCTCTTCCCCTTACACTTTGGGCCTCTTCATCTCTTCCATGTCCTTCCATCAACCCCACAAAACCACACACTAATAAGCCATGAATTGCTGCTACCAATCCCACAAACTTCAGCCATCTCTGAAGATTTCACGCATCTTCCATCCTTCAACTCCGCTACTCCCACCAAGACATCACGAATTTCTGAAGGCGCACAGATGGTCATTTTGCAGTCTTCAATACTACCACAGATACCAACCCCTCTCATGCCACTACTATCATCAAAGTAAGTGGAAAACACCCGTTTTAGCTTTTGTGAGGTATTGAATTTGGTTGGTTTGCCGTGGGTTAGTAGAAACTTATGGTTTTGCATGTATTTTGTGTTATTATAGGAGGAAGTACTAGTGATCAAGAAAATGAGTAGTTTAGAGAAAATCGAAGTGGGTCTTGCAAGAGCTCGAGCTTCCATTTGAAAGAAATAGCTGGTCCCAGATGAGTGTCAGAACCGAACTCGCCGAGAACCTTATACGTTTCGGTGTGGAGTAGACCTGCGAACTCGCTGCGAATGCTCTCAGATCTTTAGATTTGCTGGATGATCAAACAAGGGTTCCCATCTCCCTTATATAGAGCAATCCCTAGGAGTCACGACTACTAAGGACTCTACCCCTCCTGGAATCCCACATCTCCTGACCAGCGTGGGAATTCTGCCAACCGAGAGCCTGAACCTGATCTAAACTCTACCACTAAGAGTTTGATCCTTATCTGACTCAACCGGATCAAGACTTGTTGGGAGTTCATCTGCAGCACACCGCCGGGCTCGATCTGGCGTGGGCCCAATGGCAGTCGGGCCACACAATTTTCCTAACACCATTCAGAGAGCAGTTTACACGCAACTACACATCATACAAGAAGGAGAGCTACATTCCAAGAGGACCCATTTACAGGAACGCCTACGCATTTCATCAGTTAAGAGAATTATTCATTTACCACAATTAGCTAGTCATATAATACTGCAGCCATGGCTGGCTTGTCTTTATATTTTCATTGGGCCATGAACCATTTTGCCCATTTTCAGGTCGGTTCCACCAATTTTCAGGTGGGTTCCATCTTTCAGATCAATGGAGACAGTGAGGACCACTGATTGTTGGTCCAGTAGATGAACATCTTTTGTTTTAGTCTTTCTAGGATTTGGAAGACTGAAGAAGGATTCAATGAGGCCACTCAGGGATTTTAGCAACCTTAGAGATCCATCAGTATGGCCCACCTTTGCATGAATTCGTGTTATTTACATGATTCAATCTGAGGTGGTCCTAGTTCCATACAGGTAGAAGGATGGAGAGAGGGAAAGTGAGTTTATCTGGTGGATATATGGGGCTGGCCTCAAGAGGAATGGACTACTGAAAGGCATGGTCCTAAGTCTCTATGTTCGGATGGCCCACATCAGATCTGTTCAAATTACTGCCTGTAGATGGATGGGCCACTAAATAGGAAGAAACCCCAAATACCCCTCAAACAAATCCTAGCCATTGATGTGGTTTTTGCGTCATGGAGAATTTAATGTGTGGTCCATCAGGTTGGCATACAATATTTATTATCATTATCATTATCATCATCATTATCATTATTTATCACGATCCTTAATCAATATGGTCATTATCATCCTGCCAAACTAAATATCTGAGCATAAATAAATGGAGTAGTTAGAATGACACAAATCTCGACTCCATATATAAGATAGATCAACATTAGGAAAAATCGACCCCCATGGTGATATGAGCAACAGTTGTTTGAAAAACCAAATCTTTTGTAATTTGGATAGGTGCAGTATATTCAAGTATATACTATGGTACAGTTATGATAAGTGAGACATTACAGAAACAGAGTCCTGTGAACTAGAAGAGGTTATACAGCAGAACGATAGAATCCATCAATTAAGATTGGGCCCAGTTTTTCCATCGGCAGTAGAGATTTCTCGTGGTGGAGAAGGTTTTGAGTTATGTTACACCCCGACCCGATCTAATCCTGATTAGTATTAATTAGCCATATTTTAGCTAAATTAAATGTGTTCAATTGCTAATTATAGTGGTTAGTGTTTATTAACCCACTTAGACTCAGTTGGATGAGTTTTGCATCAGGTATAGGTGAGTGAGAACCGAATTGACTCAATTGGGTTGAGTCAGGAACTTTTTCGTAAACATAGGTTTTCGTGTTTTTCATAATTTGATCGTCATTTTGACATCATCGCGTATATTTTGATGAGTACGTACATCGATTTTCATATTGGGCAATTCTTCATTTGACCAACCGTTGTACCGATGGACCCTCATTTGACTCGAAATGGAAATAAATCAATTGAATGGACTTTCCTGCAATTTAGCACTTTTACCTTTAGATATAAATGACCTGTAGCCTCCTTTTCCATTCCTTTCTTCCTTTCTCACTACTATTCTCCTCCTTCTCTGTTTCTTCTTTTCTCAATCGAGCAAGAAGGAGCTGTGCATGTGCATTGGAGGCTCGGAAAGCTTGAGAAGGACTCTACTACATCCTTATTATCATCTTCTTCATCTCCTCCTCTTCATTCTTGGTTAGAAACTATCTCCACTCTTCTCCAATCCTTCAAAATTTGAAATACTTACTAGAGGTAGGCTTCAAGAACTTTTGGTGGGATTTTAGAGTTGCATTCGAGTCAAAAAGACTCTTGGTTGAGCAAACATGCATATTTATAATTTCTCCATGTGATTTTGTGGTTAGGGTTTGAGCATTTTGGGTTTTCTGGTTCTGAGTTGGAAAAGTTTGGAGAACTCTTCTTTGAGGCAAGTATAAGCATGATTTGGGTTACATTTTGTGCATTTTCATTTGATTCAAGAATTTCTCTTTTTCTCTCCATTATTTTGAGTTTTTATGTTGATAGATGATAAATGAGTTGGATTTATTCATGTGAGTTTGTTTTGGAATGTTTAGAAGTATTGTGTATGTGTTATGGGAGTAAGGAAGCTCATTTTGCAAGGATTAAACTAGAAGAGAAGAAGGAAACTGAACTTCGTAAGTTCTACCGGAAGTTCTACCGGTAGAAGTGGTTCGAAATTGGACAGAGAGCTGAAGAAATCGAGAACCCTTAGTCTACCGAAAGTTCTACCTGTAGAAAGAGCTAAATTTTTGGCAGAGAGCCTGGAGAGGGAAATTCAGCTGCTTCTACCAAAAGTACTACCGGTAGAGCTGCTTCTACCGGAATTTCTACCGGTAGACGGACCTGACCCGGTTTGTTGGACCTTTTTTGGCCCAAATAAAGGTGTGTTGACCCTCCTGGGGTATTTTAACCCTCCTTAATCCCTCATTTAGTGGGTTTTGGAGTACACCCTCACCTCCGTAGGAACTTAGGGAATTTTGGGAATCTTATGACCATAGAATGGGAACTTTAACCACATAAATTGGGCCGATGGATATTCCCAGTCTAAAGCTATGCCATGAAAATTCGTTGGGAAGTTCAACGTGTTTCTCGTAACTAGTGACACCAAATAAAAGTAGTAATTCGTTGATTTTTCCAACTTATTTTGAAATGGACGGTAGAGGACTAGAAATATAAAAATCTAGAGTTAAATTGTAAAACAAAAATAACTTGATTTCTAATTCATTGCATTTCATATTGATGTGTGAATTCCCTTCGTATCTCAGAATCTTACTTACTAGATTGATAAATTTTTAGTAATTCCATTTGAATATTTCCAAATTGATGTTTGGTAGAAATGAGGATTGAGTAAGAAATTGAAAAGATGTGATTATCATTTGATTTGGTTATGAATAATGAATATGAGTTTACTCAATTCTACTTTTATTCCGAGTATTTTTTATTCTATCGAGTCGGCACTACTTAGCTTCGACCCAGTGATACCCAACGGGGTTACACTCGGTTTATAAATTGAGACTACTGCAGTAAGTCATATGGAGCTCCGGAACTCCAGACCCGGGTAGCCAGCTAGCCTTTGGCCGGGCCGCTGGTGACATCCCAACTAGATTTGCTCTCTTTTGAGAGGATGAGCTTAAGATAGTAGCCAACTAGTGTGTTTCATCTTCTTGATTCATCCAGCATAAATCACACCTTTAAACATGATTTGCCTAAACGATACTTGATATTGCTCTTTCTTAAATTATCCATCTTAAATTCAATTGAAACATTATGTATTTCCTTATTATTGCATGTACTTGCTTAATCGTTGTATTAATGATACTACATTTGGTGTCACAGTCTCAGGTGCAGTCTCCGGTCCCCCAGAGACCGAGGAGAGAGAGAAGGCTACCCATGAGGTACCTTCCGGTTTAGTGGAGTGGCCCGAGCCTGAGGCCCATTGAGCTTCCCGGGGAGAGCGTCTGCACTGTTTGAACAAACTCTTTTGTTGTGTGGCCAACCCCTTTTTGTGTGGGCCACACTTAGACCATAGCTATTCTTTTTGTTTATATTTTTGGTAATGATGTATAGGGTTCTTTGGTTACCCTCTTTTGTATAACAATGTAATTAATTGTATAATTCTTTTGTATTAAACCTTGGACTGTTATCTAGACTGAATGGAATTTGATACCTCACACAAATGAAATACAGCTTTCGCTACGTTAAATTGCTTTTGATGTGCTTAGTGAGTTTTAACTCACACATATGGACAGTTGGTTTCTATCCTTCGTGTGTTGAACTTGGCTCGAGACAGGTACAACTCGCGAGTGTACGTGTGACACACCTTCGGGATTACCCTAGGCCAGGGTGATTCGGGACCGGGATGTGACATACGTAAGTATGGTATCAGAGCCCTGCAAGTCTTTCTAAAAGACGTAGAAACCTTATTAGAGACGTTGTGAGGCTACGTTATAACGGGTTGTAAGTATAGATTAGATAAGACTAGTTAGTTCTTATTGTGAGATTGTTATTAGTCTTGTATTCTAGCTAACATTGTGTGATAATATTTAGGAAATAGTCTTGATTCTCCAATTATTTTGCAGGGCAGTGGCATCTGGTTCCGGAAACGGGCACAACGGTGGAAATAATGAATTCCAAAATGATGGCTTCTTTGTGGACTGATGGAACGCGCTCCGAATGCCGTGGGTGCTACCGGGGTCGGCGGACGTGGGAGTCCGTCGGGTCCGGCCCTTTCGCGCCCGGGGGGCATGAAGCGTGCATCAACATTTCTTTTGTGTGGGTGTGCCAGATTTTCTATTTTACTTGGAATTGCAAGTGGTAATCCGGAGATCGACCTTCGCAAGTAAAAAGGAAATCAACTTCTTTCAAGTTTTCCATTGCACAAATATTTGAGAAAAGAGACATTTTCTTGGTTTGCCGTGAAAGGCGATTTTGTTTGGCATTTATAGCCGATTTTGGCGTTTATAGCCGATTTACAATTCTTATCAATAATGAAAGACAAGAGTTGTGATTTTTTGTCTCTTTAGAAAAATACAAACTACAATGAAAAGCAAGAAAAGGAGGATCTAACTTCTCAGGAGATTGTGGGGGACTCGTTCAGATTGACGGTCGCAAGCCATGTATGGGCTTCGCCATCATCCATGCAGATGAGAACAGAGGATGCTCTTGATTCGCTTGGCTTGGCTATAACCTCAGGTTTTTAGAGGACAAAGACCAAGAGAAGGTCCTATGTCCAATAAAAAGCTAAGTAGACGGGCTGAAAAGCCACGTCTAAGCCATTGGAGGCAGCGGGAGAAGGCGAGGACCTTGGGGGGGAGGGGGGGGGGGGGGGGGGGGGGGGCTGCCCCCCAAGGGACTTTTGTCACCTTGTAGTGGTGGCCGGTGCAGAACTTCAGCAGAGTTTTTCTCTCTTTTTCTTTCTCTGGATTCTTTCCGCTCTCTTCCGATCCGATCTCTTTTTTTTTTCTTTTTCTTTCTTTTCTTTGATCGATCCCCATTTCAATGGAATGCTCTCCTATTTATAGGCTTTTGGTAGCCATTTAGGAGAGTTTATGAGCTTTAATTGCTTTAATGAGAGGAGTTACAAGATTTATTTCTTGATTTTGTAACTCCTTTTTCCTTGAATCTGATTGGCCGATGGAGATTAAGGGCTTTTAATCACCTTAATTACCATAATGGGAGGAGTTTCAAGGTTTATGTGCCATGAATCTCTTGATTTGTAACTCCCGAATGCTTGCTTCTGATTGGGCCGTCCAAAGAAATGAATTAATGACTGCAATAAAGCTAGTCAATCAACCACATTAATTGGTCGCCGAGCAGTCGAAGAGTCGCGGGCCATGCCGTGTCTTCTGGAATTCTTCTGGCGATGATCATCGATGGATCTTCATGCTGATCGACATTGGATGAACATGTAACTTCAGACATTGATAGCTAGCAGCGGGCTGGTGACATCTGTCTTGTCGATTTCACGATCGGTCGGACAGAAAGTGCACTTTCTTGGTCAGCCGGTTGGCGATCTTGGAGCGATCAATGATGATTTTATGCTTTTGACGGCGGATCCGAGATGTCGTCGGATATGAGTCAATTTAAAGCACTAAAAATCACAATTTCAGAGAACCACAGGGGCCAAAACGCGTAGAACGCGAAAAGGGACGGAAAAAACGGGTCACCGGCAAAAAATCCGGTGACCCGGACTTCCATGGTCGCCGGCGACCCTGGGGGTTTTTCCCCCTTTTTTGGTCCGTTTTGCGGTCTTTTTCGTCGCCGTTTTCTTCTGTATTTTTCTTGACATTTCTTCTCATTTATTGGTTTGATTTCCCTGTAGAAAACCCGATGAGAATCCTTGCATTTTTAAAGTGCAAAGTTTCCAATTTTCCGGGAAAGCCGAAGACTTTGTCGCGTAGAGCTGCTGATTTTCCGCCAGAAGCTGAAACTTGGTCAAACGATGTCGGACTGACCTGAAATTTGAGGTGGAGCCTCCTGAGCAATAAATAAGACCAACCATAGGCTTTTGTTTAAGTTTTGAAGCCGTTTGGGGTCCCGTCGATGCTTCACTTGATTTTGCTGCGGGAAAAATGCCGAGCTTTGATATGTGGCCAAACGATGTCCGATTGACCTGAAATTTGACGGGGAGCCTATTGGAGTCATTTTGAGACGTTCCATGGGCTCCGTTTTGGATGTCATGGTCTCGGGTTGCTCCGCCGCCGGTAGGCTTGATTTTCTCTCGGAGCATCGAAACCTGGTCAAACGTTGTCGGAATGACCTGAAATTTGACGTGCAGCCTTTTGGAAGCATGTTGAAGCCACTCATGCACTTGGTTTGATGAGCGAAGGCTTCGGTGGTTCCCGCCACCGGGAGGCTTGATTTTGCTGCTCGAGCATTGATGGAGGGTCAAACGTTGTCGGTTTGACTTGAAATTTGGCATGGAGCCCTTTTGAGACATGCTGGAGTCATCTGTAGGCTCTGATCGAAGTTTTGACGTCTCCGATGATGTCGCCGCCGGGAGCGCCATTTTAGCTGTCGTAGCGGTGAAGTTAGGCCAAATGATTCTGAAATGGCCCGAAACTTCATGTGTACTCTTCTCTTGGCTATCTTGAAGGATCTTGCAGTTTTTGTTTGATTCTGACAAGATTTGATTTTTTGGAGAAATTGCATTGCCTATTTATGGCAGGTTGCGACTTCATGCAGCTTTCTTGATGTTGAAGAGGCAAAGTGACATTTTTGGTGTCAACAAATGCCCCCTCGAGGTACAGCGACGAGTTGCTTGACTTTTGTAGTCAATGTGCCTCGAAGAGATTCTTGAAGGAGAGCTTGTGTCTTGACCAAGAGTCTTTGAGCAATCTTTCCTTTGGTAGAGTAGCCTTTGAGATTCCAGGGGAATTTTATGGTAAATGAAAGGAATCAAGTACCATCTCGAGGCAAAGTTTTGAAGATGACATCAGGGATGTGGATTTGGGCTTTTGTTTTTGACCTTGTGACCTAACAAGCTGTATGTGGCAGGTTAGGGGGTCGGGTTTTGGTTTTGACCTTGTGACCCAACAAGCTGTATGTGGCAAGTTGGGGGATCATGATTTGGTTTTTGGTTTTGGTCTTGTGACCTAACCAGCTGTATGTGGCAAGTTAGGGGACCAGGATTTGGTTTTTGGTCACTCTTTGGGACTGTGTGGGTCCATTGGAGTGGTTTGGATTTTTGTGGAATGTCAATTTCAAGATTTTGGCTCAATTTGGTATATGAGGCTGGATGGTTTGATTCTTTGGAAGCTCGTGGGGCTTGGAATTTTTTGTATGGTTCAATCAACTCAAAAGAGGCATGGAACCATTATTGTATGCTCTTGGTAAGAGGGATTTTTTTTTCTGGCTAAAAGCCCTTTTCTTTTTTTTTTATAGTGCCTAGGTGGTCAAACCTGGCTCATATGGGCTAACCCATGGGACCTTAAGCTTTTTAGGATGGCTTAGATCTCATGTGGGGCCATTTTTGTAAAGAATATCTAAAGATATCTCATTTGGGATAGAGAATATCTAAAAATATCTTTGTGGGAGAGAATCTCTCATCTTCCCTTTATTTTGGGAGAGAATATCTCAAGAAATATCTCTTTGGGAGAGAATATCTCAAATCCCCTCCTTTTTGGGAGAAAATCTCTCTAATTGCTTTCTTTTTTGGAGAGAATATCTCAAGGCATCTTTCTTTTAGGAAAGAACCTTTCTAATTCTTTTCTTTTGGTAAGGTTACTAATTAGTAACACTTACCTTTCTTTTTTGTTTCCTTCTTTGATTTGCTCTCTTCTATAAAAGTAAGGAGGAGGCTAGATCTCTTGCTCTTATTGCTTTCTTTTACAACAATCTCAAGAGAGCTCCAAGACCAAGAGTTCTTCTTCTTCAAGGATCTTCAAGCTTTTTCCTTCTTCTTCTCCACCAATGGCTTCAAGTAAGTTTTCTTTCTTTTTCTTTCAAGAAAACTCCATGTAGAGAATAGGATGGAAAAAAAAGTTTCTCTTCTTTTTTTTTTTTCTTTCTTCTTTTTTTTCTTTTTTTTTCTATTCTTCTTCTCTTTTTTTTTCCACGTGATTTCTCTTTCTTTTTTTTTTTTCACGTGATTTTTTTTTCCTCTTTTTTTTTTAGAAAGTTTCTTTTTTTTTTTTTTTTTTTGTTGCCCATGCATGCATATTTTGTAAATTGAATTGAGTAGCATGATGTGATAGCATACCTGAAAATCTTTGCAAATTTGGGAATTTGGAGCTCGCAGCGATGTTGAGCCCTTCTTGATTTTGCGGAGATTTTGAGGTTTCGAAAGTTT
Source organism: Umbellularia californica (assembly GCA_028538565.1). Lineage (NCBI taxonomy): Eukaryota > Viridiplantae > Streptophyta > Magnoliopsida > Laurales > Lauraceae > Umbellularia > Umbellularia californica. The sequence goes on along the minus strand of JAPQWN010000012.1, from coordinate 35,019,648 downwards.
GGAGTTTCGGAGCTCGCAGCGATGTTGAGCCCATCTTCAAACTTTCTATTTCTTTCGGGGTATTTCCCTTTTCTTCGGAATTGCCCCGGAACCATGCCAAAATTTCGCCAGATTTGCTTTTAGCGAAATTCTGTCATTTTGATGATGATCTTTTTTTTTTTCTTTTCCAACCTTTGCAGGTGGTTCCTCCAGAACGAACAAGGGTAAAGAGCCTGCTACAAGCGTACCTCGTCGATCCGCCAGATCTTCTAATGTGGCTGTTCAGCAGGCCTGGGAGAAGGTATGATTCTTCCTTTTTCTTTTTCTGCTTCTTTCATGGGGCTTTCCATGTTCTGATTTGTTTTCTCACCCTGTTGCTGCTTCTTTTTTATTTTAGCAGAGGATGAAGACTTGCCGATGCCTGAGGTTCCGACCGATGAGGCGGTGATGGAGCCAGTTATGGCATCTGAAGAAGAACCGAGGGACTCTGGAATGATTCCAGAATCTCCAATTGGTATAACTTCTTTCGCTTTCTCCTTTTTTTTTTTTTTTGCCTGCGACTTGATTTGCTAACACTTTTCTTGTCAGCTGACTTGCCACAGGATTCCGATGACTTTGAACCATCAATGGACGCAAATGTTGATGATGCTTCCAATGAGTTCATGGGAGAAGAGAGTGTTCCGCCAGTCGTCGAAGAAGGTACTTTGTAGTGATGACCCTGATGATTTTTTTTTAACAGGATCATATTCATACCTTTTTGTGTTTCATTTGCAGGTTTTGAAGTGACAGAAGAGAGTCCATCGCTTTCTTCAGAACCAGAGCAAGGGATGCCAGAGGTCGATCCGGAGGTAGAGACTCCTACAACCAGTTCTGACGCGATAGAGGAGATACCTCATGCTGAGATTCCTTCTCCAGTGGCTCCAAGTGGAAAGAGTTCTTTTGTTACTCTTCCAATGGGACATGACCTGAGCAGTCGATCAACGGAGAAGGGTGAATCTTCATCCAATTCGCCTTTTCAATTTGCGAAGAAGGTGCTGGCTCGGGTTTTGAGTTCTTGGATCAAGACTCTCCTTTCTGGACACCTGGATGCCGGATTTGGCATGATCCCACATGTACAGGAGATTCTCACTGATACCGAAGAGGTTGGTCTGGATGTCACAGGTGCCAGGGCGATCGTTGATAGGATCATTGCACTGGGTGACAAGTGGTTTGAGACCATGGATTTCCCTGACGACCAATTCTTCAAGGAGATGTTCTTGGACCCTACTGATAAGGCTAAGTCCGACCTGAATGAGGCTACACAGAGCAGGAAGCAGGTAGTCCGAGAGAAGAATAAGGAAGAGCTAGTCATCCTTGGATTAAAGCGCGACCTTGACATCCTTGATGGAGAGGTCGAAATGGCCAGGAAGCATCTCGAGCATTTGAAGGCACAAGTTGATGCTAAGTGGACTGCTATAACAGAGGCTCGTGACAGGGAGAGTACTCTGATTCGCAGGGTTGCAGATGCAGGTCAAGTTCTTGAGAGGAGGACTCTAGAGAACGAGCAATGGCAAACTGCTGGGGAAAAGCTTCCCGGTGTAAAAGAAGGATTACGGCATTCGCCAGCATCTCATGGCAAGTTCCTGAAGAAGCGTGCCTTGGAAACTCTGACGGCTGATGCCAAAAGTTTGCTTGAGGAGCTGAAGCTTTGGCTGGAGACCATTTTTTGGCTGAGCTCCTGATTTTTTGTAGCAGAAACTATTCTTCTTTTTTTTGGTACCACATGTATTTTTTTGGTACTTTTTTTTTTGTAGTGCTTGTGAACACTTTTCTCTTTTTTTTTTTGGTACCACATGTATTTTTTTTGGTACTTTTCTTTTTTTTTTTTTTTTTTTTGTTTTCCCTACGCTCACTCAAATCTTTTTGGGATGAAAGCAATTGCTAAATGGGATTTGATCAAAAGCTTTGTCATTTTGTGAAAATCTTTTGTCAAATAATTGTTTTGGCATGGGAGCCTGATTTTGGTTGTGGCGTGAAAGCCGCTTTTGAGATGGCATGGAAGCCGAAATTTTATGGCGTAAAAGCCAAAATTTGGGTTGGCATGGAAGCCGGTGTTTGTTTTGTGGCATCTATAGCCGGTTTGGTGGCATTGATAGCCAATTTGTGGCATTTATAGCCGGTTTGGTGGCATTGATAGCCAATTTGTGGCATTTATAGCCGGTTTGGTGGCATTGATAGCCGGCTTTGACATGAGAGTCAGGTTTTTTTTTTTATGTGGCATTTATAGCCGATTTTTTTGAAAACCAAGTTTTATTTTGTTGGCGTGAAAGCCAATTTTGGCGTTTATAGCCGAAAATTTTTTTGTTTTGGCATTTATAGCCGACTTTTGGCATTTGTAGCCAGATTTTGGCGTTTATAGCCAGATTTTGGTTTTCAAAATGCAGGTATCGACTAAATGTCGCCTCCCCGCTAAATGGTCTTGCAAGTATCGATGGAATGTCGCTTCCTTGCTCATTCGATTTCGCGAGTATTGATGGAATGTCACTTCCTCGCGGGTTAGGTTTTGCGAGTATCGATGGAATGTCGCTTCCTCGCGGATTGGGGTGCAAATATCGACTAAGCGTCGCTTCCTTGCGTTTCCCAAAACTTTTGGTTTTGCGGGTACTGACTTAATGTCGTTTCTCCGCGATTTTTTGAAATTTGAGGTTTTCTCGAACCATTTGAAATTTGGGTTGTGGATAGCAACTGGTATGTTGCATCTCCAAGATTTTTGAAATTTGGGTTGTGGATATCAACTGAAATGTTGTGTCTCCACGATTTTAGGTTTTCTCGAACCTTTGAAATTTGGGTTGTGGATATCAACTGAAATGTTGTGTCTCCACGATTTTTGAAATTTGGGTTGTGGATAGCAACTGTTATGTTGCATCTCCAAGATTTTTGAAATTTGGGTTGTGGATATCAACTGAAATGTTGCGTTTCCACGATTTTAGGTTTTCTCGAACCTTTGAAATTTGGGTTGTGGATATCAACTGAAATGTTGTGTCTCCACGATTTTAGGTTTTCTCGAACATTTGAAATTTGGGTTGTGGATATCAACTGAAATGTTGTGTCTCCACGATTTTAGAGGTTTTGGAAGTATCGAATGGGGTTCGCATCCTTCCGATTTTTTGAGTTTTGCGAGTATTGACTAAGTGTCACTTCCCCGCGGTTTTTGAAAAACCATTTTTTTGTTTAAAGACACGAGGGTCGTAAATTTTGACCTAAAACCATTTGGCGGTAAAAGGTAAGGTGGATTAGGGTGGAAATCCCTGAATCCGGATTTTTGTTTCAAACCATGAATTTTGGTTCAAGGATCGAAAGTTTTGGTCAAGTCAGGGAGAGGCTCCTAAACTTGGATTTTTTTGTTTTTGAACAATGAAACGATAAAAGTAAGCATTGTTTTTTAATCTCTAGAAATTTTGACATTTGATATGAAAATTCTAAAGAGAGTGGGTTTGACGAGCGAGTACCTGAGAACAGGTTTTGGCCATACAGGCATTGCTCTTACCCAGTTGGGTAAGTCTTCAAGGGTAGTACCGCTTCAAAAACTTGCCGTTGATAGGCAGCATACATCTGTCGCCTTCCATATTTAGGAGGGCATATGCGCCGTTGGAGAAGACCTTGTCGATGACGTAGGGTCCCTCCCATTTTGGTTCAAACTTGCCTTTGGACTTGTGAGCGAAGACCATTGGTCTTTTTACCGCAAGAACCAAGTTACCCTTTTTGTAGGTGCGTTGCCTGACCTTTTTGTCAAAAGATCCTGCCATGCGTGCTTGGTAAAGTTCAATGCTTTGTCGAGCTTCGAGCCGTCTCTCGTCGAGATTGTCCAGCTCATGGAGTCGCAATTTGACATTGCTTTCTTGAGTCATGTCATTTTGTAGAGATACCCTCAGAGAAGGAATTTGGACTTCTAATGGCACGACAGCTTCGCATCCATAGACCAAGGAGAATGGTGTGCTATGGGTTGGTCCTCGAACAGTGGTTCGATAGGCCCACAAAGCTTCAGACAGTTTGTCGCTCCATTCTCTTTTGTGACTAGAGACCATTTTCTTGAGAATTTTGCAGAGTGTCTTGTTGAAGGCTTCTGCTAATCCGTTTGCTGCCGGATTGTATGGAGTCGAAGGACAGCTTTGAATTTTGTATTTGTCGCAGAACCTGTAGAATCGATGATCTCGGAATTGTGGTCCGTTATCATGGACGAATCTTTTGGGTATGCCGAAACGACAAATGATGTTGGTGCGCAGGAACTGAAGAACTGATGAGGTCTTCATTTCGTTGAACGCAAATGCTTCTGACCACTTGGAGAAATAATCCGTAGCGGCGAAGATGAAGCGATGACCTTTGCTTGAAGGGGGAGAGATAGGACCTATGATGTCCATGCCCCATGCTTCGAAAGGCCACGAGATTGCTGTAGGGTGTAGCCATTCCGGAGGCATGTAAATGTAATCTCCGTGAACTTGGCATAGCTGGCAGCGTTTGGCAAATTGCATTGCATCAGCAACCATGGTAGGCCAATACTAACCTAACCTTTTTATCTGATCATAGAGCTTAGGACCTGCCTGATGGGCTCCACAAAGACCAGCATGAACTTCTTTAAGTGTTTCTTCGGCCTCTTGTTGTGACAAGCAGCGTAGAAGTACTTCGTTGAATGATTTCCTGTAGAGGATTTTTGAAGGAATATCCAAATGAAAGTTTGGGGCTCGCCTTTGTATGCTTACCCGTTCTTTTGGATCTTCAGGTAGGATTCCGAACATAGTGTAATCAATGAACGGATCCCTCCAGTCGCCGATTGAAGGTTGAAGGATAGAGATCCGACTTCCAACCACTCGGTGGCATTCAGCAACTGCTTGGTGTGTGTTAAGAGGAGGGAGGATCCTTCTCTCGCACACTGTGATTTGCATGTTTTCCCCTTCCTGGATCGCCATTGATGCGGCAAGTCTGGCCAGGGCATCTGCACGGATGTTTTCACCTCTATGAATGTGGGTGATGTGACAGATGTCAAACTTTTGCAGAAGCGATTGTGCCTTGTTGTAATAAGGCAGCAGATCGGGCTTCCTGACTTCATATATCTGATTCATCTGGTTGACGATCAGTTGAGAGTCTCCAAAGACTTCCAGCATAGTGATACCGGATTCGATGGCGAGTTCCAATCCTAGGATCAGAGCTTGGTATTCAGCTGCATTGTTTGTGCATGGTTCCAATAGCGAGAAAGCATGTGGAATCATGTATCTGTTAGGGCTAACAAAGAGGATGCCAACTCCCGAGATCAGCTGTCTTTTTTCATTTGTCCTGGTTGCACCGTCAAAGTACATGTCCCAGGAGGCATTTGGCGAGAAGGTCTCCACGTTGTAGACGGGTTCGTCTGGGAGATCATCTCTGAGTGGTGAATCTTTAGGCAATGGATGCTCTGCGAGGAAATCTGCTAGAGCTTGGCCTTTGATTGCTTTTTGTGGCACATACCTAATATCAAATTGTGATAGAAGGATGAACCATTTTGCCAGTCGGGCATTGAGAAAACCTGCCTTTGTGACAAGGACCTTCAAGAGGTTGATCCTCGAGACCAGGTAGATTGTGTTGGAAAGCAGATAGTGACGTAGCTTTTGTACGGCGAACATCACTGCAAGGCATTCCTTTTCGACTGGAGAGTAGCGATGCTCTGCACCTACTAGCATGCGGTTGAGGTAGTATAGAGCAGCTTCTTTTCCTTCATCATTTTCTTGTGCAAGCAGAGCGCCTACAGAATGATCAAGAGCTCTTGTGTACAAGATGAATGGTTTTCCAGTGGCAGGGGCAGCTAACACTGGAGGTTTGGTCAGGTATGACTTGATATCTTGAAATGCGGCTTCACAGTCGGCATCCCAGACAAAGTCTACACCCTTTTTCATGAATCGAGAGAATGGACGGCATTTCCCCGAAAGATTGGAGATGAACCGTCTGATGTAGGCCAATCTCCCTTGAAGCCCTTTTAATTCTCTCAAGGTTCTTGGAGAGGACATTTCTAGAATAGCCTTGACTTTTATGGGGTCAAGTTCTATTCCAGCTTTCCGAACAAGGAATCCGAGAAACTTACCCGACGAGACGCCGAAGAAGCATTTTAGAGGATTCATCCGCAGTTTGTGTTTGCGGAGTCGGAGGAAGACTTCCCGAAGATCTTTAAGATGGTCTTCTTTTCTTCTGCTTTTGACGGCGAGGTCATCAACGTAACATTCGACCGTCTTGTGTTGCATATCTTGGAATATTTTCATCATAGCCCTCTGATATGTGGCACCAGCATTTTTCAGACCAAATGGCGTGACAGTATAGCAATATACACCAAATGGAGTCCGAAATGATGTGTGTTTTTCATCCTCGGGATGCATCTTTATCTGATTGTAACCAGAGAAGCCATCCATGAATGTCATTCGCTCGAATCCGCAGGTATTGTCAATCATCACCTCCGGTATGGGGAGCGGGAATTCATCTTTAGGGCAAGCGCCATTTAGGTCTCTATAGTCAATACAGACCCTGATCTGCCCATTTTTCTTTGTCACGGGGACAATGTTGGCCAACCATTCTGGATGTTGTTCCTCACGGATGAAGCCGACGCTTTTGAGCTTTTGAACTTCTTGTTCAATTTTATCCATCACATCTGGACGGAATCTTCTTTGGCCTTGTTTGACAGGCTTGACTTCTTCTTGAAGATTGAGTTTGTGGACTGCTACTTTGGGGTCTAAACCAGGCATTTCAGCGTAGGACCATGCAAAGCAATCAACGAACTCACGAAGAAAAGCGATATACTCGGGTAACTCATCATCCTTTATATTCTTGCTTATGAATACAGGACGTGGGTTATCTGGTGTTCCCAAGTCTATCTTTTCAACAGGATCTTCTGTTAGAAGGTTCGAAGGTGGTTCCTCCACAATATTTTCGGAGGCTTCCAGCTCAACGAAACCTTCTAGGATTCCAAGGGCATTTGTAGACCGAGGGTTTGTTCCTTTCCACGGGTCTTCTTGATTGGTGACCTTCTCAAGGCTTGCTATGAGATGGTCCCAATTGCCTGTTGAGACTGGGTCGAAGTAAGGTACTTCTTTTGGAGACGAGGGCTCTTCTGGGTCAGAATAGCACAAATCTGTATTATCGGACGATTCCTCTTTATCATCAGAGAAATCGTACCAATTGGATGAGCTTCCTGGATCTCTGTCAGGTAACTCTTTAAAGAGATATCCAGGGAGATCGATGTCTTCATGGACTTGAGACGTTGAGGCTTGGTCCGTAAAACGACTTTTAAGCTTTTGTGTCAACTGTCTCAGAGGAGTGTCGGGATCATACCCTAACCCATATGAAGACTTTTCTACATGACCGTAGAGTCTCCAATCTTCCAACTGGCTTTTGGTCAAGGCGGGCTCCAATGGCGTGAGAATACCACGTCTTTCTCCCAAACCGACTGGGTTTTGAGCGTCATAACCCATTTTCTTCATGATTGCTTGTGCCACAGGACTATATAGAGATAGCTGAGGCATACCTTCATTTTGGAAAGGTTCCAGCATGGAGTTTGATGAAGAAGCGTCCGATCTATGGAAGAAGATCGGCCTTTGCTTTGGTGATGTTGTCGGAACAACAAAGGTAGCAGACGTAGGATCTTCTACATCAGCAGGTGTCTTCATCGGAGTGAGAGCAAGCTGAACATGCTGAGTGTCAGCTTGGCTTGACGAGGTGTCGTCTTCTGGCTCTGAGTCCGAATCCGTGTCTTGCTTGATAGACACGAAAGAGACAACAAATTTGCCCCCAGGCTTTTGCTTTGCCTTCTTCACTCTGGTTGTGATGACCAAAGGTTTTGAAGATTTGAGGGAGATGACGAAGGGAGATTGACTACTCTCTTCTAATTTGCCGGAGGGTTTGTTTTCTTCCGGTGATTTTTGAGGAGCCTTGCCTTTATCTTTCTGGAGATTTTCAGCAGGGGGTACTATTTCCTCTTTTTCTTTTTCTCCTTCATACATCTGGGAGTCTGCGAAGTGGACTTCTTTACCTTTGAAGGGTTTTCTGTCCGCAAAGACTCGATGTACCATGCCGTCGTCCCCGACGAACTTGATGCATTGATGTAGAGTTGAAGGGACAACACCGTTCTCGTGTATCCAAGGACGTCCGAGAAGGATGTTGTAACATGAAGGGGTTTTTATTGCATACACAGTGACTTCAGAGATAAGATCACCGATCTGCAATTTGAACCTGATTTTGCCGATAGGCTTTTGAGCGCTCCCATCGTATCCAAAGATAGATACAGATGTGTGGCTTAGCTTGCTGGGTGGGATGCCCAACTCTTCAAGAGCCGAAGTGGAGATAAGGTTGAGTGCAGAACCTGGGTCGATCTGAACTCTATGTATCGGTATTTCTTTGATGTACCCTGTGAATTACAGGGTTTGTTTTCTTCCGGTGATTTTTGAGGAGCCTTGCCTTTATCTTTCTGGAGATTTTCAGCAGGGGGTGCTATTCCTCTTTTTCTTTTTCACCTTCATACATCTGGGAGTCTGCGAAGTGGACTTCTTTACCTTTGAAGGGTTTTCTGTCCGCAAAGACTCGATGTACCATGCCGTCGTCGCCGACGAACTTGATGCATTGATGTAGAGTTGAAGGGACAACACCGTTCTCGTGTATCCAAGGACGTCCGAGAAGGATGTTGTAGCATGAAGGGGTTTTTATTGCATACACAGTGACTTCAGAGATAAGATCACCGATCTGCAATTTGAACCTGATTTTGCCGATAGGCCTTTGAGCGCTCCCATCGTATCCAAAGATAGATACAGATGTGTGGCTTAGCTTGCTGGGTGGGATGCCCAACTCTTCAAGAGCCGAAGTGGAGATAAGGTTGAGTGCAGAACCTGGGTCGATCTGAACTTTATGTATCGGCATTTCTTTGATGTACCCTGTGAAGTACAGGGGTCGGTTGTGCCTTGCTTCGCCAAGTAGGAGGTCGTCCTTTGTGAAGGCGATGGTTGCACTGGCTGCCTTTTGAACCGAGAGGCATTGGATGCATGATCCCTCGCTTTTCTCTTTTTCTCCTTTTAAGGAGGTTTCTGAGTTTTTGACCCGGTAGTCCATTTCAATTTGGAGGACTTGTGGGGCATGTTTGTCGACATCCTCATTCAGTTTTTGTAATTCCGAGATGAGATTATCACGAGTGCGTGGAGACATTCGTAATAAATCCAGGATGTGCAGACGTGCAGGTATGTGTTTGAAGTGCTCAACCAAGTCATACTTGAAAGCCTCCGTAGGGCCTGCATGTTCATCATTAATTGTTGCCACTGGGGGCGCTTACAACATCTTTTCCCGAAGGATTTACATAAGTAAAGGAAGATTGATTGTAATTTTTGTGGTAGTCCCGGCCCGAGCGGGTGCCTCTACCAACTTCGAGAGCTTCTTGAGAAGGGTCTTCGCTTGGAAGATTGTCCTCAGGATCAAGAGGCTGTCGTTTCTCATTTACTGAGGATGCGTCTGCAGCAGAATTGTCATCCTCAGTGATTGTGTTGCATGGAGCATTTTCCGGGAGCGAGTCCTGAACAGCATCCAGCAGCTTTTCTTCTTCGTTGACCCATCCATCATCCCAAGTTGGGTTTTCTTCATGATGATGAGTCGGGAAGAGCGTGAGTTCTGAAGTCACAGTCTCAGGGGACGAAGCCTGAGAGGGTGTCATCTCTGTGAAAGTCACGCGAGACGAGGTAGCCCCAGAAGATATGGTGCTAGGTGTCGCCGGTGTGTAAGTGATCTCATCAGATGATGCATCGGAAGAGCTATAATCCCGAATTATCACATTACAGGCAGCTCTCAAAGGAGACGTTGTCTGCTCGGAGTCAGACTCATCCTCAGATGTAAGAGGATTGTCTACCCAGCAATTTTCTCCATTTTCAGGAGTTGAGGGAGGAGGTAGCTGGTGGGCTTCAGGGACTTCCGGCTCTGGATTGTGAGGAATCTCGTTGACGCGGTCTTGCTCTTGTTCTAGAGCGAGATGCTGCAAGATTCTCGCATATTCTTCAAGATCAGGCATGGGAGCCAAATCTTCTTCTTCGTCTGCTCTTTGTGGCTCAACATGGTTGATTTCCACTGGAGCAACGACGGGTGCTGGCTCAACAGCATTTTCTTGTACAGCCTCTTGGTCTTCCTCATCATCAGACCAAGATCCTTGTGGTTGCAAAGGGTTATACCAGATTACTGGCATAAGGTGAGTTTCAGGAACCCATTCTTCATCGGAGAGATATTCTCCTGTTTCAAGGGATTCCTCCCACTCATCGGTGTAGTTGGGCTCGAATCCATTTTCGGTGTCGCTAGACTCGTATCCATCAATGGAGAATCCAACTACCGAGTTGCAAGAGTATGATGCCCCCTGCATGGCTTCTTTTCTGAATTGAGGTGGCATGAAATCACTGAGAGTGAAGTTTCTTACCGCCTTTGAAGTCTCTGGAAGGGACGTTTCTGTTGCCCCGAGTGAAGTGTTACAGGAGGCCTCTGCCTTTTCATGGACTTCTTGTTTTGGCTGGGTCTTCTCTTGCCGTTTGAACTTGAGGAGATGTTTCCTAGCCTGCCTTCGCTGTTGAGCTGTCGGCTTTGTTTTCACGATCTCCCAATTTTCATCTTCTAGGAGATCGGGATGTACCCATATAGGTTGTCCATCTGGTGTTGGATAGGGAACCAGTTCCTCGGACGCTTGAATTTTGTTTATCACCATGAAGGAAGTAGTGATCTTCTTCTTCGGTGACTTTGGTGTTTGTCCACATGACACCATGTTGACGGAGGCAGTCCCATAGTTTTTGTCAAAGGTGATGACTCCGTTTTTCCACATCTCGTTTATATTCTCTCTCACAACAAAGCATTGATTGAGAGGATGCGAGACCATCTGGTGGTATGGACAGTACCGAGGATCGTTGGTTTTGCGAACATCGCCCGGTCTTTTGGGTTCAGGCAAGGTGAGCTTGCCGTTTGCCACGAGAGCCTCGAAGATTTCGTCAACATCTTTATCGAACGGGTATTTCTTTTCTACTCGCTCTTTGAAGGCATCAAAGAGTTCAGGTCTCTTACCTGCAGCTCTGTTTTCAGCTTTCTTTGGTTGCTGAGGAGCTAACTTGGTTTGTACATTGAGGACCTCTTTCTTCTTTGGTTTAGAGGTTGCAATGGCGGTTGGCTCTTTTCTTGATGACTTCTGACTGTTGAGGTCTTTAATCACCGTTTCAGCTTCCATAGAAGCTTCCAGGAGTTCTCCCAGGTTTTTTGATTTGTTGCCGATGATCATGGAGCGGATTCTAGCTCTCATGTTGTTTCGGCAGATGTCGACTAGCGACGCCTGTGGCAATACATCTGAACATTTGTCTGCCATTGCATTCCACTTGTGAATGAAGTCATAAGTTGACTCATTCTCTCCTTGTTTTAGGCTGCAGAGTTGAGCCATAGTAACAGGATGATCCTCACCTTGGAAGTGGGTCAGGAAGCGAGTCTCTAGCATTGCCCAGTTCTGGATAGAGTTCTCCGGCACAGTGGAGTACCAATCGAAGGCCGTACCTTTTAGGGTACTTGCCAAGAGGCGGATCTTGAGTGCATCTTGATCCGCGATAGCTCCCGTCAAAATCTTGAAGTGGATGACGTGCTGTCTGGCTGATCCTTTCCCCGTATATGTTTGGAGAGTAGGATGTTTGAATTTTGTCGGGAACGGGACCGAGTCCATCCATAAAGGATATGGTGGCTTGATCCCATGCTCCTTGAGTATATCCTCTTCTTTTGCTTTGGCGAGGATACTGTCTACGTCCTTTTTGGTAAGGGCGCGTGACTCATTTTCTTCTCCATTTCCCTCGTTATTGCTATGATTCGGAAGAGGCTCATTGTTCACCTGATTTTGGACAACAAGGAGGAGGTTTTCCATCAGAGTTTCAATCCTCTGCTGGCCTTGTTCCAACTGCTGGATGCGTGTGAGCGCATCATCTTGAAGTGGATTCTGAGGTGGTGGCTCAGAACTTGTAGCCAAGACGTTCATCCCTCGGGATTCGAACAAAGAAACCGTCCTGGTGACTGAGCTGAGGCTCATTCTTTTTGATGAAGAGCTTGATGAAGGATTACTCTCCCGTCCTTGGCTGGAAGGGGCAGGAGATTCTTCGGGATGTCTTTGTGTCCTGGTGACGCTACGGGTCACCGGACGTCGGACATGGATTTTTTATGCTGACCTTTGGCGTCTTCTGGTTTTTCCAACCATATGGACGGCAGCAACTTGGTCGGGTCTTTCTTTTTCGACCCATTTGCGGGAGACTTGAAGTGTAGGAGGCTGGGTCCTTTGCTTCTCTAGTCTCTTTTGTCGATATGACGCACGGCGGCGTGCTCGACGAGCGATTTGAGCTTTGGTCAGCTCTGGCTGGGCTCTGACGATGAAGGATGTGCTCCCTCGGGCGCAGCAGCCGAGCCTGTCTTCTTTGTAGCTAGGCAAGGAAAGGATCCGGACCCAGTCCTTTGCCTGTTGCAGCGAAGCTTTGAACCTTTCGAGTTCGGCCCCTGTAGAGATGAAGGGTCGAACTGAAGGAGTGTAGGCCTTGGCAGGTGCTTGTAGAGGCCTGGTGATGCGTGATCTGATTCTGGGCTTGTGGGAGCAAGCCGGTTCATGCTGGGTTGACTTGGGAGTCAAGTTGGAGATGGGTCTCTCTTCTTTCATGTAGGCAAGAGGGTAGAACTGGTTCTCCTTGAGTGGGGCCAGGTATGCTGGCTTGGTGGAGGTTTGAGACCTTCTTTGTTTTGGGGAAGGTCTTGGAGACCAAGTCTTAGGGTAGACCTGGTTGGTTGTTGGTCGAGGCTTCGCGGGGGTGCCGCGGGCTTCGGGCTTTTGGGCGCTCGCCTTTGGTGTCACGGGAGTGACACGTTGAGAGGCGATCTACTGCTTTTTAGCAGGCGCAGCTTGTTCTTCGGGAAGTGGGAATGGTCCCAGTGTCCCGAAGACGATGGTCCGGGGAGTCGAGGTCGACCCGGAGTTCAGAGAGTTGCCGAGGGAGTTGACGCTTCGGCAGCTGGCAGGGCGCTTGTAAGTGCGCTCGGTTTGCTTCTGTTGAAGCATGAGTTGGTGCTTGTTCTCATCGAAGATAATGGTTAAGGCTGCCATTGTTAGTTTCGAAAAAGTTCTGAAACAAGACCACATCCATTAGTAATCACAAGAATATAATGATCATAAATGGGAATTTCTATGGTTGTCTTTTCAAATTGCTCAAGGGATATGACCCAAGCGACACGAAGAAGGCAAAAAGCCATAGATGGTACAATTGTTCTGACAGCAAGTATGGTGAGCCCAGAATGAGCGTTCCAGTGACTGCTAGAAGCAATTGTAAACCTAAATTCGACTTATCGAGAAGCAGGGCTTGCTCGAGATAAGAAGAATATAAGGTAGGAGTTACAAATGTGCCGGTCACAGATACAGTAGACCCTGAAAGGGCTACCAGTATTGCTAGGCACAAATGTTGGAGATCGCATCCATGAGATGGGATTCTTTGTTTTGAAATGTCAGAAATGGATTCGTCAAAGAGAGCAGGTGGCATTCCGATTCAAATACGGGCTCAACGATTTCCGCGAGCGCCAGTACTCAGAAGGAAAGAGACCACAATTTCTCGAATCTGAACCCAAAAGTGACGAGTTTTTTTTTTTTTTTGAAATGTCAAGATTGGTTCCATCAAGGAGAGCAAATGGTATTCCAATCTAAACACGGTCTCGGCGATTTCCGCGAGCGCCAGTGCTCAGAAAAGAAGAAACCAAAATTTCTCAGATCTGAAATCAAAAGTGACGAGTTTTTGAGGATTTTTTTTTTGAAATGATTTTTTTTTTATTTTATTATTTTTATTTTTTTATTTTTTATTTTTATTTTTTTTTAAAAAAAATATTTTATTTATTTATTTATTTTTTATTTTATTTTTTTTGAAGATTTTTTTTTTAAGATTTTTTTTTTTGAAAATCTTTTTTTTTATTTTTTTATTATTTTATTATTTTTTAATTAATTTTTCTAAGATTTAAAGACGAAAGAGTACACATAGGCCTCCTAACCCGGTCTTATGAAACCTCAATTGATAGAATTGCCCCCAGGTAAGGGTAGGATTACTTAATGAACCCGTTTGGAGGACCCTTGCCTAGAACAGTCAAGCTGTCTCCACACTCTGGACAAGGCTTTTCTTGAATCAATCGTGGTCAAAGAACGCAATTGGTTTAACCTTAGTGGTCTATGTCTTTTTTTTTCAAATCCCAAATAGACTCATCGAAGAGAAACGATGGCCCAAAACCTTAGTAGAACGGGCTCAACATTTCTGCAAGCACCAAAGAACGATAGGATAGGATCAAAGTTTCTCAATTTTGAATCCGAACTAAGAAAACTGATTTTTTTTATTAATTTTTTTTTGAAATCTCTAATGAACTCATCGAAGAGAAACGATGGTCCAAAACCTTAGTCGAACAGGCTCAACATTTCTGCAAGCACCAAAGAACGATAGGATAGGATCAAAGTTTCTCAATTTTGAATCCGAACTAAGAAAACTGATTTTTTTTTTTTGAAAAGAGAAAGAATGGAAACAAACTCAAAGAAATAGAAATTTCCAAAATATCCCATCTCATTTTTTTTTTAGGATGCAAAATCCAACATAGGCTACCAGCTAGAAAGTAGCCAAGGAATCCGGAAAAGAAGTATAAGCATAGAGCAAAAAGTATGATATGCAAATATTTCATTTCCGAGCACCGTGTTCTCAAATGAACGGGTCCCACCGGGTGTGCCAGCTTGATGGAACGCGCTCCGAATGCCGTGGGTGCTACCGGGGTCGGCGGACGTGAGAGTCCGTCGGGTCCGGCCCTTTCGCGCCCGGGGGGCATGAAGCGTGCATCAACATTTCTTTTGTGTGGGTGTGCCAGATTTTCTATTTTACTTGGAATTGCAAGTGGTAATCCGGAGATCGACCTTCGCAAGTAAAAAGGAAATCAACTTCTTTCAAGTTTTCCATTGCACAAATATTTGAGAAAAAAGACATTTTCTTGGTTTGCCATGAAAGGCGATTTTGTTTGGCATTTATAGCCGATTTTGGCGTTTATAGCCGATTTACAATTCTTATCAATAATGAAAGACAAGAGTTGTGATTTTTTGTCTCTTTAGAAAAATACAAACTACAATGAAAAGCAAGAAAAGGAGGATCTAACTTCTCAGGAGATTGTGGGGGACTCGTTCAGATTGACGGTCGCAAGCCATGTATGGGCTTCGCCATCATCCATGCAGATGAGAACAGAGGATGCTCTTGATTCGCTTGGCTTGGCTATAACCTCAGGTTTTTAGAGGACAAAGACCAAGAGAAGGCCCTATGTCCAATAAAAAGCTAAGTAGACGGGCTGAAAAGCCACGTCTAAGCCATTGGAGGTAGCGGGAGAAGGCGAGGACCT
The DNA here is from genome assembly GCA_028538565.1 of Umbellularia californica. Taxonomy (NCBI): domain Eukaryota; kingdom Viridiplantae; phylum Streptophyta; class Magnoliopsida; order Laurales; family Lauraceae; genus Umbellularia; species Umbellularia californica. Next base: position 35,004,252 of record JAPQWN010000012.1, on the reverse strand, counting down.
TGGGGGGGGGGGGGTGCCCCCCAAGGGACTTTTGTCACCTTGTAGTGGTGGCCGGTGCAGAACTTCAGCAGAGTTTTTCTCTCTTTTTCTTTCTCTGGATTCTTTCCGCTCTCTTCCGATTCGATCTCTTTTTTTTTCTTTTTCTTTCTTTTCTTTGATCGATCCCCATTTCAATGGAATGCTCTCCTATTTATAGGCTTTTGGTAGCCATTTAGGAGAGTTTATGAGCTTTAATTGCTTTAATGAGAGGAGTTACAAGATTTATTTCTTGATTTTGTAACTCCTTTTTCCTTGAATCTGATTGGCCGATGGAGATTAAGGGCTTTTAATCACCTTAATTACCATAATGGGAGGAGTTTCAAGGTTTATGTGCCATGAATCTCTTGATTTGTAACTCCCGAATGCTTGCTTCTGATTGGGCCGTCCAAAGAAATGAATTAATGACTGCAATAAAGCTAGTCAATCAACCACATTAATTGGTCGCCGAGCAGTCGAAGAGTCGCGGGCCATGCCGTGTCTTCTGGAATTCTTCTGGCGATGATCATCGATGGATCTTCATGCTGATCGACATCGGATGAACATGTAACTTCAGACATTGATAGCTAGCAGCGGGCTGGTGACATCTGTCTTGTCGATTTCACGATCGGTCGGACAGAAAGTGCACTTTCTTGGTCAGCCGGTTGGCGATCTTGGAGCGATCAATGATGATTTTATGCTTTTGACGGCGGATCCGAGATGTCGTCGGATATGAGTCAATTTAAAGCACTAAAAATCACAATTTCAGAGAACCACAGGGGCCAAAACGCGTAAAACGCGAAAAGGGACGGAAAAACGGGTCACCGGCAAAAAATCCGGTGACCCGGACTTCCATGGTCGCCGGCGACCATGGGCCGGCGACCCTGGGGGGTTTTCCCCCTTTTTTGGTCCGTTTTGCGGTCTTTTTCGTCGCCGTTTTCTTGACATTTCTTGACATTTATTCTCATTTATTGGCTTGATTTCCCTGTAGAAAACCCGATGAGAATCCTTGCATTTTTAAAGTGCAAAGTTTCCAATTTTCCGGAAAAGCCGAAGACTTTGTCGCGTACAGCTGCTGATTTTCCGCCAGAAGCTGAAACTTGGTCAAACGATGTCGGAATGACCTGAAATTTGAGGTGGAGCCTCCTGAGCAATAAATAAGACCAACCATAGGCTTTTGTTTAAGTTTTGAAGCCGTTTGGGGTCCGGTCGATGCTTCACTTGATTTTGCTGCGGGGAAAATGCCGAGCTTTGATATGTGGCCAAACGATGTCCGATTGACCTGAAATTTGACGGGGAGCCTATTGGAGTCATTTTGAGACGTTCCATGGGCTCCGTTTTGGATGTCATGGTCTCGGGTTGCTCCGCCGCCGGTAGGCTTGATTTTCTCTCGGAGCATCGAAACCTGGTCAAACGTTGTCGGAATGACCTGAAATTTGACGTGCAGCCTTTTGGAAGCATGTTGAAGCCACTCATGCACTTGGTTTGATGAGCGAAGGCTTCGGTGGTTCCCGCCGCCGGGAGGCTTGATTTTGCTGCTCGAGCATTGATGGAGGGTCAAACGTTGTCGGTTTGACTTGAAATTTGGCATGGAGCCCTTTTGAAACATGCTGGAGTCATCCGTAGGCTCTGATCGAAGTTTTGACGTCTCCGATGATGTCGCCGCCGGGAGCGCCATTTTAGCTGTCGGAGCGGTGAAGTTAGGCCAAATGATTCTGAAATGGTCCGAAACTTCATGTGTACTTTTCTCTTGGCTATCTTGAAGGATCTTGCAGTTTTTGTTTGATTCTGACAAGATTTGATTTTTTGGAGAAATTGCATTGCCTGTTTATGGCAGGTTGCGACTTCATGCAGCTTTCTTGATGTTGAAGAGGTAAAGTGACATTTTTGGTGTCAACATGGACTTGAACAATGAACCTCCCCCTATGGATGATAGAATAATGGCGATGATGGAACAAATGACAAAGACTAATGAATATCTAGTAGCGCTGATGGCCAGACAAGGTCCAGTGCAGCCAAACCCGGGACCACCTGTGGTGATTCAGCCCAGGGAGAATGACCCAAATGTTCTGTACGATAAATTTAGAAAAAGAGGAGCTACCGAATTCCAAGGAAAGAAAGATTCCATCCAGGCTGACGAATGGCTAGAGCATATCAACGATGTATTTGAGACGGTGATCTGCGATAACAGGCAGCGTGTAACTCTCACAACCTCTATGTTTCGAGGAGTTGCTAAAGATTGGTGGAAGAGTGTTCGAGATCCCTACAGAGCCATGCCTAATGCTACCATATGGGAGACTTTCCAAGACCAATTCCACCGCAAATTCATACCACCTCATGTACATCGGAAGAAAGAAGAAGAATTTATCACCCTTAAGCAAAACAATATGACAGTGGTGACCTATGTGCATACCTTCACTCAGTTATCTAAATTTGCCAAATATCTAGTTGATACGGAAGAGAAGAACGTGAAGAGATTCGTCGGTGGGCTCCATCCAGCATATGAAGAACAAGTGACAATGTACCGAAGACCTGAAACTTTTCAGGAGGCAGTGGACAGAGCCTGTGTTTCAGAAGAGATGGCTACGAAGAAGAGAAATGTTGATCCAAAACGGAGCATGTCCTATGGGAAGAATTCTCAGTCAAAGAAGCAGAAGAGTGCGATGAGTGGTGCTAATACACCCAAGTGCAAGACATGTGGTAAGGGGCACCCTACCAAGAGATGCTGGAGGAACACCGGTGCTTGCATTTTATGTGGATCTATCGAGCACCGAGCAGCTACTTGTCCCAGGAACCGGGGCAATTATGGAGCACCGCAACAACCCTTTCAACAGCCAGCTAGACCAGCACTTCCAGCTCCACCCCAGCAGTTGGCACTCCCAGCACCACCTCAGAGACCTCAATAGCAGCAACAAAGGCAACAACCAGGGAGGCCTAGACAGCAGCAGCAGACCCACCAAGTACCACAACAGACAGGGAGATTGTTTGCCACGAACCTAGAGCAGGCAGAGGCGTCGGGCAATGTTGTGGAAGGTATTGTTCTAATATGTGCAAGAGATGCTAGGACATTATTTGATTCGGGGTCCACACATTCGTTTGTGGCACCTCATTTTGCCAATGGTTTTCAGCAACCACCGGAGTTGCTTCCGTTTGTATTAGTGGTCTCTACCCCAGTGGGTAAGAGAGTAGTTTGCGATTACTACTACCCCGAATGCAGCGTGCAGATCGGAGATTTGCTGATGCCAGTAGATTTGATTATCTTGATGATGCAAGACTTTGACGCCATCCTTGGAATGGATTGGCTCGCGAGATATAGAGCTTGTGTAGATTGTTTTCATAAGACCATCACGTTTAAAGTGGGAGAGCCTAAGTCGAATGTGATCTTCGAAGGTGTACGGAGAGAGAGGCCTAAGTCCGGATTCGTGTCGGCATTGGACGCTGTCAAGCTTTTAGAGAATGGCTGTGAAGGCTACTTCGCTTTTGTCTCCGAGAAGAAACCGCATGCAAGACTTGAAGACATTCCGGTGGTGTGCGAATTCCCAGATGTTTTTCCAGACGAGGTTCCAGGATTACCTCCGTCTCAAGAGGTGGACTTCTCCATAGATCTGATACCGGGCACGGCTCCAATTTTGAAAGCGCCGTACAGAATGGCCCCCGCAGAACTTAGAGAATTGAAGGAGCAATTACAAGATTTGCTGGATAAAGGACTCATACGTCCTAGTGTTTCGCCTTGGGGAGCTCCAGTATTGTTCGTGAGGAAGAAAGACGGTTCTCTCCGGATGTGTATTGACTACAGGCAGATCAATCAGGTGACTATAAAGAATAAATATCCGTTGCCTCGCATTGACGAATTGTTCGATCAACTTAAAGGAGCAGCGTACTTCTCGAAGATCGACCTCAGATCCGGATACCATCAGCTAAGAGTTCGAGGACAGGACGTAGAGAAGACAGCTTTCAGAATGAGATACGGCCACTATGAATTTCTCGTGATGCCCTTCAGCTTGACGAACGCGCCAGAGGTGGTTATGGCATTGATGAATAGGATCTTCGCCCCTTATCTCGATCAATTTATCATGGTGTTCATTGATGACATCTTAGTCTACTCGAAGTCGATGGAAGAACATTCAGACCACCTTAGAACTTCGCTTCAGCTTTTGAGGATTCATCAATTATATGCCAAGCTTGAGAAGTGTGATTTTTGGCTCGAACAAGTGGCCTTTTTGGACATATCATTTCGAGAGAAGGTCTAAGAGTAGATCCAGCGAATGTAGAGGCTGTTATAAATTGGCAGAGTCCGGGATCAGTAGCAGAGATCCGAAGTTTTCTAAGTCTTGCAGGATATTACCGTAGATTTGTTAAAGATTTCGCTAAAATTTCAACCCCATTGACGAAGTTGATTAGGAAGGATGTACCGTTCTTGTGGATTGAAGAATGTGAGGCTAGTTTCCTGACCCTAAAGGAGAAATTGACGACCGCCCCAGTTTTGTCATTACCAGAAGGTTCAGGAGGATTCATGATATATTCAGATGCATCCAGAGTTGGTTTGGGGTGTGTCCTGATGCAGAATGGAAAAGTCATAGCCTATGGGTCACGACAGTTGAAGAACTATGAGAAGAATTATGCCACTCACGATTTAGAGTTGGCCGCCATCGTGTTTGCGTTGAAACTTTGGAGACATTATCTATATGGGGAACAGTTTGAAGTACACTCAGACCATCGTAGTCTGCAATATCTTTTCTCCCAACAAGATCTTAACATGAGACAGAGGCGGTGGCTAGAATTTATTAAGGATTATGATTTTCCGATCAAATACATTCCGGGAAAAGGAAATGTCGTCGCTGATGCTTTGAGTAGGAAATCTTTGACTAGTTGCAGCTATAAACACACAAGAGAACAAGTTTGATGTTTTTGAAGAACTGGACGTTAAGGTCCTACCACTTGATGACTCGGTGTTGTTAGCAGCGATGTCAGTGTATGAACCAGAATTGATGGATCGGATTAAGAATGAGCAATTTGAAGATCCAAATTTAGCAAAAATCAAAGAACATATTGCGGAGAAGCCTGACTTCCAGTTGATGGACGGAGTTTTATATTTTCTGGGTCGACTGTGTGTACCGAAGATTGAGCAACTGATGATCCAATCCTGATGGAGGCACATCATACCAGATATGCGATGCACCCTGGAAGTACGAAGATGTTTAGAGACCTCAAAAGACGATTTTGGTGGAACAATATGAAGAGGGAAATCGCAGAATTTGTATCCAAGTGTTACATCTGTCAGAGAGTGAAGTTTGAACACAGAAAACCTCCAGGCTTGTTACATCCTTTACCGATTCCTCAGTGGAAATGGGAGCACATATCGATGGATTTTGTTTCAGGTTTACCGTTGACTAGACGGAAGAACAACGTGATTTGGGTGATTGTTGATCGATTGACGAAATCCGCTCATTTTCTACCATTCAAGAAAGGCATGAAGTTTAATGAGATGGCAAGGCTTTTTGTCGACGAGATAGTTCGTTTGCATGGTACCCCAGCCTCAATAGTTTCCGACAGAGATACGAGGTTCGTTTCCTCGTTTTGGAAATCATTTCAGCAGTCCATGGGCACCAAACTCAGTTTCAGCACTGCTTATCACCCACAGACAGACGGACAATCTGAAAGCACCATACAGACCTTGGAAGATATGCTTCGAGCTAGTGTCCTCGACTTTGGTGGCGAATGGGACGAACATTTGGCCTTGTGCGAATTTGCGTATAATAATAGTTTCCATTCAACTATTGGGATGCCGCCTTTTGAAGCTCTATACGGACGGAGTTGTAGGACTCCGGTTTGTTGGGAAGAGGTCGGTACAAGGAGTTTTCATGGACCGACTATCATTACGGAGACAGCTGAGAAGGTTCTTCAGGTCAGAGAAAGATTGAAGACGGCGCAATCTCGGCAAAAAAGCTACGCAGATAATAGAAGAAGGAAGCTAGAATTCCAAGTCGGAGATTGGGTGTTTTTGAAAACATCCCCGATGAAAGGCAGGATTCGGTTTGGGCAGAAAGGTAAACTCTCACCACGATATGTGAGACCATTTGAAATCAAGAGCCGGATAGGTGATGTAGCCTACAGATTGAAGCTTCCTCCCGAATTCGCAGGAGTACACGACGTATTCCTTGTTTCTATGCTACGCAAATACATCCGTGATCCATCTCATGTCATCCAGTATGAAGAAATTCAGATCAAGCCAGACTCCACGTACGTTGAACGTCCACTTCGTATTGTCGATGAGAAAGAGCAAGTGTTGCGGACGAGAACGATACGATGGGTGAAACTTCTATGGGATCACCATGGCCCTGAGGAAGCCACGTGGGAACTCAAAGAACAAGTCGCGCGACATTATCCAGAACTCTTTACCCAGGTATAATCATTCGGAGGACCGAATGAGTCCTAGTGGGGAAGAAATGTTACACCCCAACCCGATCTAATCCTGATTAGTATTAATTAACCATGTTTTAGCTAAATTAAATGTGTTCAATTGCTAATTATAGTGGTTAGTGTTTATTAACCCACTTAGACTCAGTTGGATGAGTTTTGCATCAGGTATAGGTGAGTGAGAACCGAATTGACTCAATTGGGTTGAGTCAGGAACTTTTTCGTAAACATAGGTTTTCGTGTTTTTCATAATTTGATCGTCATTTTGACATCATCGCGTATATTTTGATGAGTACGTACATCGATTTTCATATTGGGCAATTCTTCATTTGACCAACCGTTGTACCGATGGACCCTCATTTGACTCGAAATGGAAATAAATCAATTGAATGGACTTTCCTGCAATTTAGCACTTTTACCTTTAGATATAAATGACCTGTAGCCTCCTTTTCCATTCCTTTCTTCCTTTCTCACTACTATTCTCCTCCTTCTCTGTTTCTTCTTTTCTCAATCGAGCAAGAAGGAGCTGTGCATGTGCATTGGAGGCTCGGAAAGCTTGAGAAGGACTCTACTACATCCTTATTATCATCTTCTTCATCTCCTCCTCTTCATTCTTGGTTAGAAACTATCTCCACTCTTCTCCAATCCTTCCAAATTTGAAATACTTACTAGAGGTAGGCTTCAAGAACTTTTGGTGGGATTTTAGAGTTGCATTCGAGTAAAAAAGACTCTTGGTTGAGCAAACATGCATATTTATAATTTCTCCATGTGATTTTGTGGTTAGGGTTTGAGCATTTGGGGTTTTCTGGTTCTGAGTTGGAAAAGTTTGGTGAACTCTTCTTTGAGGCAAGTATAAGCATGATTTGGGTTACATTTTGTGCATTTTCATTTGATTCAAGAATTTCTCTTTTTCTCTCCATTATTTTGAGTTTTTATGTTGATAGATGATAAATGAGTTGGACTTATTCATGTGGGTTTGTTTTGGAATGTTTAGAAGTATTGTGTATGTGTTATGGGAGTAAGGAAGCTCATTTTGCAAGGATTAAACTAGAAGAGAAAAAGGAAACTGAACTTCGTAAGTTCTACCGGTAGAAGTGGTTCGAAATTGGACAGAGAGCTGAAGAAATTGAGAACCCTTAGTCTACCGGAAGTTCTACCGTTAGAAAGAGCTAAATTTTTTGCAGAGAGCCTAGAGAGGGAAATTCAGCTGTTTCTACCGGAACTACTACCGGTAGAGCTGCTTCTACCGGAAGTACTACCGGTAGAGCTGCTTCTACCGGAATTTCAACCGTTAGACGGACCTGACCCAGTTTGTTGGACCTTTTTTGGCTCAAATAAAGGTGTGTTGACCCTCCTGGGGTATTTTAACCCTCCTTAATCCCTCATTTAGTGGGTTTTGGAGTACACCCTCACCTCCGTAGGAACTTAGGGAATTTTGGGAATCTTATGACCATAGAATGGGAACTTTAACCACATAAATTGGGCCGATGGATATTCCTAGTCTAAAGCTATGCCATGAAGATTCGTTGGGAAGTTCAACGTGTTTCTCGTAACTAGTGACACCAAATAAAAGTAGTAATTCGTTGATTTTTCCAACTTATTTTGAAATGGACGGTAGAGGACTAGAAATATAAAAATCTAGAGTTAAATTGTAAAACAAAAATAACTTGATTTCTAATTCATTGCATTTCATATTGATGTGTGAATTCCCTTCGTATCTCAGAATCCTACATACTAGATTGATAAATTTTTAGTAATTCCATTTGAAATATTTCCAAATTGAAGTTTGGTAGAAATGAGGATTGAGTAAGAAATTGAAAAGATGTGATTATCATTTGATTTGGTTATGAATAATGAATATGAGTTTACTCAATTCTACTTTTATTCCGAGTATTTTTTATTCTATCGAGTCGGCACTACTTAGCTTCGAACCAGTGATACCCGACGGGGTTACACTCGGTTTATAAATTGAGACTACTGCAGTATGTCATATGGAGCTCTGGAACTCCAGACCCGGGTAGCCAGCTAGCCTTTGGCCGGGCCGCTGGTGACATCCCAACTAGATTTGCTCTCTTTTGAGAGGATGAGCTTAAGGTAGTAGCCAATTAGTGTGTTTCATCTTCTTGATTCATCCAGCATAAATCACTCCTTTAAATATGATTTGCCTAAAGGATACTTGATATTGCTCTTCCTTAAATTATCCATCTTAAATTCAATTGAAACATTATGTATTTCCTTATTATTGCCTGTACTTGCTTAATCGTTGTATTAATGATACTACATTTGGTGTCACAGTCTCAGGTGCAGTCTCCGGTCCCCCAGAGACCGAGGAGAGAGAGAAGGCTACCCATGAGGTACCTTCCGGTTTAGTGGAGTGGCCCGAGCCTGAGGCCCATTGAGCTTCCCGGGGAGAGCGTCTGCACTGTTTGAACAAACTCTTTTGTTGTGTGGGCAGCCCCTTTTTGTGTGGGCCACACTTAGACTATAGCAATTCTTTTTGTTTATATTTTTGGTAATGATGTATAGGGTTCTTTGGTTACCCTCTTTTGTATAACAATGTAATTAATTGTATAATTCTTTTGTATTAAACCTTGGACTATTATCTAGACTGAATGGAATTTGATACCTCACACAAATGAAATACAGCTTCCGCTATGTTAAATTGCTTTTGATGTGTTTAGTGAGTTCTAACTCACACATATGGACAGTTGGTTTCTCTCCTTCGTGTGTTAAACTTGGCTCGAGACAGGTACAACACGCGAGAGTACGTGTGACACACCTCGGGGATTACCCTAGGCCAGGGTGATTCGGGACCGGGATGTGACATACGTAAGTATGGTATCAGAGCCCTGCAAGTCTTTCTAAAAGACTTAGAAACCTTATTAGAGACGTTGTGAGGCTACGTTATAACGGGTTGTAAGTATAGATTAGATAAGAATAGTTAGTTCTTATTGTGAGATTGTTATTAGTCTTGTATTCTAGCTAGCATTGTGTGATAATAGTTAGGAAATAGTCTTGATTCTCCAATTGTTTTGCAGGGCAGTGGCATCTGGTTCCGGAAACGGGCACAACGGTGGAAATAATGAATTCCAAAATGATGGCTTGTTTGTGGACTTGATCAATGAACCCCCCCCCCCCCCCCCCCCCCCCCCTATGGATGATAGAATAATGGCGATGATGGAACAAATGACAAAGACTAATGAATATCTAGCAGCGCTGATGGCCAGACAAGGTCCAGTGCAGCCAAACCCGGGACCACCTGTGGTGATTCAGCCCAGGGAAAATGACCCAAATGTTCTGTACGATAAATTTACAAAAAGAGGAGCTATCGAATTCCAAGGAAAGGAAGATGCCATCCAGGCTGACAAATGGCTAGAGCATATCAACGATGTATTTGAGACGGTGATCTGCGATAACAGGCAGCGTGTAACTCTCACAACCTCCATGTTTCGAGGAGTTACTAAAGATTGGTGGAAGAGTGTTCGAGATCCCTACAGAGCCATGCCTAATGCTACCATATGGGAGACTTTCCAAGCGCAATTCCGCCGCAAATTCATACCACCTCATGTACATCGGAAAAAAGAAGAAGAATTCATCACCCTTAAGCAAAACAATATGACAGTGGTGACCTATGTGCATACCTTCACTCAGCTATCTAAATTTGCCAAAGATCTAGTTGATACGGAGGAGAAGAACGTGAAGAGATTCGTCGGTGGGCTCCATCCAGCATATGAAGAACAAGTGACAATGTACCGAAGACCTGAAACTTTTCAGGAGGCAGTGGACAGAGCCTATGTTGCAGAAGAGATGGCTACGAAGAAGAGAAATGTTGATCCAAAACGGAGCATGTCCTATGGGAAGAATTTTCAGTCACAGAAGCAGAAGAGTGCGATGAGTGGTGCTAATACACCCAAGTGCAAGACATGTGGTAAGGGGCACCCTACCGAGAGATGCTGGAGGAACACCGGTGCTTGCATTTTATGTGGATCTATGGAGCACCGAGCAGTTACTTGTCCCAGGAACCGGGGCTTGATTCCAAGAGCAGCTACTCTCTCTAGAGCTTGATTCCAAGAAGAAGACCTTGAGTGCAACTCCACACTTTCACAATTTGAAAACCAAGTTGGGGAAGATGAAGTTGGGGATGAAAGCTTCTTGAAAACACTTGCCAATTCCTTGTTTGACACTTGATTGAGTGAGGTTGGAAGGAAAGCAGAGAAAAGGAAGGAGATGAAAAAGAAAGGTGCCTAGGGTTTGGAATGACTTGAAAATGAGATGAATGATCTCATTGGGGCTACTTTAGCTTATATAAGCTAGGCAATTGCACTCAAGTCCATCAATTCCACTAAATTACCATTCGAGTCAAATGAAGGGTCATTTGATGGATTCTCATCAAACGACTTCGAGCTTATTACGAAAGTTGATGTACTCGTCGAGATACGCGTGTTGGTATCAAGAGTTTCCGTATTCGACGAAATACGTGAAAATTCGTATTTACACAAAAGTCCTTCATTCCAATGTTTGAGTCTAAAATCTCATTTAACCTAATCAATTCCATTCCTCACTATACCATTAATCCTAATCCATTTCCTTTGAGGCTAATTCCATATCATTTGGTCATAAACCATTATTAGTTCAATTAACCACAGTTAATTAGCCTTAAGCCCATTCAATTCACTTAATCTCTTTACTACCACTTCACTAAGTTCATTTGGGACTAATCTCATTGAGCTTAGTCATTAATTACCATTAAACTAGTTAAACACGATTAACTAGCATGAACTTCAATTAATTAGAGTTAATCTTAATTAACACGGGACGGGGCCTTACACCCGGCCGAAAGCTTTGATGTCACCCATATGGTGCTGCACTCTGTGTGGCTAGGGAGGCTTAATCTAAGGCTCCCATATTGATCTGTTTTGTTGCCCCTGTAACATCTTAGGAGGCTTAATCTTAGGAGCTTGAAATGTAGAAACGGAACTTTGGTGTATAAGATATCCTAGATCTATTCAGGAAATGTTTCTCCTTGCAACCAACATCTTATTCGAACATAATGAAATACATGAGGAAGGGATTCTCATGATTATTCCTTTTTGTTCAAGAATCGTATAATTTACGTTTAGGATCACTACAACAGTGAGTTATATTTGCTAATTGGCCAATCCACCATGATCTATGATGAATTGGGGTGAAACACAGATTGTACCTGGAGCTTTCAGGAGTCCCAGGCAGTCAATTATAAGACTAACTGGCAAAAAAAGCCCGTGCTTACATAAGAAATAAGAATTCATATATTTAAAAAATTCTTTAAATTCAAAATAATTTTTTTTAGCATTGTTTGTTATTTTCATTCATTTTGAGGATATGGAAAACTATTAATTAAAAAAATTAAGAAAGAGAATTATTTTTAATTAAATGACATTTCCGTTACTATTCATTAAATGGCATTGTCATTAAAAAAATTAAAAAAAAATGAAACAAAAATAAGAAAGGAAATGATAAAAGTAAGCAAATGATATTGAAAAGGAATTAAAAGAAGAAGGGATAATGAAGAGAAGGAGATGCACTAAACCATCAAAGGAGAGCAGAACCGTTATATATTTAGATAAATGTGCAAGAGTAATGGAGGGGTCATTATTAAATAAAATAGAGAGAAGTTGCATAACATATTGATCAAAATAAATTGAGAGGTCAAAATCAATTGAACAAATTGAAGCTCATGCTAAGCCTAGTAAAAAAGAAATTCCAATTTAGTGTTTTCCTTTAAATATTGTTTCATAAAAAATAAAGAGAAAGCACATAAATATATTTTCTCAAAAAAGGCTCATGCTAAACTCCGGCCCAACTAATATTATCTAGCTTTGAAATTGCTATCAAAGAATATATATATATATATATGTAAAAAAAAAGATCGATGATTTGATATTTGAAAATTATATTTAAATAAAATTAAGAAATTGTTGAGCTCATGAATTTGCACTTACATAACATTTTAGGATGAATTAGGGATTTAATTAAATGAATTGCATCATTATTCATATAATTTCATCATTTCATACATTTTCACTTAGGAACCTAAATTTTCATACTTTTAATACATTTTCTACATTAACTTAGAATGTTTTGCAAATTTTCTCCGAGGAGTTCCAGTTGGAGTAGAACTCTGTCCGGGTGGGTCCTGCCTCAATATGGGCTATTCAGTATTTGATGTGTTGAATTAGAATGTGCAGAAAATGATAATTGCAGGCTTCTGTCACGGAACGCACTTTCAAGTACACATTGTCATCCTGGGCCTTGCATTGCTGAATTAAAGTAAATTGAAGAATTCACCATGTGGACCCCACACACAAGCCATATGCAAATTAATCAAAAGAAGGGTCCACTCATCATGTCAATTGAAGAGTCCTAACTACAGTAGAAGACTTCTCATGGGGCCCACTATTCAAGCAGATGAAATGTCCCACATGGCAAGGTCCGCAGTAATTGCAAATTTGAAATTATTAATGGATAATTCAAAGAGTACAATTCTGATTGGAACAAAAGAAGAAGAGTTTGAATCATCCACATCTAATGTCCTTTCAAAAATGAAAGTTGTGCAGAGATAGAATCCATTGCAAATCAAATTTTAAAAGTTAATCCCGTTTTTCTCAGGATAACTCATCTTCAAATTGCTATAACTTTCAATCTGACCGTCGGATTGATGAAATTTACCTATTGTTAGAAATCTTATTCAGAGTAGATATTTGTAGAGCCCAAGAACGTGCAAATCAGAGCTATATTGATAAAGTTATGAGCCCGGAGATTTTCATGTTCATTTTTAGACGGTATTGCAATTAAATCCGCACCGTTGATAATCAATTGCAACGCATCCCTTGTGGGACCTCATTTGAAGATTAACCAAGCCACCCAGAGGTTTCCAGAAGCTTCCACCTCATTCAAAATAAAAAAGGATAAGAGTTATACCTTATCAATTAAGAAAAATCAAATCTGCAGAGAAGGTGTCCAGATTCAATATATCTGATAGATAACCGGAGAAATAAAAGGAACAAAAAAGTAATAAAAGGAACCAAAAAGTAGCATACAAGAGTAATTCCCTCCCCTTGGACGTCCACTATTACTGTCTCTCATCTTTCTCTTCTTTCCCTAATTAATAGAATTTAAGAGTTATTTTTGGGTATTCTGGAGCCCTGTTCCAGAAATGCGTTAGAAGAGTGTGAGAGAAAATTGTAATTGCTATAAAGTTCTTAATGAAAAAAATCACATCTTTTGCAATGGAGGAGTAGATCCCTAGATCAGAGTAAAATGATGTTAAGTATTTCTAATCGTTAATTTATGTGATATTTTTGTCTCTTGCGTATTGATTACAATAATAAATCTGCCTTCTGTCATTGACAACCTATGTTATTCAAATTTTTTTTATTTGAACAATGCTTTAATCATGTATATTTTCTTAATAGATTATTCTTAGATTGAAATTCTTTGATAATCTATCTTTGATTAATATGTGATATTTAGTTAAGTTCATAATCTCATTAGGTAAAGGAGATTTTTGCCTTAAATAAATTGTGAAAATTTGTGCTCTTTGATAGACAAATTATCCGAATTAGAAACATTGATTTGTTTCTGATTTGAAGAATTTTTTGGACAAATTTATTTTATCTATTTCATAGAATGATAATGGGACTACTTAATGGATTCATAATATTCTGATTTTTATTTTCTCATATTTTATTGCTGCATTTGCTCAATCTTATTATTGTTTTCACTACAACAAACTGCACTTTTAGCGACGAAATTATTCGTCGTCACAAGTAAATAAAACGTCGGTAAATATATTTAGTAATTTCGTCGGCCAGTGAAAACCTTTACCGACGAAATATTTTTCGTCGGCAAAAAGTTGGTCATTACCGACACGTATTTGAATTTTACCGACAATTAAAAAACGTTGGTAATATTATTTTAACTTTTCTAAAAATTTAGTGAATACTTTTACCGACGTTTATTTTCGTCGGCAAATTAAAAAATAAAAAATGTGGTACTTTTGCCGACGAAAATAAAACGTCGGTAAAAAAAAGAAAAAATAAACAAAAAACAAAATGACTTATACCGACGTTTATTTTCGTCCGTAAAGTAAAAGGGAAAAATGAAAAGAGTTTAAAAAACTTCTAACAACGTTTTATTTTCATCGGTAAAATAAAAAAAAATAAAAACCACTTTTACCGACGTTTTATTTTCGTCGGTAAAATAAAAAATTAAAAAAACATTTACCGACGTTTTATTTTCGTCGGTAAAGTGAAAACGAAAAATAAAAAAAATAAAACTACGTTTACCGACGTTTTATTTTCGTCGGTAAAATAGAAATTAAAAAATAAAACAACTTTTACCGACGAAAATAAAACGTCGGTAAAAGTGATTTTATTTTTTTTAAAATACCATATTCGTGTTTTTTAATATTATTTTCCTGCAAAGCTGTTTATACACCTGTATCAGAAGTAAACCTATTCATCTACCTATATTCAATATAAAAAATTCATTAAAACAAAAGGTGCTAAATAACATATTTGTTTTTGTAATATAATTTTCCTGTAAAGCTATTTATACACTTGTATCAGAAGTAAACCTGTTCATCTACCTATATTCAATATAAAAAATGCATTAAAACAAAAGCTGCTAAATTAACAATCATCGCCATTTTTCAACTAATCATTCATTTCATTAACCAAATATTATAATCAACAATGATACAGTCCAAAATAAATATTCAATATACATATACAAATAAACAAACAAGAATAAAACACCCCCAAAAGTCTGCAACCGACCGCAAAGTGTTAATCAATCTGCAATGAAAAAAAAACAATAACATTAGAATCTTTTCAACGAATGAAATTATAAATAAAAGATAAACATGTATATATAGATATATAAATATCTTTTCCTAAGTTTTTCGGCGGCCTATTTTTCGGCCTAAGTATTGATAATCGGGCGGTTTGTGTCTAATTCGATAACCAGAAGTCCGATTCACTAACCGTAAATTCCAACAAGTTAATTTGGCCTTGAACAAGGTACCCGTGCCGGTTTCTGGGCTGTCCGATTGCCGATTCCCGTTTTCAACCTCTAACGGCCTATTTTCAAGACTAAGAGTTAAGAATCCAACGTTTTTAGGTCTAATTCATTAACTGGGAGTCCAATTTACGAGCCGTCAGTTCCTGCAAGTTAACTTCGACTCAAGCGATGTGTTCGTGCTGGTTGCCGATTTTTCCGGGGGTCGTTTCCCATTCTGGACCCCCTGAGGGCTGTTTTTGAGCCTAAGTGTTAGGAAAATCCGATGTTTTCGCCTTTAAATCTCTAACCGGGAGTCCTATCTGCAAACCATCAGTTCCTATAAGTCACTCTACCCTCAAGCGAGGTGTTCGTGCCGGTTTCCGATTTTTCCGGGGGATGATTCCCGTTCCGGAGCCCCGGCGGGCCGTTTTCGAGCCTAGTGTTGGAAAATCGTTAATTTTCGCTTCTAATTCTCTAACCGGGAGTCCTTTAAACGAACCGTCAGTTCATATAAGTCACTCTACCCTCGAGCAAGGTGGTTGTACCGGTTCCCGATTTTTTCGGGAGTCGGTACCCGTTCCGGACCCCCGGCGAGCCGTTTTCGAGCCTAAGTGTTGGAAAATCGTCGATTTTCGCTTCTAATTCTCTAACAGGGAGTCCTATCAGCGAACCGTCGGTTCGTATAAGTCACTCTACCCTCGACCGAGGTGCTCGTACTGGTTCCCGATTTTTTTTAGGGCTGGTTCCCGTTCCGGATCCCCGGCAGGCTGTTTTCGAGCCTAAGTGTTGGAAAATCGTCGATTTTCGCTTCTAATTCTCTAACCGGGAGTCCTATCAGCGAACTGTCAGTCCGTAAAAGGCACTCTACCCTCGAGCAAGGTGCTCGTGCCATTTCCCGATTTTTTCGGGGGTCGGTTCCCATTCCGGACCCCCGGCGGGACGTTTTCGAGCCTAAGTGTTGGAAAATCATCGATTTTTACTTCTAATTCTCTAACCGGGAGTCCTATCAGTGAACCGTCAGTTCATACAAGTCACTCTACCCTCGAGCGAGGTGCTCGTGCCAGTTCCCGATTTTTTCCGGGGTCGGTTCCCATTTCGGACCCCCGGCAGGCCGTTTTCGAGCATTAGTGTTGGAAAATCGTCGATTTTCGCTTCTAATTCTCTAACCAGGAGTCCTATCAGTGAACCGTCAGTTCGTACAAGTCACTCTACCCTCGAGTGAGGTGCTCGTGCCGGTTTCCGATTTTTCCAGGGGCCGATTCCCATTCCGGACCCCCGGCCGGCTGTTTTCGAGCGTAAGTGTTGGAAAATCGTCGATTTTTACTTCTAATTCTCTAATCGGGAGTCATCTCAGCGAACCGTCAGTTCGTACAAGTCACTCTACCCTCGAGCGAGGTACTCGTGCCGGGTCCCGATTTTTTCGGCGGTCGGTTCCCATTCCGGACCCCCGGCGGGCTGTTTTCGAGCCAAAGTGTTGAAAAATCGTCGATTTTCGCTTCTAATTCTCTAACCTAGAGTCCTATCAGCGAACCGTTTGTTTGTATAAGTCACTCAACCCTCGAGCGAGGTGCTCATGCCGTTTCCCGATTTTTTTTTGGGGGCCGGTCCCCTTTCCGGATCCCCGGCGGGCCGTTTTCGAGCCTAAATGTTGGAAAATCGTCGATTTTCGCTTCTAATTCTCTAACAGGGAGTCCTATCAGCGAACCGTCAGCTCGTACAAGTCACTCTACCCTCGAGTGGGGTTCTCGTGCCGGTTTCCGATTTTCCGGGGGCCGGTTCCCATTCCGGACCCCCGGTGGGCCGTTTTAGAGTCTAAGTGTTGGAAAATCATCGATTTTCGCTTCTAATTCTCTAACCGGGAGTCATATCAGCGAACCGTCAGTTTGTACAAGTCACTCTACGCTTGAACGAGGTGCTCGTACCGGTTTCCGATTTTTCCGAGGGTCGGTTCCCATTCCGGACCCCCGGCGGGCCGTTTTCGAGCCTAAGTGTTGAAAAATCGTCGATTTTCGCTTCTAATTCTCTAACCGGGAGTCCTATCAGCGAACCGTCAATTCGTACAAGTCACTCTACCCTCGAGCGAGGTGCTCGTGCTGGTTCCCAATTTTTTCGGGGGGCCGGTTCCCGTTCCGGACCCCCGGCGGGCCGTTTTCGAGCCTTAGTGTTGGATAATCGTCGATTTTCGCTTCTAATTCTCTAACCAGGAGTCCTATCAGCGAACCTCTCTATTCGTACAAGTGACTCTACCCTCGAGCAAGGTGCTCGTGCCGGTTCCCGTTCCGGATCCCCGACGGGCTGTTTTCGACCCTAAGTGTTGGAAAATCGTCGATTTTCGTTTCTAATTATCTAACCGGGAGTCCTATCAGCGAACCGTCAGTTCGTACAAATCACTCTACCCTCAAGCGAGGTGCTCGTACCGGTTCCCGATTTTTTCGGAGGCCGGTTCCAGTTCCGGACCCCCGGCGGGCTGTTTTCGAGCCTAAGTGTTGGAAAATCGTCGATTTTCGCTTCTAATTCTCTAATTAGGAGTCCTATCAGCGAACTGTCAGTTTGTACAAGTCACTCAACCCTCGACCGAGGTGCTCGTGCCGGTTCCCAATTTTTTCGGGGGTCGGTTCCCGTTCCGGACCCCCGGCGGGCCGTTTTCGAGCCTAAGTGTTAGAAAATCATCGATTTTCGCTTCTAAATCTCTAACCGGGAGTTCTATCAGCGAACCGTCAATTCCTACAAGTCACTCTACCCTCGGACGAGGTGCTCGTTCCGGTATCCGATTTTTATGATGTTGGTAAAACAGTCCTGCTAGTATTCCAAGTTCTATGTGGATGGAAACCAACACAGTTCACACAAGGTGCACATGCCAAGGTGATAAAAATGCAAGATCATAGTTGTCCCTTAAGTGGGTCCCTATGTGGATGCTGTTGGATTACTCATTAGCTAACCCACTATATGAAGCATATGATAGTTTGGCTCCTGTAATAAAAAAAATTTAAATAACTGTTCATGTTCCTTGAATTGCAATAAATGATGTGTTGATGATGATTATTGTTATATATTCAAAACCAAAAAAAAAAAAAAAAGGGGTTGTCTACCTGCCCTTAAGAGCATCCATCATGATCTCTAGTAGATGTGCCATCACCAGCAGAAGTGGTCCCTCTCGTGATGTCGATATAGGTGGTCGGATTTATCCCTGCTGCAGCTGCCAACTGATGAACAAGGGCCTCAAGTGCAGCCTGCCTCTTAGCCTGCTCGGCTAACTACTCCCACAGGGCGATCACCTCAAGATCCGGTGCCCGAGACTGTGTAGAAGATGAAGAGGTCCTAGTGTATATCCCATACCCTTTTAAATATCCCGACCTCTTTCCAAGCACATCAACAACAATCTGTTCCTCAGTCATCGAAGCTGTGACAGAGGGCTGCGACTGCTCCTCAGTCTGCTGCACCAAGGCCTATTGCCATTTAAATCAATAAGGGATTTAGAATGCTTTTATGGCATTATTGATCATAATTTATTTATCAGCATACGTACATGTCTCTGCTGAGCCACCTCATTTACCCACTCATTACTTTTTTCTCTATAGTGGGTGTCGCGGAAGAACTGAGTAATAGGCGACGCTTGACCGGCATTTTGTGCCGTCTGTCATTTGAAATGGCTTTGTATTAGATATGAACCCAACTACATATTGATAAATTAATAAACTTAATCAAGTTTCTTCATATGAATATAATTAGTACCATCAGAGATAACTTCGATGCAAATGACCTAGAGCCACTAGTATGATTATATGGCAGCTTGGCTCGACTCTCTTGAACTTTTTTCGACTTCGACTACATAGAAAAATAATAATACAGTAGCAATCATTTATAAAATCATTACCAATAGAATTACGTTGGAATATAATCAATTGTTGTAGATAACATCCCAAATTTACCTTCCAGGCTGGTGATTCCCAGCACTGCGAGACCATCAACTGCCAATCAGCCGGATCACAACCCTCCGCCGGGTGATCCTGGGGTCGGGGGAACCCCCTGCTCCAACAACTCGAGATAGTGACTATGCAGTTCATACTTCCAACTCCTATACAAAACCCCGCATTGGCGGTCAATGTCCGCCCTGAGCTGCATATCGCCCTCGTAGTCCCCGATATCGAAAATTTGCTGCAATTAGGGGAGAGCCATATAAAGATTAGTAATAACAAACTATAATATATTAAGCTGCAATTGGTGTCAGACAAGCATCCAGTCATAAAACTTCATCGAATCAAAATTTGAGTCTACATTTTTTTGAAAGTAGCTCTCAACCTACACTACATTGTCGGAATAAGGTTATAGATGATATCATATATGATAGCATGTCTATGTTTCAACCCAAAAGCATGTTTTACACTTCTAGCCAAAATAGAAGTTCTAACTGCATTATTGATTGAATTCAGATGGTTGCAAAGGCAAGTCAGATATTTTTTTTTTGAAATGGAACTTAGCTTTTTGTTTTTTTTGAAATGGCAACTCAGATATTCTCAAGAGCAAACTGTATGGCAAGTCAGATATTTTTCTGTAGTTTCACAAAGGCTAGAGATCATAAGAGATTCCTTTAGCTAAATTAAATGGATTCCATGCCCTCAAAATAGACAATGGCTCATCTATTTTCATGGATTCCATGCCCTCAAAATATATAATCAAATTGTAATGTGGAGCACAACTATAATCAGTTTGGTTGATTTTCTCGTTGAAGTTTACCTGAAGTGCAGCAATGACAGCAAGCTTGATCCCATTGTCAAGCTTCTCCCATTCATGGGACTTGACTGGGGCAACCTCTCTAATGGCTAACCCAAGATGGTTAACCAGTGATGGGGCATGTTCCCCGACTGGCCTATGACTGTAGATGGGGATCGAGTCTGGGATGTTATGAACCAGCTGTTTCCTCAGCTTTGTCACATTATTCCCTCGCGTAACACCCTTTACACGGCTCGAAACCTCCGAGATTGGGGCTGATGCTATTAAAATGAAAGTGCTAAATGAGTTAGTGAACACAAATCATTAAATTAAGGTGAACCATTCTGAATCTTAAAATGTCATAATTTTCTCACCTACGCTGCTCCCGACTATATGAGGACTCGTAGGAAGCTAGGACGACTGAGGCTGGGTTGGCGAGGGCCGTGTGGTCAGAGGCTGGGGGGCTGCCAAATCAGGGGTGCTTACTGATCCTCCAGACCGTGTAACTAGAAGAGTAGCCGGCGGAGGCTGTGTCGAGGCCTTAGGTGTGACTAGAATTGCAGCTGCGATCCTCCGAGCACGTTTCACCCTATTTTCCCGAGGCATATCTGCAATCTGACATAACACAAAGTGACAAGGAAAATAAATAATTATTAGCAAAAATCAATAATATTAGTAAAGTGAATGTCAACAATTTACATTAAATGGAAATGGAAATCATTTTACCATGAGTTTCACCGTCAAAACTAATATTTTCAAGTACACGTCATAGACATTCATAAAAAGATTACCTCATCCGATTGAGACCAAGATGTCTCGTCATCTACATCATCTTCGCGGGGAATGTAGTTCTCATCCTTATCATTCACACTAACATTCCTCTTTCCCTTCTCGTTTGTCTCTTTAGCCAAACCAAATGTAGTACATGCGGTCGACGGGAGTCCTAGAGATGCAAGTTTTTCTGCATTCTGCTTAATTGTCGTTTTTCTCTTTAATAAATAATTGGATGCTTGCACTTGACGAGATAACTCTCCTGGTTTGACCCATTTTTTCCCTCCGTTTGGTATCTTTTGCAAATATGATATATAGAAGTAAGAATAAAATGTGAAATGTAGAAATGTCTTATCCATATATGAACAAATCAAAAGAGAAAATGAAATTGAAGACAATGTCATTATGTAAGACAAGATTTTTATTAATTTACTTAATCGTTACATATGCAAAACCTGAAAAAAACACTACATGTCATATTCCATGTCATCATCTTCCTGACTATGAACATCATTTTCTTCTTCATTTTCGTACTCCGCCAGTGTTTCATCCTCGTCTTGGCCATCCTCGTCTGCTGACTCATCACTAAGAACGATATCAGGATCTAGATCATCCCTAGAGTATTGGACACTAGTACCATCGACGAGGACTAGGACAACAAATGTCGTTTCGTGTTGCTGAAATACATCATTAGGCACGTCGTCGTCGTCGTCGTCATCCCGCTTAGCGGGTACATCCCATACTCCTCGAGGCTTGACCCGTTCTACGACTCTCCAATTTTTTCCTCTGCTAGTGCTATTGACGTAGAATACTTGTGTCACCTGACTTGGTAGGCACCAACGACCCGTGATATCAATGCTTGTAACATGCTCTTCGATGTTTATCTTGTGCTTGGTACTAGTGTTGTACCATTCACATTCAAATAAGACCACCTTACCCCCGTGCCGATAGGACAATTCCCAAACTTTGCAGATGTAGCCATAATAGTCCTGCTTCACCCCTTGGTGTTCCCCTTCCACGACCAAGCCACTACTCTGGCTCCTACAACATTTCTCATGGTCTATAGTGTGGTATCGGACGTAATTGCAATCACACCCCTGGTAAAGATTAACTAGGGATCTAGGGCCATTTGCTAATGACCACATCTCATCAAAAGCTTTTGGTGACCCTAGAGTTCGTAATTGATTCATCTACATAAGCAGATTAAGACAAATGTATTAGACTAATGTTATTTGAAGTGCAATTTAATAATATGTAGCAATTAAAATGATGGTATTTTATATGTCTTACACGTTGTTTGAACCATCCTGCAAATTATTTTCGTTGTATCTGCCCGACATCTCTAGTTCTTTGATCTTGCACTAAATTCTTGTGTTCCCTACTCAAGATAGCTTTTAATGAATAAGTAAGAGTAGAGAATGAATAAAGGAGTTAACAAGCAATGCATAAATATGGCTAGATTGAAGCACATACTGTAGATACAGCTCCACCTCGGGGCAATTATTCAGCACAAACCAATGAGCCATGTCTCACTTTTTTTTAGAATGATCATGTGCTCTTGGCATTGGTCCAATGGGACGAACAGTTTGTGTGAAGACCGACATCCCCGGGCCACGTTCGCCACCATCATCATAGCGCTCTACTCGATCATTCTGCCTTAAATACATTGAGCAAAAAGTGAGGCACTCTTTGCGTATGTAAGCCTCAGCGACCAGACCTTCAGGCTGAGCTCGGTTGCGAACGTACCCTTTTAGGGTCTTCAGAAACCTTTAGACAACCAATGATAACAATTACGATTTTCAATGCAAGGTAGTTAGTTGCACTAATACATAAATAATTAATCAATAGTCATCAACTATTACCTTTCTATTGGATACATCCACCGATATTGCTCCAGTCCACCAAGCATGGCCTCGCGTGGCAAATGAACCGATAGATGAACCATCACATCAAAAAAAGCAGGAGGAAAAATCCTCTCCAGCTTGCACAATATTAAAACTATCTGCTCCTCCAATTTTTTTCAAATCATCGTGTCTCTGTGTTTTCGAGCAGAGGTCTTGGAAAAAGCTGCCTAACTCAAACAACGTTGTACAGATATCCTTATTCAGAAAGCCGCGCATGCAAATAGGAAGGATGCGTTGGATAAGGATGTGGCAATCATGGCTCTTTAAACCAGCTAATTTTTCATTTTTCGAGGTTACACACCTCGAGAGGTTCGCTGCATAGCCGTCTGGGTATTTGATCGACTTCAAGAATTCATAAAATCCATCTCAATGTTTTGTTTCCAAAGTGTAAGAGGCATGCGGCTTCAAGCTGGATCCATCGCCCCTCTCCACTAGATGCAACTCTGGCTTGATGCCCATATTTTTCAAATCCTTACGCGCTTTCTCGGTGTCCTTGTTTTTGCCCTTTATGCCCAAAATTGTTCCAACCAAAGCTACACAGATGTTCTTCTCAATGTGCATAGGATCAAGGTTGTGTCGGAGTTTTTTGCACTTCCAGTAGGGCCATTCAAATAGGATACTTTTCTTTATCCAATTCAGTTCTCCGGAGTCACGCGGTCTTTTGTTATTCTTGCCAAACTTGACCGACGCTAGTTCTTCTAGCTGATCGATCTAGTACCTTTTGCCCCGGTAAATCCAAAGAAATGCTTTCACGCTCAGACTGACCGTTGAAGGCCTTGCTTCTACGCCATTGGTGGTTCAGTTCCAAGTATTTTCGATGGCCAATATACCCAATCTTATTTTTCAACTTCACCCCTAACGAGTTGTCGTTACACGAGGGGCAAGCATTATAACCTTTTGTGCTCCACCCAGAGAAGTTACCATACGCAGGAAAGTCATTTATCGTCCACATTACAGCCGCATGCATTTGAAAGGTCTGTTTAGTGGAGGAATCATAAGTCGATACACCATGATCCCACAGCTCCTTCAACTCATCAACCAAGGGCCTAAGATATACATCGATATCGTTTCCCGGTGAGCTTGGTCCAGGAATAAGTAATTGTTGACACCAAAAAAAGTCACTATGTCTCCTCCACATCAAGAAGCCTCGTGAAGCTGCATCCTGCTACAAAACAGGCAAAGCTACTTCAAGCATCGGATCTTGTCAGAATCAGACAAAAACTGAAAGATCTTTCAAGGCAACCAAAAGAGGGGTACACCTAAGGTTTCGGGCCATTCCGACAGCGTTTGGCCGAACTTCACTGCTCCGACAGCTAAACAAGCGCTCTCGGCGGCGACATCATCAAAGAGGCCAAAACTTTGATCAGAGCCTACGGATGACTCCAGAATGTCTCCAAAGGGCTCCATGCAAACTTTCAAGTCAAACCGACAACGTTTGACCCTCCATCAATGCTCGAGCAGCAAAATCAAGCCTCCCGACGGCAGGACCCACTGAAGCCATCACTCATCAAACAAAATACATGAGTGGCTTCAACATGCTTTCAAAAGGCTGCACGTCGAATTTCAGGTCATTCCGACAACGTTTGACCAGATTTCGATGCTCCGAGAGAAAATCAAGCCTACCGGCGGTGGAGCATCCAGGACCATGACATCCAAAACGGAGCTGATGGAACGTCTCAAAATGACTCCAATAGGCTCCCTGTCAAATTTCAGGTCAATCGGACATCGTTTGACCACATAGCAAAGCTCGGCATTTTCCCCGCAGCAAAATCAAGTGAAGCATCGATGGGACCCCAAACGGCTTCAAAACTCAAATAAAAGCCCATGGTTGGTCCTATCCGCTACTCAAGAAGCTTCACCTCAATTTTCAGGTCATTCCGACATCGTTTGACCTAGTTTCGACTCT
Source organism: Umbellularia californica (assembly GCA_028538565.1). NCBI lineage: Eukaryota > Viridiplantae > Streptophyta > Magnoliopsida > Laurales > Lauraceae > Umbellularia > Umbellularia californica. The sequence goes on along the minus strand of JAPQWN010000012.1, from coordinate 34,979,487 downwards.
TGACGGAAAATCGGCTACAAAGTCTTTGGCTTTCCCGAAAAATGGGAAACTTTGTACTCCGATTTCGCGCGGGTTCTCGTCAAGTTTTCTCCAAGAAAATCAAGTCAATAATTGAGGAAAAATGTCAAGAAAAATACAGAAGAAAGAAGGAACGAAAAAGACGGAAAAACGGCCGAAAACGACGCTCGGCGACCAAACGGGCCAAAACCCTAAGGTCGCCGGCGACCCTGCAAATCCGGGTCGCCGGATTTTGCACCAAAATGCCCGATTTTCGATCCTTTTCGCGATTCGGGTGTTCCTGCCTCTGTGATTTTCTGAAAATCCAATGTTTGATGCTTGAAAACGACTGATCTTCGTCGACATCTTGGATCCGCCGTCAAAAGCATGAAATCATCACCGATCGTTCCAAGATCGCCAACCGGCTGACCAAGAAAGTGCACTTTCTGTTCGACCGATCGTGAAATCGACAAGACAGATGTCACCGGCCCACCAACATCAACTAATGTCTGAAATTGCATCGCAATCCGACATCAAACAATGCGTGGATCCACCTGTGATGATCGCAAGAAGAATCTCAAAAGACGCGGCGCGGCCCGCGACTCTTCACATGCCTTGGCAACCACTTAATGTCGTTAATTGACCCGTTTATGACAACTTAATGCAGTCATTAACTCATTATTTTGGACGGCCCAATCAGATTCAAGCATTTGGGAGTTACAAATCCAAGCAATCATAGCATTAAACCCATGAAACTCCCATCATCATGAAGCATAAAGGCAATTAAAAGCCCACTAACTTCATCGGCCAATCACAAGCCATGAAAAAGGAGTTACAAAATCAACTTGTAACTCCTCATCAATGCTCTCATCATGGCTATCAATGCCCATAACCACCCCATGGCTACTAAAAGCCTATAAAAGGAGATCCATTTCCAAGAGAGAGAGCATGATCATCATCGACATCTATCGACTTGAAATTCTGCACTTCTCCCAAAGAAATCCAGACGAAGTCCTACTGCTCTGCTGCAAAGAACACCACAAGGTGATCAACGTCCCTCGGGGGGCCACCCCCCTAAGGTCACATCCTTCTCCAACATGGCCTAAACGCGGCTTTTCAGCCCGTTTACTCGGTTTTTCATTGGATATAGGACCTTCTCTTGGTCCTTGTCCTTTAAAAAACTGAGGTTAGGAGCCAAGCCAAAGAATCAAAACATCACATGTTCTCATTTGAAGGACGATGGCGAAGTTCATACATGACTTGCGACCGTCGATTTCAACGTGTCCCCACAATCTCCTGAGAAGTTAGATCCATTTTCTTACTTTTCTATTGTAGTTTGTATTTCTTAAAGAGACAAAAAGAAATCACAATTCTTGTCTTTCACATTTGATGAGTTTTGTAAAATCGCCTTTCACGGCAAAATCGCCTTTTACGGCAAACAAACAAAAACGCCTCCTACGGCATTTTAAAAAAACAAACTTGTCTATTTTCTTAATATTAATGCAATTTGAAAAGTTAGAAAAAAGGATTGATTTCCTTTCCACTTGTGAAGGTGAATTTCCGGATTATCACCATTCCAAATTCCAAGTAGAAAGTAAATCTGGCATACCCGTACAAAAATGTTGATGCCCGAGATTTTCCCTCCTCCGCCGAGACCCAGGTCAGCCCCCGGGGTGCGGAAGGAAAGGATGGAAGATTTCTTTCAGGTCCATCAGTAATGACATCATCAAGAATGGCTCCTTCATGCACATCCATGGTGGCAAATTATAGGGCATAAGTATGACAAGCCACATGCTATAAGAGGTGCTCATGTTACCGAAAGGATTGAATCCATCGGTGGCTAACCCCAGCCTCACATTACGTGTCTCTTGGGCAAACTTCGGATATTTCTTATCAAAATCTTTCCATTCCATTGAATCAGCCGGATGCCGCGCTATCCCATCGTCAACGCGCTTATCACTGTGCCATCTCATCTCTGTGGCTGTCTTCCTAGACATATACAATCTGCGTAACCTCGGTGTCAATGGGAAGTAACGGAGCACCTTATGAGGGATCTTCTTTCGCTTGCCATTATTGACCTTGTACCTAGGCTCTTTACATTCTGGACATTTATCCAATTGAGCATTCTCTTTCCAATACAACACACAATTGTGTTTGCAGGCATCTATGTTCTTATATCCCATGCCCAAGTCACGTAATAATTTCTTCGCCTCGTAAACTGAGGCCGGCACCACATGACCTTCAGGTAAGAAGTCCTTAAAAATCTGAAGGACCTTGTCGAACGACTTGTTGCTACACCCACTTTCTACCTTCACATGCAATATCTTGATGACAAATGATAACAGAGTATCTGAGCTTTTACATCCTGGGTACAGGCCACGCTGTGAAGCCTTCAACAAATTTTCAAAATCCTGCACGTCATCCCTCTCTTGAGTATCTTCTTCCAAGTAAGTACCCCTACGATGGTCCTCTATCAACTCATCGTATTCATCCTGATTCTCTTCTGATTCATCATCGCTATCATCCGAATCATCGGGTTGAACTATAGGTTCCCCGTGATATATCCACTGTAGGTATGAGACCATCATTCCATGAATGTGCAAATGACATCTCACGGTTTCGTAGTCTTGCTTTCGATAGTTACAGCAATCATTACACGGGCAGTTAATCAACATTGCCCTGCAATAATTCACCTTTGCAAAATCAATAAATGAGATCACCCCAGCTATGTACTCCGCACTAAATCGGTTCTGATAATGTAATATCCAACTCCTATCCATATCTGACCTAATCACAAGTAATTAGAAATTAGGAATTAGAAATAGAATTTGCTCACCAATATTGAATAGACTGAGTGTCAGTTAATTTTCACAAAAAAAAAAAATGGTGTATAAATTACTTGATAGCATTAGTTTGACCTATCATTAGTATCAGTATGCTTGCCTTTTGCTCCTTGTTGCCAAATGGTGGTTTATGTTAGAGAGATTGGGGGAAAAGTCCATGGTTAGGACTTTTGTTTGTTTACTTATGTTGAAGGGCTTGGAGTTTTCTTGATTCCAAGTTTATCCTATCCTGGGAAGAAATTAAATCTGTTTTTTTGTGTTTGAGAGATTTGAGGATGATATGCCTTCTTTAACTCTAAAAGCTGCTATGAATACACCTCAGTTCATAGGCAAACTAACCCATTAATTTCATTTTGGGTGGAGAAAGACATGTCTATAAGCTTATGCCATTTCCAATGCTATAGTGCCAAAATATGTGAACAATTTGCAAATTGGAGTACAACTAGATGCACCGTTAACTTTTAGGAAATGCGAAGTATAAATGTTTGAGTATGTGATAATTAAAATTTTAGTATTGGTGTAGGAATGCAAACCGAAGAAAGCAAAACCTGCCTACCCAAAACCGAGCTGATAATCAAAAGCAGCAAAAAAACCAATTAAAGGAATCCTACAAACATCAATAACATAGCACAAACACCGATACGCAAATAATAAAACTTAAACACCCGGATAACCCACCTCCCTTCACAGCTGAAATGCCCGAACCACACCGTTAAATCTTCTGCTTAATGCCCAGCCAGCAAGTTCCGACCGTTCGATCGAAAACCCAACAACAAAACTCAAAGAAGAATCTCATCAAACAACTGGTGTGCATAACAATCTTAACAGACAAGCGCCCCATATTTCAATCCAATCCAACAAACAAAACAAGACCCAAGAGAGATCCAAAAGATAACTACTTTTCCCCCTGATTTCAAGGCTTCCTATCAGGAGAAGAAAAATAAAACAAAACAAGACCACCCAAGTGTCTGAATCTCTTATCTTTTCCAAAAATAACAACCAAATGAACAAAACAACACAGGAAGAAACAAATCACATATGATCTCCATCATCCAAAAGTTCACAGTTACACCGGTAAAAATGGTGCTTTCAAACCAATATTGTGCCCATGCTTGTCTATTCAGAGGATGCATTGATCCCCTGTTTTATCATCAAAGAAATCCCTCCTTTTCTTTTTATCAAAAAATTTAACAGTAAACTTCAATCCAACCCATCAGCAGTAAAGCACTCATACCTACCAGGCTATACTTTCAATCATGGTCATCGTCATCAACAAACCAACATTTGTCTGAAATTAGTTGATGGATTCTACTTCTTCACTCATCTTTATTAGGCAAGAATTATTGGTCATGCTAAAAAAAATGTAAATTCTTTTTTTGAACAAAAGATGAGATCTCATTAACAGAAGAAAAAAGAATTAAACCTACATGAGATAAAAGGCAACAGAAACCACTACCCAACTATGCAAAACCCGTCACTCAATCACAGGAAACGAGAAGTCTATTGGATTGCAATGCTGTATACATATAGCATAAAAAATTCTACTCTCCATATTTGCAGGGTACAGAAACAGCTAACTGATTGCTAACCAGCCTACTTCCATGAGATCCAAGTATAATAACTTTGATGGAAGTCGCATTATGTTAAAGTAGATGTGGAATAACGTTGGGTTGGAGTGAACCAAAATACCATCAACCAAGAAACAAAAAACTTCTTTTAATATAAAAAAAAAACATTGAAACAAGGTGACTTCAACATTCAAATTCGTATCTGCTCAACCCATCTGAAAAATAAAATAAAAAACCAGATAATCTGATTCAATCCAACATGAAAATCAAGAAGTTGCAGAAATTCCCAATCCAACATAATCCGATATAATCCAAAATAATTAAAAAAATCACTACAACAGTTTACACATTTAGCAGATTGGATTTTGAAATTGAAATAGCAAAACAGAAATTTCAGTAGCAATCAAACAAAAGAACTTCTTAAACCACTTTCCCACTTCAACAATCAGCAACACAATATCAAAAAGAATCAACATAAATCTAGAAAAGAACCAACAACTGATTTCTATTAAATATTCGGAGATTCGACCAACCCAAAAAGGAGGACCCCGGTCTAGAGGACCACACCCAGATTGTATTCTGCACTAAAAACCTCAAAACAGAAATCTCAGGAACCAGTCAACCATAAATAATGCTCAGAAAAATCCCATCGAAAACTCATCCTTCAAAAGAATACATAAATCGAACAAAAAAACAAAGAACCCAATCAGTTTCTGCTGAATACACCAAGATTCAAGGAGGAACCCACTTCAAACTTGGTGTTTAGAGAAGAACCCAGATCTTATTTTTCGATTAAAATAGAAAAACGTCAAAGTAGAGATCTCAGAAGCAATCCATCAAACAAGAGGAGGGCATAAAAGAAATGAGATTAAAAAGACAAGGAAGGATAAGATCGAACAGTACATTCACCACGCAATCCAGAACTGTTTAAGAGGCCTCAGTTGATTTGCATTTGCAATGGGGTTAGGAGATGGTTTGGAGTCGTCGAGTGGATGAAATCGCAGTGAAGATGGGAATGGGAGAGTGGGGTGCGCATTTTAACGCGTGCGCACCACCCCGTTCCCCTAAAGACAGTGGCCGAAAGAGGAGGGTAAAAACAGAAATGAGAGGGTGCGCGGTGTGTGCGGAGTGCAGGAAGAGTGGGGTGTACCTGGTGCAAGGGAGGCGTCTGGCAGCGCGAGGAGGTAGATGAAGGCTCTGCGGGCGTCCGGGGGCTACTGCGCGCGCTTGGCAGTGCTGCTGGGAGAGATCTGGAGAGGGAGTGCTGCTGTGGTCGTCGTGCGCCTGGGAGAGATGGAAATTGGGGGCAGAGAGGGTCCGAGCAGAGGCAGCGGTGAGAGAGAGTTTTCGAGCGACGGTTTCAGGCAGAGAGAGAGTGAGAGAGAAAGAGCAGAGAGAGTGAGAGAGAGAGAAAGAGCAGATCGAGACAGAGAGATCGAGCGAGAGAGAGAGAGCGAAATAGCAGAGAGAGAAAAAAGGGTTTTCGTAGGCGGGAGAGAGAGAAATGATTGAGGAGAGGGAAAAAGGGTTTTGGGAGGCGGGAGAGGGAAATAAACCATTACCGCCGTTTTATATTAAACATCGGTAATAAATTTTCCGACGCTTATTTTCGTCGGTAAAACTTTTTATCGTCGGTAAATGCCTCTGATTTTTAATTTTAATAAAAATAATATTTAACCTTTATCAACGTTTAAAAAACGTCGCTAAAAGTTCATTTTAATATTTATTATGCACTTGATGATAAAATTGACATTTGCCGACGTTTTAATTCCGTCGGCAAAAGAAAAAAGAAAAATAAATAAAAAATAAAATACCTTTACCTACATTTTTTTTCGTCGGTAAAATGAAAAAGAAAAATAAATAAAAAATAAAAATGCTTTTACCGACGTTTAATTTCGTCGGTAAAATGAAAAAGAAAAATAAACAAGAAATAAAAAAAAATTTACCGACGTTTTTTTTTCTTCGGCAAAAGAAAAAAGAAAAATAAATTAAAAAAAGACTTTGACCGACGCTTTTTATCGTCGGTAAACATACGAAAACGTCGCTAAAGTCAATTTTACCAACGTTTTATAATTCGTCGGTAATAATCTATGATTTCTACATTTCTAACAAATGATCCTAGTTCCAGGAGCCACAATTGCCGACGTTTAGTGGTAAAACGTCGGTGAATAGCACATTTTACCGACGTTTTTTATAGAACGTCGGTAAAAGTCATATTTTACCGACGTTTTATAAAAGCGTCACCAAAAAACGTCGCTAAAAGTGCAACTTGTTGTAGTGTTCTTTTCTTTATCTCTCTTGTCATTATCATTGATAAAAAAATTCAGATTTTAAATTTTAACTTAATAGTGTTCCTTGTTGGATTTGACCTGTACTTGCCACTATCTCAAAAAGACAACTATGCACTTGCAGTATTAAAAAAATTGTATTTAAATTCACATAAGAAATTAGTATATCTAAAAATTGCTAAGTGTTTGTGGATGTGTGAGTTCGAGTCTACTATAAGGGCCAACTATAATATTTTAATCATAGGAATGTCCTAACATGGCCCCGTCATATAATATTTCGACATGAATATAAATTCATAATCGAACAAACATGCCATAAAGAAGAATAGCTAATTCCTAAACTTTGGAAGAAAGACTTCTGTTCTCTGAGTCAGAGAGCCACATATGCAAGTTAGACTATTTTGAAGGGCTATTTTTTCTTTAATTTTTTTTTGTCTGGATCCTTCCAGTCTAAATCTACTATAAGATCTTTCGTCGTAATTACCTCAAATTGAGTGCTCCGTAGAGAAGTTTATGGTTTTGAGTGCCATGGAAATACAAACAAAGCCCACAAAAAGACAGTCTAAATAGGACGAAGGTACCCCGGTCTTTGAAGGTGAGCCCTCCTTCGACATGTTCGCCATCTCTTCCCCTGGTTGCATTGTGCTTCTCCATCACCTCTGTAACCATGCATGTTCCTCTCCATTCTCAATTCACGCTATTAAGTCTGGGACTTCTATTATAGTTTGCCATCCAAGTTGTTACTGGGCCTTTCCTCTCTCTTCGTCTCCATCGCTTCCATCTTGGTATCCTTTTGTTCTGGCCATTTCCTTTCCATCAGAGACAAGTTGAAGTTCGCCGTCTTTCCCATATATGCATTCACATGCCTACCCTTAACACTATTTGTTGTGGCTCAATTTCCCCTTTATTTGGATCTCATGAGATCTATCATGGCACCTGTGCCAAAATGCAGTTTGGAGGTGACTTCAATCTAGTTCTTCGTCCATACTTTTTGTTACAAGTAGTTTCTTGGTGTTTTTTTTTAATAGCATTTTTTAATTTTTATTTCATGGGCTAATAATCTTTGGCGTGTGATTTTTGGGGTTGAAGTTGTTTGGTTTACACTGAGTTAATTTCTTGAATAGTAAGTGTGTGATTTCTTGCATGGAATTGAAATAAGGCTTTGTTGATTGATGGTGTTCTTGCACGGAAATAACTTGAAGAGGAACCAATTGATTTCACACAGGCCCTGTTTCGATCATCTTATATGGTTTTCTTGCTCTCCAGTTACCTATAAATCTAAATGTTTGTAAATGGTTGTGACAGAGAAGAAAATACTATGAGTCTGTGACTAGTAACTCAGGCTATCCAAATGCATGAAGCTTCATTTGTGTAGAGAGAGTTGCTGCACTTTGTTTATATAGATCCACATGGACCCATAGATTTGAACTCTTCTAATATCCAAGCTTTTAAAAATGGAACAAAGTCTTTTGCTGAAGGTGTGAAAAAATCTAGATCATGTTTGTTGGTGTGCTGCCTTTTCTGTGATGAACTTTTGGAGGCAATTATCAATAGAGAGGAAGTTATGTTCATCAATCATTCTTTTGAGTATCTGAAAGTTCCACAGAATCTACTAGAATGGATGGCAGTCTAATTAATTATACCAATCTAGCGAATGAAACCAACCAAACAAGATAGAACTAGCAAATAAATCTACCAAGTAATCACCATAAGAAGGCAGACACAATATTTAACGTGGAAACCCTTTCCAGGGAGAGAAACCACGATCATGAAATCAAGAACTCACAATCAGTTACAAGATATACCCACAACTCCTTTACCTCAGTCAATTGCTCGACCTAAAGACTGTAGATGTTCTTGTACAACTTCCGCTACCACGACTTCCCCGCCATGCATCGTTCTCCTTACTTGATGTCATCGTACCTGTCAACCAAGATGATCAATCTTCTACAAGACAGTAGAAGCAACAAAACCTTCTATAGCAGCCCTTCAGAACAATCTTTCAATGGCTGTAGAGAATAATTCTCCCTCTAAGATATCTTTTACTTGGATTAATGGGAGATGTGGTTTCTATCTTTAGGTTGAGAGAAACACCCAATTTATAGCCACAAGTTCGTCCAAGAGTATTCTAATCAAACTCTAACCAGAATAGCACACATCCTCAAACTCCAATTTACTTGGAGTCCGGATGGAATTGAGCATCTGTGCCTCACTCGCTATGGTGAGCAGATTTCTAACTCTAGCGAGAGTGCTCTCGGGTCAAGCGATTTTGGCCTGACATATACTGTCAGCAATTATGACCCCTTACAATCTCCCTCTTTTGGTAATTCTTTAATAAAACCCTCTAAAACAATATAATATGATCTACCCAAAAGAAAAATCCAAAATACATTGAGTTTTAAAACAAAAGAAAATTCGGCTCTGTAGATCTTTTATTGCCTTTGCTTGAACTTTTAGATCTTGAATTGCCTTAGCTTGTAAAGCTCCCTCTAGCTCTATTCTTTTCCCCTTGTATTTGTCCATAATTGACAAACAAATATCATCATGTAGATTTTGTCAATCTGGATCTAGCAGCTCCTCCTCAATTGTGACTCCCACTCAATATAATCTTCATATCAGCACTGGGGTGGGGGTTTGATCTTGCAGATTAGAGGTGATGAAGTTTAGGTACACACACTTACAAATTTAAATATTTCAGCAAAGTGCGTACGTACCAATACAGAAGATATGTCCTCTTTCTTGACCCAAACAACTATGGCATTCCTTTTCAACTCAGTCTTCTATGTTTTCCATTGCTTTTGATTCGGTAAACTTCGCAGTGTATTGCAGTGGGGTCAAATGTGTCTTTTAATTCCATAGTGATGGAAAGTGGGAATACGTTCAGGCCATGACACATTCCGCTTCTTTGTAATTTTCTTTGCAACACTAACATTAGGATTAGTAATAACTGAATTAAGAAAAAAAGTTTATACGTTTGGTATTCGAAGTGGATGCTCCGTTAGCGTAGCCAATGTCATGTTTATCAGTGTGTGCCTTTTGACTGTACATAATGTCATCTAATTTTCTCGATTCAGTGTTTAACCTATTTAATGAAGCTTTAGCATTATCTAACTCAAATAGAACCATCTTGAGTGTTCCATTCAGATAGAATTCTCTGCTTTCAAAGTCTTCATATCAGAATCAAGTAAGTCACAATTTTGTGATTCTGCAATCAATTTGTCAGCCTACCTATTATTTTCATCCTCCAATTTTTGTACTTTTGTAAGTGCTTCTCCAAGTTCAGCTTTGAAGGAGAAATTCGCCTCTTCATACGCTTTCCATTTTTTGGCCATTTATTTCATTCATCTTTAGCAACTTCATGGTCTTCTCAAACAACGTTTGATATTTAGTTTTCTAGTCTCGTTCTACCTTTAACTCACTATCATCATGAATAGTCCCATCATCACAAGAAACTTGTGGAGTAGCAAAACATGTAGATGCCAGAAAAGCTATGAATTTCTCTTTGCTAGTGGTAGGCTTCTCAGATTCAGACCTTTTCAAATTAAAATCCCTTTTCTTTGGTTTCCTGTTACCATAATCACTAGCAAGGTGTCCATATCCATGACACTCAGACCACTGAATCCTTTAGAAGATTTCTTCTTTTCAATAGATTTGGGGATTTTGGTAGAAGTGCCTTCGTGGTAGATATCCATTCTAGCAATATTTGGATCAACACAATAAAATAGTGTAACCTGTTCTGATACCAATTGAAAGGTCCGCAAAACCTATTAGAATGGATGTTAATCTAATTAATCACACTAATCTAGCAAATGAAACCAATCAAACAAGATAGAACTAGCAAATAAATCTACCAAGCAATCACCACAAAAAGGCAGACACAATATTTAACGTAGAAACCCTTTCGAGGGAGAGAAACCACGATCCAGAAATCAAGAACTCACAAACAATTACAAGATCAACAAATTCAAAGATGACCAAATCCATTCCCGTCATCATGTCTTCTTACCCCCATTATGATTCAATGATAAAACTTCAATCCAATCATCCAAAGGTTGGAGGATTTGAGAAAGTGAAAAGGGAAAGGATGGTTGTCCTTAAAATGTTCTTGTATTCACTTTTTCTCACACACCTAATCACCTTGAATTTGCAGCAATCTCCATTAGGCATTATTTTGACATATAAATTTAGTGAAACATGATAATGTGAGTTTTAGTATCTAAAATCAAGGTGAAATCACTTTTTATCCATCTAATGCTTTTTGGTACATCGGATTAGCATCCTAATTCCCTCTTCATCGCCTGATTTTCAATAACTGTCATGCATCTAGTTGAGTTCTACGAGTTGGACATTTTCTAAAAAAATACATGCAGGTGCTATTTGGTAATGTGAAAAAAAAAAATCAAATGTTAAGTAGAGCAGAATTTTAGCCCCGCCCAAATGAAAATCCCAGGTCCGCCAAGGTCTCTCTCTCTCTCTCTCTCTCTCATTTATATTTGTCTCTCACCCATAGAAATATCTAGAAATGATTTGATGCACCAAAATACCTTATTACAGATTAATCATGATCCCTAATGAGGAAACACATTAGTTTTTCTATTATTGATTACCATTACTTTCTTTTAATCTTTAACACTTTGAGGATCGTGCTATTGGGACAAATGATTGTTGTCATGAAAATATACAATGTTCAAAATGCTGACCCCTTCTAGATCCTCAAATGACTCTTGGTGCCAAAGCAGAGGGCTTGAGTATCTATTCCCAAAGACCAGATCTCTTGACCCACTCAAAGTCTAGAGGAGGGGAGGTACTTACAGCTTGAGGTCCCTAACAAATGGCTAGCTAGGGTCAAATGAACTATAGATTTGGATATTGATAGCTTGTTTGCATTGATTTTGGGCCAGAAAAAAAATCCAGAATCCTGATTCTTGCTGTGATACCACATCCAACAATACATAATATCTTATAGTGCTTTCTTCAGCTAGGAGTGTCCTGCAGTTAAACAACGACTTTTGATCCATGCTATCAATGAAAGTGGAAGAAACATGGATCAAAATTCCCGCACGTGTGGAGTCTCTAAGTTGAAAATCGCCCATATTTCATAGAATTTATGGAAATGAAAGGATCTACAAGCACACCATTGTGATCATAACATTTCAAAATAAACTAAGACTCAAACTTATACCTTGAGCAACCATTGTTGATCTGAGTAGAATGTTGCCAATGATTCTTATATCAAGTAAGACTCAAACTTATACCTTGAGCAACCATTGTTGATCTGAGTAGAATGTTGCCAATGATTCTTATATCAAGTCCAATCTGCCTCTCTCTCTCTCTCTCTCTCTCTCTCTCTCTCTCTCTCTCTCTCTCTCTCTCTCTCTCTCTCTGTGTGTGTGTCTCTCTGTGTGGGTGGGTGGGTGGGTGTGTGTGTGGGTGTGTGTGTGGGGGTGGGGGGGGGGGGGGGGGGGGGGGGGGGGGGGAGGGGGAAGGAGGGATGGGGTTGGGGGGGGGGGGGGGTGTGGCGGGGGCGGCGCTTCTGTTTGTGTGTGTGAAATTCTTATATCAACTCATCTAAAGTTGTTCCCAGTGAAGGTGAAACCCAATAAACATTTTTAAGATCTTCAATTCTTTATGTGAATGAAAACACAGATGAGTTGATCACTTTAAAGAATGCTAGGCTGATGGTGATTTTGGGCAGATGGATGGAACTAATACCCACAAAATTACGACATCAACCAACTGAAAAAAAATTATGTATGTGTTCAATAATGACTTGGTTTAGGTGGATGGTAGCTGGGTCACCATGGCGCCCCAAATTTTTAGAAAATCTTCTCTTTTTCTTTTTGTTAACATAGGGTTCCGCTCAAGGAAAATTTCTTGAATTCACCCTTGGGGTTACTATAGGGATCATCTATAAAAGAATATTCACATACTGGCAGATGTAAAATCTCTATGCTAATTTTCTTAAAATATTGGGAATTTTCCTTGTGAGGTTGTCCATACTCCATCCATGGTTGAGCAACACCTCGCTGAGTGACTTTTAATGCAACCAAATTAAGATTGTTTGATTCTCCACTCTAGACATCGTATAAACCTGAACTCACCCCTACTGTGAACTCCATCTGTCTTCTGAGCTTGGTGTCTTTTGAGCTTGGTTTCTATGAGAAGGATTTTACTTTATCAAATATCTCAGGAAAACTCTATTTGATTCGCTTAGAAAAGAAAGAAGGATAAAAATCTCATGTGAGATCAGCATGTTATTAAACGTAGTTCTTCTAAGAGGAAAAAAATAAAAATAAAAATTGGAACCATAAAATTTCTACAGATTCATTCCGCAGCTTACCCAATGTAAATATTAACCATGAGTTTAACACTTACTGAAAAGAATTAGCCAAAGATCTTGGCATTCCGAAATTTAAAAAAAAAAAAATTTAATGTAAAGACGAATACCATCATATGCTTAGAATCGGTTAAATTAACCTCAATAATGATCACAAAGAGTTCCTTTTAATGGATGATTGAAAAAGAAGTAACAATGTTTCTTAGAACATGTCGATAGTCAACATCTAGATGTCTATATTTATCTTTGTTAAGCATTACTTTAATGATGAGAGCTATCCTAAGGATTTAGATGTTTGCGTTAGAGTGCACCTGCCATGCAGATGCTAACATTATAGGCCTCCCTTTCCACCCTAGAAGCAGGCACCCCTTCTCACTAGCAAGAGTATACCCATTACAACCATAATCAGACAAAAGCATCCTGGCTTGGCTCATGGACTTGAGTGCAACAGCTTGAAACCCCGCCCGTCCTAGCTGCCTTCTCCATTGATCTGCTCGTTCATGCCTCTCAACTCTATCCGATCCCTCATGTGCAACGATATTGCGAATCTCTTCCCCAAATTGTGATCTCTCTATCTTAATTCTCTGAGGGCTAAGCCGTGGGAGACTAGCTTCAAGCGAGTCGAAGATGGCAGAGTAATAGTGAAGGGATTCAAGGAACCTTCCAAGGAAGAAGGGCCCATTGTGGTTTGAATCTTGTTCTACTAGAGTGAGAAGTGCAGGGTTTAGCCTCCTAATCGCCTGGAGAATGGCCTTAAGAGAGCCCCTACTCTCCTTGACATACTTGTGTAGATGTAAAATACTATTAACAAACAATGCATCTCCTTCTCTCAGCTCAAGGCTCTCAATGTTTAGTAGGGATGTCGTTGAATGCTCAACGATGGCATGAAACTCTAGTTGCATCCCTAGCAAGCTAGCATCATCTGTGAGAAGCTTCATGCTGGCTTCTAACTCTGATAGACTAGGCCCTACGCCGATCCCTGTAATTCGAAGCTTTGGCGGGCCTTCAGGCCGCGAAGCTAGGTTCCTTATCAGAGAAGGCCATTGAAGAGCATGTTCCATCCCTAGATCAATGATGTGCAAGGAGTCCTTCCCTTGGGCTTCTTGGCTTATGGCTTCATTTGCTGCCATAAAACCAAACGCAATGTATGGAGTGGTTTGGTAGAGAAGATTGAAGCCTTCTATCTTCTCTTCCCTAGCGATCAAGGGGGCATCTCCACCCACGTTAGGAAAAGTGGCACTTGTACCCACGTTGTGGAAATGAGTGAGTCTGGACTTCAATCCCATTGCAAAGCAAAATGACACTCTTTGCAATGAATCACCCCATGGATTAGCTGAGGCCCAAATTTGGCTGAGCACTGAAGTAGCAAGCTGTGTATCTCTGCATCCGACTGCCTCGGCACAGGCCAACAACAGGTGCACCAAGTGAAGCCCTTGGTCCACTCCATGTGGTGCCCCTGAAACTCCTGGCAGCACCATCACCCCCATGTCACACTCTTCCACCGCGCTGCCCAACTCCAATTCTTCCCCATCAGTCATTTGTACCTCTCCATAGAATATGGTGTTTGGAGTTTCAGACATCTCATATTCATCTGGAGCTTGATGGTTTTGGCCAGCGGATACTCCACCATCTTCACCATAGATATCAGTGTTGATGAAGCTATCGGCAAAGTCATCTTGCTCCAAGGCCCCTAAACAAGGGGAGCTGGTGGTATCCCATTGTGACCACATCTCGATGCCGTTCGGAGTGTCGTCCCAGTGTTCTTGTTGCTCTTCATGCTCTTGGCGCGCTACGCAGAACTGCCGGATGGCCATGTTATTGTATGGGCTCTCCTGCAGGGGGACTGATAGAGGACCATCCATGGCTTGACTCAGCTTCTTCCACACGAGACTGACTTGAGTAGAGTGGCTTGGGGTTGAACACAATCTGGGTGATAGATATATATATTCGTTCTTCAGAGAAAATGACTGATAATATGCCCTTGCTTTCTATGGTCCGGATTTTCTAAGGCTGAAGCCTAGGGGTTCACTGATTCCATTGTTATAAATCCATCAGAGGGTCCCACATTTGAAATCTAAACCACTAAAAATTACAACCTTACCTACAGCTATCATCGAAAAAAAAAAAAAAAAAAAACAACTCCACCAATTGTAGTATGGAATAGAAACAAGCAAATGCAAAATCTTTAAAAACAAAATTTAGAGTGGAAAATGTTATGCCACTCTAAACAATAGAAACCGAAGCCATTGAAATTGAAGTCTTCAGTCTTTTGTTTTCACATAAAATAAAATCACGTTGAGAAAAAAATGCCTTTGAAAAAATGTTGCATACAAAACATGTCTTAAATGTTAGCATATTTCTTCCCTTGGTTTACTTACTTGACAACCTAGGGCTTAATAGATAATTATTTTATCATCTGTTTCTGTAATTTTAACAAGAGGAATTTGGGGTTGTCATTCGGTGATTTTTGAGCCTTGATTAGGTAACTGGGGATGTAAATTGGTTGAGTTGGGCCTGAGGCTGCAGGCACCCACCCCTCTGAATAAAAAATGGTTTAGAGTCCCAGTTTAAACCTGATGGGTTGGAACTTTCTCCTACGATCGATCTGCATATTGCTTACATGCAGTCCATCTAAGCCCACCTAGATGCATGTCTAACATTTGTCAGGGTGATTGAAAGGCATTATCATAAATGGGAATATTACGCCGAGAAAGAAAAGGCCCCATAGATCGAGCTGGACCGAGCATGAGCAGTAAGCGGTCCACTCCAAGTCGAATATTTTCAGGTGGATCTGGGTCTGGATTAGAGCCGTGGACCTCATGGATGAGCCCAACCCACATCCAAATAATTTACTATTTAGGTCAAAACTATGGGCCAAAACCTGTCTGATAAAATATAATCAGGTCCTTTTGGAGGCCAAAACCCCTCATTCAGGATTTAAGCCAGACTCAGCTGACTAAATATAAATGGGTCGTCTAGGTGGACTAAGATCCGAACCCGTTCATTTATATCCCTAAGGGCCTGTTTGGATAAATGAGGAGTGGAGTAAAATGAAGTGGATTTCACATGTGGAGTGGAGTGAAGAGAAGTAGGTTGAAGTTAAAGTAGAGTACTTCACTTCACTCCATTTGGATGCTTATTTTAAAGTTAAGGTTTGGAGTAGAATTCATTTTTACTCAAGGAAATGGAAGTATTTAGAGTTGAAGTGAAATGGAGTACGTATGGCTAGCAACATTACTTCATCAATTGGGCTAGACTCATCCAAACGGGGTAGAGTTGAAATTTTGGACTCTTAGGGCCCATTTAACTTCACTCTAGTCTATTTTTTGCCTATCCAAACAGGCCCTAAAATAAGATGTGTCAACACCTCAGAAAAAAGTAATATAGCAGGCGTAGTATTGCAAATCATCTTAGCCATTCATTTTATGGGTTCTATAATGAATTGAGAAGCCATTCTTTGAAATGGACTGTTCAAGAATAAGACCAAAGGTTAGGATGTTCGAACTTGATCTGTGACATTTTAGCAGATGCCATCATCTCCATACACACATGATTCCATTCATGGTAAGTCGGCTCCAAGGATAGTAGAGATCCTTTAAATTACACTATAAAGCAACTATGCAGATTATGCATAAGTATTGTATAATTGGGACAAACACCAATTTCAAATTCGTTAATTAACAGCTACGCGAGCGCGCGCGCGCACACAAAAAAAAAAAAAAAAAAAAAAACCCGCCCTAGGATGTACAAAAGATACATCTGTGAATCAACTTTGTCACTATAATTTCATCAACTTTGTCTCTATAATTTCATTTTTTAGTTAAAAAAAATAAAATAATAGTCTATGTCAGTCAGTGACTAGTGTTATTAGTCCATACCACTGTTATAGAAGATATGTATACACGCCATATTGACAATACATATGGGTGTATATGTTATCAAAAGAATTGTATCTATCAGTCTTAAACTCTTATGATATAATTAATATCGGCCGATATTTAAAAAAAAATACCTTATTTTAGTTCATAATAATCCTAACATGGGGTAGATTTTCCTCTTCACCTTTTCAAAGATACAAGAATCTAGAAAATTTAGGAGAGGGTGAGTGAGAGGGACGTGGATGGAGGCAGGAAGCACAAGGGTGTTTTAAGATACAATTAGGAGAAGGTAAGTGAGAGGGACATGGTTGGAAGCAAGAAGCACAAGGGTTTTTTTAAGGCCGGCACTAATGACCATTCTTAGGCCGGTCTGGAATTAGGGTTTCATGGGGATGTGATTATTAATTATCCAAGTGATTGTGGATTGAGCTCTTGTATTTGGTGTGTGTCTTTTGTCCCATGTTTATTTCTCCTAGGTCGGCCAACAAGAAATGAGACACAGAAGCTGGCTAGAGCTTGTAGCTGAAGTGACTCAGATTCCCTCAAAAAAGCAGACCCTAGTGAGACAAAATTCTAGCCAAGTTCCTTCATTAGTTCACAGCAAGAGAACCTTGTCAACCATTCACCTCGTTACTGGACTTAGATAAAGCATCATAAGAATTGGCCATAAAACATCAAAGCAAAAATTGAGAAATTCTTAAGAAGGAATCATTTTCCAAAGCCATGCCATTGATAGAGTTAAATATAATGTTTGGTTCATAAAGATTTTGTTGAAAACAAAATTTGCAGTCTCAAAGATTCTGAAGTACGAGGAAGGAGGGGTCAAAATTGTGACCTCTTTTCTTGGAGAAATTTGTGCTATCTCCTTCCTCTCTCTATCTAAAAGAAAAAGGAAAATAAAAAAAACAAAGAAGAAGAAGAAGAAGGGGCATGAATTACAAATAAGGGTACGTGGTGAAATATGTTCGACGTGGTGAAATATGTTCGACCCACTAACGTAACCCTGTCTCAGATTTGATTCCCTATCCGAGTCAGATTTGATCAGCCAAACCCGACCTGCAATATATATATAAGACGGACACGAGTTAGGAAACCTAACACACATTTAAACGGACCATGTTAGGATCAACCCGCATGACAAATCATTGTGGTGTGATTTTATTTTTTTAGATGGATGGTTAATCCTTATTAGAAAAATGGTTTGTGGCATGGCAATCATCCAATTTGCATGGCTATCTATCGGCTAACATAGAATGAGCTGAACTTGTGCCGGATTTTTTTATAGTGTGTGACCAACTCACACACAACCTTAAGGGGTGGCAAATGGGTTAGGCCTGGACCGCCTGGTCAGCATACGAGGTCCAATGTTTGGACCTTGATCCTTTTTTAAAATCAATAGAATATCTCAACACAGGAAAATTCTATATGCACCCACCTATTTTGCTGAGCACACCCACATTCCTTCCTCGTATGTATTTTTTTTTTTTTTTTAAAGGTGGGTGTGTTCAGCAAAAATAGGGGTGCAAATAGAATTTCCCCTCAACCCATACCCATGGCGGGTAAACCTGACCCTTCTAACCCGCACATTAATGCAGGTCGAATATTGGTCAACCCGAACTGACCCGCTTAACCCAAATTTCTGTCCCAATTCCTTTATGTCATATATAAGTGTATGATTGATTCATCCACTGTACTAATTAATATTTTGTTCATACGCTTATCTTAATAGTAAAGTGAATATATGAGATATTTAGAATAAATTAACAGAGGGTATGCGAAAAAGAATGAAAAAAAAAACTGTTTATATATAAATATGAAAATATGAAATATATATTTTTAAATAACAAATATAGAAATAAAGTAGATCTAAACCCAATATAATATACAATATGAGGAGTTGAGGAGCAGAACTATTAAGTTCTTGTAATTTACTATGAAATAACATCTTCGAAAAAAAAAAAAAAAAAAAACTTTTGGTTGGCATGCAGGTTGGGCAGGTCAGCCCTGAGACCGACCTGTTTTTGGCATTCAATGCAGATTGGGCTCGACGGTAAAATACGGGTCGGGTTAGTCGGGTAGGCAGGCCATGTCAAGTTTTGTCCGCCCTAGCCTTAATACTTGAAATGGATTGAGCTTAGGTCAAGCTTCTGCATGCAGGTCAGGTCGATGGGTTCAGTTTAATTGGGTCAATCTGCATCCAATAAGGATTATGCAGGTCGACTCGGGTTAACCTGCATAAGGTGCAGGTTGGCTACTTGACCTTTTTCAAAAGCAGGTTGAATACGGGCCAGGCACACGCTCCTGGTGAAGCGGACTGGTTTTTCCTATTGGACCCATTTGTATGAACCCTATTCCAATTAAAGCTAATCCCACTGTTACCTGCGACTGGACTGCATCCACGCCGCCCCTGCCTATCTGGTTAACAAGGTTGTCAAAATCTACTTATTTGCATTAATATCTCAACATCTTTTATTTTTTATTTATTAAATAGTTATATTTTCAAGATTTTGGTTGTTTCCCTGTTTATTATTATCATTTTTCTACAATTTTTCCCAGAGACATTTATGGTTGTTAAATGGTAACTATGAGAACTTATGTGATGATTTAGTTAGAATTTCTAAAACCCAATGGAGTGTGACCCATTACCAGCACAATGTAACATTGTGTATGATCAGTGAACAGACAGGACTTCATAACTGGTCCAATCTGCCGCTTTATCTTAGTATATGAACGTGTTTGCGGCCACCCTCATACGCTTCATCTTCCCACATGTGTAGGCACCCTTTTTACTTGCGTGGTCTTTCTTCCCGCGTGTTGACATAAAAAATGTCACTTTGTCTTTTCATACACTTTCAAGATTAAAGAAGTTACATGAGGCTTATGGTTGGACCCATAATGGCTTCAGAATCCAAACAAAAGCCTATGTTTGGTGTTATTTCTTGCCCATGAACCTTTACCTCAAATTTCAGGTCAATTCGGCATTGTTTGACCCAGTCTTTGCTTCTGACGGCAAATCGGTACCCTGGGCAATAAAGTCTTCGACTTCACCGGAAAATTAGAAACTTTTTCCTCCGTTTTGCACAGCTTCTTGTCAAGTTTTCTGTAGGGAAATCATGCAAAAACTTGTACACAAATACCAAGAAAAAGATGTCAAAAAGGAAAAATAAGAAAAAATCATAAAAAGGCTGAAAAAGGCGACCGATCGGGCAAAATTGCCCATGCCGCGAAACCCCATTTTTTGGGTTGTTTTCTCGTTTTGAGCCATTTGACCTTGTGATTTTCTAAAATTATGCTTTTCCGGGCACGAAATCCATCGATCTTTGACAACATCATGGATTCGCCGTCAAAATCATGGCTTCGTCATTGGACAGCTTGAAATCATCAACCGTCCAACCAAGAAAGCTTACTTTCTGCCCAACCAATCGTGAAATCGATAGGACAGATTGTATCGGCCCACCAACGACAATCAATGTCTAAATTTAGATGATCATCCAACGACAATCAATGTCTAAAATCGGATGATCATTCGACGACAATCGACATGAGAAATGCATCGGCAATCAAGGCTCCCTACATTGCGCATAGAATTCCAAAGGACGCGGCATGACCCGCAACTCTTTAAGCACTTTGGCGGCCAATTAATGCGGTTAATGACCATTTTCATGACAAATTAACGTGGTTAATTTCCCATTATCATGAACGGCGCAATCAGAATCCAAGAAAAAGGAGTTACAAATTAAAATAATTATGATATTAAACCATGTAACTCCTCCCACCATGAAGATTAAATTCAAATAATAGCCCATTATTCTCCAACGACAAATAAAAAATCAAGAAAAATGAGTTACAAAAGGAGTAACAAAAGTATAAATTCAAAATGTGTAACTCCTCCCTTGATGGAGCATTAATGCAATTAATGCATTTAAAGCCTATAAACTCCCCCATGCCCACTAAAAGCTTATAAAAGGAGGTCATTTCCACCATTCCAAGGCCTGATGCTCTTTTCACCATTACACACAAACTCTCCTTCATTGCAGCGATGCTCCAACGACGATCTCTCCTCCGTTGAAGAAGTTTTGCGACAGCCACCACTGTAAGGTGATTGAAGAACTTTACCCCTCCCCCAAGGCCCCCTCCTTCTATCTCCATCACTTAGACGCGGCTCTTTAGCCCGTCTAGTTAGATTTTTATTGGATATAGGATCTCTCCTTGATCCTTATTATCTAAAAATCTGAGGATTAAGCTTAGCCAAGAGAATAAAAACCATCCACTATTATCATTAGAAGGATGATGGCGAAGTCCAAACATGACTTCCGATCGTCAATCTAAATGAGTCCCCGCAATCTCTTGAGAAGTCATATCTCATTTTATTTCTTATTGTATCTGTATTTTTAAAGAGACAAAAAATCACAAGTCTTGTCTCTGTTTTTTTTTTTTTTTTTTTTTTTCTTTATTAGATTTGTAAATCACCTTTCGCGGCACCAAAAAACTGCCTCTCATGGCAAACACAAAATCGCCTCTCACGACAAAAAAATGAAATCCGCCTTTCACGACATTCAAAACCCAAATTATGTCTCTTTTTTAACACACATGCAATCAGAGATAGAAAAAGTTTCTTTTTTTTTTTTATGTATGAAATGGTTGATCTACAGATCACCACTTGTTGTTTTCAAGTAGATTAAAAAGTTTGCATACCCGTACACAAAAGAAAAGGCTGATGTTCGCTCGTCCCTAGTCATGAAAGGGTTGGAACCCACGGATTTTCACATCCACTGACCCCGGTAGTCCCAAAACAATCGGCGAACAAGTTCATTGGCATACTTGGTGGGACTCGTTCTTTTGATAACATAATGCTTAGAAAAGAAAAATATGCATATCATATGCTCCTTTTCTACATTCCTTGGCTTTTTTTCTTAGTTGGTGGCGTTGATTGAATTTGGCATTAAAAAAATAATAAGAAGGGATACATGGGGTCCGGTTTTGAATTCTATTTTTGAGTTTGACTCCACCCTTTCTTTAAATTTTTTTTCTTTTTTGAATCAAGTGACTTTTCAAATTCTTATGTCACTTGTCATGTTCAAACTTATGTTGTTGTTTGAATTTTCGAAAAAAAAGAAACAAAACTTTTCAAAAAAATCTGAGTTCTCACTTTTGGATTCGGATTTGAGAAAGTTTGGTTTCTTTCATTTCAGATAAAAGCTTGTAGAAATGTTCAAGTTTGCGCGGGGAGGCCATTTGCTCTCTTTGATCAATCCATTTGTGATCTTTCAAAAAAAAAAAAACTCTTAAAAAAAACCAGATTTCTGGTCACTTGTTGATTCAAATCCGAGAAATTTTGGTCTCCTTCTTTTCCGGATAAAAGCTCGTAGAAATGTTTGAGTTTGCGTTTGCGTTCGGATTGGAGGGGGCCATTTACTCTCTTTGTTATGGTCCCATTTGCGGTCTTTAAAAAAAAAAACTTCTCAAAAGTAGAAAAAAAAACTTCTTAAGAAAAATCTTATTTCTTGACTTTTGGATTCGGATTTGAGAAATTTTAGTTTCGGTCCTTTTCGAATAAAATCTCGCAGAAATGTTTGAGTTTGCATTTGGATTAAGAGAGCCATTTGCTCTCATTGAATGATCCATTTGTGATCTTTCAAAAAAAAAAAAAGAGAGACTATTTTGTCAATTTTAGATTCAGATTCAAGAAATTCTGGTTCCTTCCTTTTTGGAAAGTACAATTGCTCACAGAAATGTTTGAGTTTGCATTCGGGTTGGATGGCCTTTAAAAAAAGGTAATCCTTTTTTGTTCATTCCATGGATGCAATCTTCAACGTTTGTGCCTTGCGGTACTAGTACGACCTTTTGGGTCTACTGTATTCGCGACCGACACCTTTATTCCCTCCAACATTTGCGCCTAAAAGTGCTAGTATGCCCTTTTGGGTCTGCTGTATACGTGACCGACATATTTGTATCTTCAACTTTGTATTCATCTTACCTCGAGTGAGCCTTGCTCCTTGGTAATTTGGATTAAGGCATTCAATTGTTTCTAGCAAGTACCGGTATGCTCACTTGAGCCTACTGTACCTACGACTAGCAAGTACTGGTATGCTCACTCAAGTCTCTCAAAGATGGGCTAAAAAGGACAGACCGAACTAAGTTGTTGATGTCTATATGGTTGGCAAAATTAGAAGACGCCAAAGTTCAGCAACTAAAATCCGTGTCAAACGACTAGTGACTCGCAACGTCACTCGGACACAGACATCAAGAACAGTCTCCTGCTCCTTCAAGCCAATGAGAGCGGAGTGACCCTTCCTCCAGTCTCTTATCCAGAATAACGAGTTTAAGCTCAAAAACCAAGACAACATCCTCTTTCGAATCTCAAGTGATGAACGTCTTGGTCACAAACTTTGAGCCACCTCATAATCCGCCTCATAATCCGTCTCAAAATGACATGACTGTGCATATCCAGCAACTGGAGCAAGGTCAGCAAAGGATTGAGGCCCTAATGGAAAATCTTCTTATCACCCTCCAATGCCAAGGAAATGATGATGTTCCTCCAAATCATCAAGAGGGCGGAGCAGGCGAAGGAGAAAAAGATCACGCGCCCTCACTAAAAAGGACGTCAACGATATCCTCACCAAAGCAAAAGAAGAGGATACACTCAAAGAAAATGGGATTAAACCGCCATATACCTTGTGCATGGACTCGGTCCCATTTCCTGCAAATTCAAACAAATTACTCTCCAGACATCTACTGGGAAATTGTCAACTCGACGGCACGTTATCCACTTCAAAATCCTAACAGGAGCCATCGCGGATCAATATGCCATCAAGATCCGCCTCTTTGCAAGTACCCTAAAAGGTATGGTCTTCGATTGGTAGTCCACTCTATCAGAGGACTCCATCCAAAATTGGGCCATGCTAGCGACACACTTCTCGATCCACTTCAAAGGTGAAGACCACCTTATCACTATGACTCAGCTGTGCACTCTGAAGCAAGGAGAGAATGAGTCAACATACGACTTCATTCACAAGTAGAAAGCAATGGCGTACAAATGCTCAGACGTACTGCCGCAAGCATCGCTGGTAGACATCTGCCGTAACAATATGAGAGCAAGGATCCGCTCCATGTTCATCGGCAATAAACCCAAGACTTCCTTCACCTCATAAAAGAATAAAAATAATCTAAGCACTACCCATCAAAAGTAAGCATAAACCATCAAAAGATCTAAGTCCTATGCATGGCCTATCAAACCTAAGCATGGATAGTCAAAAATGAATTTTTATTTTCAAGAATTAAGAATGAAAGTTTGCTTAGGGCATGAGGATAAGCCTATTAATCATTAATCACATAAATATGGAACACGAATTAGAATAAATAAACAAATAAAAGGCAATCACTTATCTTCATCCATAGCCCAATCAAGAACTTAGCCAGCCATTGCAAATAAGACATCTTGATTTCTCATTAAAGATTGCATCTTTATAACTTCTCCTTCAAGTAAACGCCTAGACAAGGCCCAAAGTTACCCAAAATAAAATAAATATGGAGAATTAGAACTAGAAGAGTGGAAAAAAGAAAAGGGAAGAAGAGAAAGAGAGAGAATGGCCTGGCTACTTTTTGAAGGAGAATAGGCTTGGAGTTTTAGCCCCCTTGATGCTTCTTTTATACTTGTTGGCCTCTTGCTTGATTCTTTGCTTGGCTTAGCTTCCAAGCAAGATTGTTATTTCTTACTATGACGGCTTTTGCACACTACTGTTTTTTCAAAGGCCGTGAGATGCATCTCTATTTTCTTTTCTTTTTTTATTGTTTTTTCCATGAATTTAACTTTTCTAAGATAGGGCTCCTTTGTGGAGAGTTCGGCTTTGATGTATAGGAAATGGGGAGCAAACCCATATCTTATATATTCACCATTTTCATGTTTATTCATCCCTATTTTTTCTTCTTCTTTTTCATTTTTTTTACGGTCCCAACAATATGCAGCCCTTTTTCAATTCTTCAAGAGACTTTTGGTCACGTTGTAGTGGTGGTCGGTGCCGGACTTCTTCAACGAAAGAAAGATTGTTGTAGCAGCTTTGGCAGAGTTCTCTCTTTTGTATAGATTTTTTTGGGATTTTTTTGGATTTTTCTGGCTTGATTTTTTGGATCGATTTCCTTTGGAATGACCCCCCTTTTATTGGCTTTTGGTAGCCATTAGGTGGGTTTATAGGCTTTTAATGCATTAAAGCCAAATAATGGGAGGAGTTACCTGATTTAATTCATTATTTTTGTAACTCTTTTTCCTTGTCTTCTGATTGGTCGATGGAGAATTAAGAGCCTTTAATCGCCTTTAAACTCCATGATGGGAGGAGTTACACGATTTAGTGGCATTTTTGTAACTCTCATTTGCTCGCTTCTGATTGGGCCGTCCGAAATAATGAGTTAATGACCGCATTTAATTGTCATAAATCGGGTCATTAAACTGCATTAAGTGGTCTTTGAGGTACTTGAAAAGTCGCCTGCCCTGCCACGTCTTTTGGAATTCTCCTTGTGATGGTTGCTGATGGATCCTCATGCTGAGCAATGTCAGATGACCTTGCAACTTCAGACATTGGTTGCTACCAGTGGGCTGGTGACATCTGTCCTGTCGTTTTCTCGATCGATTGGGCAGAAAGTGTGTTTTCTTGGTTGACCGATTGGCGATTTCGAAGCGATCAATGATGATATGATGCTCTCGACGGCGAATCCGTGATGTTGACGAAGATATATCGACAGATTCTGGGCCTCAAAAGTCAGAATTTTGGAAAACCACAAGGGGCAGGATATCTAGAAATGCGAAAAGGGACCAGAAAATGGTCATTTGGCGAAAATCCCGTCACCCGAACTTCCAAGGTTGCCAACAACCATGCACCAAGGGTCGCAGGCGTCCATGGGGGAATTTTCCTCTTTTGGCCCCCGATTTTCAGCCGTTTCTCGGATTTTTCCAATTCTTTTTTCTTTGGTATTTTTCCTGACATTTCTATACATGTTTTGGCCTAATTTTCCTGCAGAAAACTTAACGAGAAGCCTTGCATATCGGAGAGCGAAGTTTCCGATTTTGCAGGAAAGCCAAAGACTTTGTTGTGCAGAGTTGCCGATTTACTGTCAAAAGCCAAAAGTGGATCAAACGATGTCGGAATAACCAGAAATTTCAGTTGAAGCCTCCTGACCAATAAATAAGACCAACCATAGGCTTTTGTTTGAGTTTTGAAGTCGTGTGAGGTCCTATCGCTAATAGACTTGATTTTGTTGCGAGGGAGAAGCCGTGCTTTGATGTACGGTCAACCGATATTCGATCGCCCTAAAATTTGATAGGGAGCTTACTAGAGTCATTTTGAGACTATCCATTAGCTCCAATTTGGAAATCATGGTCCCGGGGGGCTTTGCCTCGGGGGGGCCTGATTTGGCTTTCAAGAGTCAAAGTTCGGTCCAATGTTGTCGAAATAACATGAAATTTAACATGTAGCCCTTTGGAAGCCTTTCAAAATCACCTATGTCCTATGTTTGATGAGTGATGGTCTCGGTGGTTCTTGCCGCTGAGAGGCTTGATTTTGTTGTTCAAGGGTTAATGTGGGGTCAAACGTTGTCGGTTTGACTTGAAACTTGACATGGAGCCTTTTGGAGGTATTTTGAGACCATCCATAGGTTTGAATCAAAGATCTGGTATCTTCGACATTGTCGCCGTCGGGGGTTCTTGTTTAGCTGCTAAAGGAGTGAAGTTAGGCCAAATAAAGCTAAAATGGCCCGAAACTTCATGCGTACTCTTCTTTTGGTTGTTTTGAAGAATCTTACAGTTTTTGTTTAATTCTGACAAGATTTGACGCTTGAAGTAGCATTGCCTGTTTGTGATAGGATGTAGCTTCATGTAGCTTCTTGATGTTGAAGAGGCAAAGTGGCATTTTTAGTGTCAACAAATGGCTCCTCGAGGTATAGCGATGAGTTACATAACTTTTGAAGTCAATGTACCTCGAAGAGTTTGAAGGAAAACTTCTGACTGGACCAAGAGTATTTGAGCAGTTTTCATTTTTGGTAGAGTAGCCTTTTAAGTTTCCATGGGGATTTTATGATAGTGAAGGGATCACGAACCATCTCAAGACAAAGTTTTGAAAATGACATAAGAAATTTGGATTTGGGTATTTTGGGTTTTGGATTTTCTTTTTGACCTTGGGACCCAACAAGCTGTATGTGGTAGGTTAGAGGGTCGGGGTTTAGTTTTTTATTTTGATCTTGTGACCCAACAAGTTGTATGTGGCAAGTTGGGGGGTCAGGGTTTGATTTTTGGTTTTGACCTTGTGACCTAACAAGCTGTATGTGGCAAGTTAGGGGATCAGGGTTTGATTCTTGGTTTTGACCTTGTGACCTAACAAGCTGTATGTGGCAAGTTAGGGGATCGAGATTAGTTTTTGGTTTTAACCTTGTGACCTAACGAGCTATATGTAGCATGTTAAGGGATCAGGATTGCTTTTTGGTCACTCTTTGGGACTATTTTGGGTCCATTGGAGTGGTTTGGATTTTTGTGGAATGTCAATTTTCAGATTTTGGCTCAATTTGGTATATGAGGTTGGATGGTTTGAATTTTGGAAGCTCATGAGGCTTGGATTTTTTTGTGTGGTCCAATCAACTCAAAAAGAGGCATGGAACCATTCTGTATGCTCTTGGTAAGAGGGATTTTTTTTAAAGGAAGCCCCTTTAAGTGCTTATGTGGTCAAACCTGGCTCATGTGGGCTAACCCATGGGACCTTAAGCTTTAAAGATGGCTTAGATCTCATGTGATGTCATTTTGTAAAGAATATCTAAAAATATCTCATTTGGATAGAGAATATTTAAAAATATCCTTACTTGGAGAGGAAAGAATTTTCAAGTTTCCTTTTTGGAGAGAATATCTTAAAGTATCTTTATTTGGGAGAGAATCTCCCAAATCCACTTTCTTTTGGGAGAAAATCTCTCTAATTCCCTTCTTGTGGGAGAAAATCTCCTAATTCCCATCTTGTGGGAGAGAATCTCTCAAAGTATATTTCTTTTGGGAAAGAATCCTTCAAAGTATCTTTCTTTTGGGAAGGTTGCTAATTTGTAGCACTTACCTCCTTGCTTTTCTCCTTTTTTCCTTATTTGGCTTACTCTCTTCTATAAAAGCAAAAGGAGATTAGATCTCTTGCTCTTATTGCTCTCTTTTGCAAAAACCTTCAAGAGTGCTTCAAGACCAAGAGCTCTTCTTCTTAAAGGATCTTCAATCTTCTTCTTCTCCATCAATGGCTTCAAGTAAGTCTTCTTTTCCAAGAAAACTCCATTTTAGAAATAGGATGGTAAAAAAAACAAAAAGGTTCTTCTTTCTCTTTTTTTTTCTTCTCTTTCTTTTTCTTTCTCTCTCTTTTTTTTGTTCTTCACGGTTTTTTTTCACGTGTTTTCCCCTTTTTTCACACTTTTTTTTTTACCGTACAGATAAGGTCGTACGGACCTAGCCGTATAGCCAGGCCACGCCTGTAGGCCATCTCTTTTTTTTCTTCTTTTTCTTTTTTTTCTTTCTCCCTTTTTTTGTTCACTTGTTTTTTTTTAGAAGGTTTCTTTCTTTCTTTCTTATTTTTTTTTTTTTTTTTTTGCTCACTATGATAATGCAGTTTATGCAAATCAAGATGTTCATGCATTTTTTTTATGCATCAAATAAAAGGCTAGAATTTCCAGGTCAAGCCAACATGAGTTTTGACTTAGACAAAGTTTGATTGGTTTTGACCAAGTTGTGTTAGAATTGGTCAAACTTCTATCAAGGGTTTCCTAGCATCTAATGCATGACAATTTCCTTTCTATGTATGATTTTTGTAAATTGAATTAGGAGCATGATACGATAATGCATACTTGAAAACTTTTGCAAGTTTTGGAGTTTGGAGCTCACAGTAATGTTGAGCCCTTTCCCCATCTAGCAGAGACATGAGAAGCTTTGCAAGTTTTTGGAGCTCGCAGGAACGTTGAGCCCATCTTCAAGCTTTCTATCTCTTTTGGGGTGTTTCCCTTTTCTTCAGAGTTGCCCCGGAACCATGCCAAAATTTCGCTGGATCTTTAAGCGAAATCTTGTCATTTTGATGATTGATCTTTTTCTTTTCCAACCTTTGCAGGTGGTTCCTCCAAAACTGACAAGGGTAAGGGGCTTGTTACCGGCGCACCCCACGGATCTGCTAGATCTTTAAATATGGCCGTTCAGCAGGCCTGGGAGAAGGTCCAGTATGTGGAGAGAAACTTGGAAGAGTGTGACTCCCTCAACCAGGATGAGATGAGGTAGTGATTGATCACCCTCAAGGATGAGGAGCTTTACAAGATTATGGTAAGCAATTGTCCTTGGGTCATGGACGATCAGAGCATTGTGCCCAAGCCTACCTTTCTCTTTGGTGATGCAGTCCTTGACGACATGACATACTAGAAGAGGTGTTTTCAATTCTTTTACATGATTGATGGTGAATAGAGGACTGTTGCTACCTGGTCGACTTTTGATCGTAATATCTCAATCATGAACTTTTCTCCCACGTGCCCTGAAAGGGAAGATCCTCTGGGCTGGGTGATGAGGACCAATGTGATCAAGACCGGATTTTTGTTGGCGGTCCTTCCAGATATGCGGAGAAGTCGCCTACCCACATGGACATATTGATGCCGACCAGTGGCTACCAGGGTTCTAATCATCAGTCGGTCGATTTGAGACCGGTGGGCCTTGGTATTTTCGACGGTGATGGTAGCAATTGGGTGAAGCCTTTTCGACTTCGTGGCCGTTTTAATGCTAACCCAGAATGTGAATCATGGACTGATCGTGTCCTACTGATTGGTGGAGCCATTCTGAAGGAAGCCGAGATTTTTTACGCGGTCCGCGCTTTTACGGAGATCGTGATCTTTTTTTACGAGGCCTTCATGTCTATGTTAGAGCCGTTCCTTCCACAAACCAACACCTTTGTTGTCATGAATGGTGAGATTAGTTTTTCACTGAAGGAGATGAGCGCCATCACTGGGTTGCCTGTCCTTGGCAAACTCTATGAGGAGTTCATACCTATTGACAGCATCCTTAATGAGCAGTCTGAGGAGTTTAGGCTTCTTTACTTTCAGCTTGTCACCTTCTATGATTTTTTGAAGGAAAAGGAGGGCTCAAAAGTCAGGTCCAACAGTTGGAAGAGTTTTAGCTCTTCCTTTCCCAGCAGAGAGTCTTCTGACAGCGTGACTTGGGAAAGCAAGGCTAAGAATCCAGGTTCGAAGAAGACTTATGCCATGCGAGAAGACTTGAAGTATTTCTTCATGAACACAGGTGTCATTTGTTCTAACATTGCGATGTGGAGAGATCTCACTGTTTACCTCACTTATTAGCTGGGTGAGGCTGTCTTTGCTAGTGGAGATGGAACGCATATCAGGCCGCATTGTATTTACCCGGCTTGTCAAATGGCGTTCGGAGAGCAGTTGGCTTTGGTGCCTGCTCTTTACTCCTATTTGTGCACCGAACTGCAGGTTGCCGCTTTTTTTATTCGGCTCGGGCTCCCTATAAATAGGGTCTTTTCGGCCCATATGTTTTACTCATGGTATGTATACCACTATCCTACCTTCCACCAACTGGGTGCTGCCCAGGATGATAATCCTTTCATGATTCGGTTGGCTAGGGGTAAAGCCGTTTTCGAATCTCTTTTGTATGCCCGCATGAGGATCCGACGATACAGGGACATCGAGATAGGGCAGTCTTCAGTGAAGCTTTCTCCGGAGTTGCGGAATAAGGCTTCTGATTTTGGTGGCCCCCCGTGACTCCACCAGGGCAGGGTCAGGAAGACATTACTCCTTGACCAACACAGAGAATGGATGGCTTTTTAACAGACACATCGACACAATGGTATACTGCAGACATCTTTTCGTTGACTTCTAGCTGTATGTACCTTCCCACTTTGCGCTGCAGTTGGGCTTCTTTCAAGGCATTGTTGGAGCGCCTTTGAGTATGGTGAAGTGCTTTGGAGGTTTACAAGATGGCAGAAATGCATGGGCTTTTTATAGTGCTGAAGACACTACTGCAATGATTTCTTATCCTAAGTTGTTTGCTTTCCAAACTGCTTGCTTCACGAAGTGGTTCATGGAGTGCTTTTTGGCGTACTGTGCGATATCTAAGAAGGGGCTTGATGTTAAACAGTCTTCTGGGAAGGGCCTCGAGAAATCATATGGCATCCGACGAGAGGAAGTTTTGTCCTTCCTTTCTGGAGAAAAGCATAAGATAGGCTTTCTCGATAAGCAGGGCATCATCAGTTCTGAAACTATCCGGGAAGTACCCGGCGAGGTTTAAGAGTAGCTGGAGGAGGAGGAAGTTGAGCTTGACGCTTGGATGCAAGCAGAGCAGAGACGAGCTTCCGTGGAGTCTACTGGCAAGAGTAGACCATCCAGTGAGGGGTCAAGTGAGAGACCTGACTTTGACAGTGGGGCAGGTTCTTCGAGCAAACCAACCCATAGAGGCAAGAGGAGGAGAGGGATGGCATGAAGACTCTCCTGATTTGGGAGTACCTCTTACCATCAATAAGGAGGTGTCAGGGGATGTTGACGAGCCTCAAGAAAAGAGGAGCCAAGAAGAAGAGACCGTCAGTGAAGGTATGATTCTTCCATTTTCTCTTTTCGTTTCTTTCATGGAGATTTTCTTGTTTTGACTTTCCTTCTCCCCCTTTGTCATTAGAGGATGAGGACTTGGTGAAACCTGAGGTCTCAGCCGATGAGGCGGTGACGGATCCAATTGCAGCATCTGAAGAAGAACCGAGGGACTATAAAGTGATTCCAGAGTCTCCACTTGGTGTGACTTCTCTCTTTTTTTTGTGTGTGAGTGCCTTCATTTGCTAACATATTGCTTGCATTCTTGTCAGCTGACTTGCCACAGGATTCTAACAACTTTGAACCATCCATGGATGTAACTTGTGGCGACGCTTCGGATGAGTTCATGGATGCAGAAAGTATTCCACCAGTCGTTGAAGAAGGTACTTTGTAGTGATAACTCTGATGATAATGATTTTTTCAATAGGATCATATTCATACCTTTTTGTGTTTCATTGGCAGGTTGTGAAATGACAGGAGAGATCCCATCACTCTTTCAGAACCGGAGCAAGGAGTGCTAGAGGTTGCTCCAGAGGTTGCGGCTTCTACAACCAGCTCTGACACGGCAGAGGTGAGTCATTGTGCTGAGATTCCTCCCCTAGTGACTGTGATTGGAAAGAGCTTTCTGATTACTCTTCTAACGGGGCACCGCATGGGCTGCCGACCAACGAAGCGGGATGAGTCTTCATCTAGGCCATCCCTTCAATTTGCAAAAAATATGCCGGCACGCGTTTTGAGCTCCTGGATTGAGACTCTCCTCTTTGGTCACTTGGATGCCGGATTTGGCATGATCAAGTATATGTAGGAGATTCTTGATGATAGCGAAGAGGTCAATCTGGACGTCACAAGTGCCAGGGCGATCGTTGACAGGATCATTGCGCTGGGCGACAAGTGATCCGAGACCAAGGATTTTCCTGATGATGACTTCTTCAAGGAGATGTTTCGGGACCCCGCTAAGAAAGCCAAGTCTGAGAAGGATGAGACCAAGCAGAGTAGGAAGCAGTTTGTTCAGGAGAGGAACGTCATTGAGTTGGCCATCATTGAGCTGAGGCATGACATTGAACACTTCGATAGGGAGGTCATTTAAGCCAGGCGATGTCTTGAGCAATTAGAGGCGCAAGCTACGGCCAAGTGAGCTACTTTAGCAGAGGCTCGTGCCAAGGAGAGGATCTTGGTTCACTAGGTTGCAGACGCCAATCGTGTTCTCCAAGAGAGGACTTAAGAACACTTGCGATGGCGAACTGCTTAGGAGAAGTTTCTCAGTATTGAAGATGGGTTAGATCATTCTGCCGCATTTTATGGCAAATTTTTTTTAGGAGCGTGTCTTTGACGCTTTGACTGCTAAGGCCAGGAGTTTACTTGAGGAGTTGAATCTTTTGCTGTAGGCCATGTTAGACTGAGCTCCTGACTTCTTTTGTAACAAACTCTCTTTGCTTTTTTATTTTGTACCTGTGTATACACACAATTTTTTGGTACTCTTTTCTCTTCTTTTTTTTTTTTTTTTTTGGTAGTGCTTGTGAACATTTTTTTTTTTTGTACTTTTTTTTTTTGTATTCCCTCCTTTCACTCAAATTCTTTCGTGATAAAAAAATTTAAGAAATAGTTTAAATGGGAATGTTTGTTTGAAAATTTGATCAAAAGTTTGTCATTTTGTGAAAATCTTTTGTCAAGTGGTTGTTTTGGCATGAGAGCCAGATTTTGTTTACGGAATGAAAGACAAATTTGGATTTGTGGCATGAGAGACAAATTTTGTTTTTGGCGTGAAAGCCAAGATTTGTTTTTGGTGGCATGAGAGCCAAAATTTTGTTTTTGGTGGCATGAGAGCCAAAATTTTGTGGCATGAAAGCTGATTTTTGGCTTGAAACCAGGTCTTGGTTTGTTGGCGTGAAAGCCAAGTTTTGTGCGTGAGAGCCGATTTTATGGCATGAGAGCTGATTTTTTGGCGTGAAAGCCAAGTTTTGGCATGAGAGCCGATTTTGTGGCATGAGAGCTGATTTTTGGCCTGAAAGCCAGGTTTTGGCATGAGATCCAGGTTTTTTGTGGCATGAAAGTTGATTTTTTGAAAGCCAAGTTTTAGTTTTTTCGCATGAAAGCCAGGTTTTCGGCATGAAAGACGATTTTATTTTTTTTTTGTTTGTTGGTATGAGAGCCGAGTCTTGGTTTTCAAAAATGCAAGTATCGACTAAAAGTTGCCTCCCTGCTGAATGGTCTTGTAAATATTGATGGAATGTCACTTCCTTGCTCATTCAATTTGCGAGTATCCATAGAATGTCGCCTCCTCGCGAATTTGGGTGCAAGTATGGACTAAACGTCGATTCCCTGATGAATGGTTTTGCAAGTATCGATGGAATTCGCATCCTTGATCATCCGATTTGCAAGTATTGATGGAATGTTGCTTTCTCGCTTTTCAAAAATATTGTTTTGCGGGTATTGATTGAATGTCGTTTCCCACGATTTTTGAAATTTTGAGGTTTTTTTGGACCTCTCTTTTTTTTTTTTTTTCGAAATTTGGGTTGTGAATATCAACTCAAATGTTGTTTCTGCATGATTTCTTTGAAATTTTGCAAGTATTGACGAAATGTCATTTCCTTGCGATTTTGGAAGTATCGAATGTGGTTCGCATCCTTCCGATTTTTTAGTTTTGCGAGTATCGACCAAGCGTCGCTTCCCTTCGGTTTTTGAAAAACCATTTTTTTGTTTAAAGACACGAGGGTTGTAAATTTTGACCTAAAACTATTTTGGCTACAAAAGACAGGGTGGATTAGGGTGGAAATCCCTGAATCCTAATTTTTGTTTCAAATCATGAATTTTGAATTCAAGGGTCGAAAATTTGGTCAAATTAGGAAAAGGTTCCAAAACTTGGATTTTTTATTTTTTTCCTTTTTTTTTCCAACAATGAAACGATGAAAGTAAGCATTATTTTTTTTTTAGAAATTTCAACATAGGATGAAAATTCCAAAAGAAGTGGGTTTGACGAGCAAGTACCTGGGAATAGGTTTTGGCCGTACAGGCATCACTCTGACCCAGTCACGTAAGTCTTCAATGGTAGTATCGCTTTAAAACTTGCCGTTGATGGACAACATACATCTATTACATTCCATGTTTAGGAGAGCATATGTGCCGTTTGAGAAAATATTGTTGATGACGTAGGGTCCCTCCCATTTTGGCTCAAATTTTCCTTTGGACTTGTGAGCGAAAACCATTTGTCTTTTTACCTTAGGAACCAAGTCACCCTTTTTGTAGGCGCATTGCCAAACCTTTTTGTCGAAAGATCCTACCATGGGTGCTTGATAAAGCTCAATGCTTTGTCGAGCTTCAAGCCATCTCTCACTGAGATTGTCTAACTCTTGGAGTCTCAACTTGACATTGCTTTATTAAGTCATGTCATTTTGCAAAGACACCCTTAGGGAAGGAATTTGTATCTCCAAGGGCATGACAGCTTCGCGTCCATAGATAAATGAGAATGGTGTGCTATAGGTTGATCCTCGAACGATGGTCCGATAGGCCCACAAAGCTTCAGACAATTTGTCGCTCCAGTCTCTTTTATGACTAAAGACCATTTTCTTGAGGATTTTGCAGAGTGCCTTGTTGAAGGCTTCTGCTAATCCATATGCTGCCGGATTATATGGAGTCGAATGAGAGTTTTGGATTTTGTATTTGTCGCAGAACTTATAAAATCAGTGATCCCAAAATTGTGGTCCATTATCATGGACGAATCTTTAGGTATGCCGAAATGACAAATAATGTGAGTGCGCAAGAATTGAAGGACTGATAAGGTCTTCATATCGCCGAGCACAAATGCTTCTGACCACTTGGAGAAATAATCCGTAACGGCAAAGATGAAGCGATGACCTTTGCTTGACGGGGGAGAAATAGGACCTATGATGTCCATACTCCAAACTTTGAAAGGCCATGAGATTGATGTGGGTGTAGCCATTCTGGAGGCATATGAACATAGTCTCCATCCTAAACGAAGTTCACACCTTTCTTCATCAACCAAGAGAAAGGACGTCATTTCCCCGAAAGATTGGAGATGAACCGTCTGATATATGCTAATCTTCCTTGAAGTTCTTTTAGTTCTCTTAAGGTTCTTGGAGAGGGCATTTCTAGAATAGCCTTGACTTTGATGGGGTCAAGTTCTATTCCAACTTTCCGAACTAAGAATCCAAGGAGCTTACCCAATGAGACACCGATGAAGCACTTCAAGGGATTCATTAGCAGTTTGTGTTTGTGAAGTCGGAGGAAGACTTCCTGAAGGTCTTTCAAATGGTCTTCTTTTATCCTGCTTTTGACAGCGAGGTCATCAACGTAACATTCAACCGTCTTGTGCTACATATCTTGGAATATCTTCATCATAACCCTCAGATATGTGGCACCAGTATTTTTCAGACCAAATGGCAAGACAGTGTAGCATACACGCCAAATGGAGTCCAAAATGATCTGTGGTTTTAATCTTCAGGATGCATCTTTATTTGCTTGTAGCCAGAGAAGCTATCCTCAGTGATTACATTGCATGGAGCATTTTCCGAGAGCAAGTCCTGAACAGCATCCAGCAATTTTTCTTCTTTGTTGATCAATTCATCAGCCCAAGCATCACTAGCTGGAGCTTCTCCATGATGATCAGTCGAGAGGGGTGTGAATTCTGATATCACGGTCTCAATAGACGAAGTCTAAGAAGGCGACATCTCAGTGGAAGTCACTTGAGAAGATGTAGCTCTAGAAGATATACTGCCAAATGTGGTTTGAAAGTAAGTGGCCTCCGCAGATGAGGCTTTGGAGGAACAATGATCCCGAGCTATCACATTGCAGGTCACTCCGATAGGAGACATCCCCCAAATGGATTGTTAGAAATCAGATTCATCATCGAATGTAAGAGGATCATTAATCCAGCAGTTTTCTACGTTTTTAGGAGTTACAGGAGGAGGTACCTGGTGGTCTTCATGGACTTCCAGTTCTGTATTTTGATTGCGACGAAGCTCGTTAACGTGATCTTGCTCTTTTTCTATGGCAATATGCTGCAGGATCCTCGCATATTCTTCAAGATCAGGCATGCACCTGTGCACATCATACACATCAAATCAAATACACATCGTACATAAGTCAAGGGTGAAACAATACAACATAGATACGTGATCAACATATACATGGGTACAATATAGAGGAGAGGACACCAAAATATCAGATCTCAAAGAGACGAATCAAGGAATAACAGGCTCTACGGAGCAGCTCCCTCGTGACGAGCCGATGAGGCAACCGAAGTTGGGCTAAGAGCATGCTGCGAAGAGACACGAGTCGAACTCGAAATTGCATAACCTCTCTCCTCTGCCCTCCGACGGTATCGATCCAAGCGCTCTAAGCAAGGTTGCAATCTCTCATCACGCTTCATCAAGAGATCCATCTGATCCACGTGGCGGTCTTGGAGTCGAGACTTTTCGGCAAACCAACCCTCTAGAGCCGAAGGAACTGCAACAATAGCTCCACTCTACAAAACGACAGATAAAGAGACATTACATTTGAAAGCTTATAGCAGGAAACATGGAATCTAATAGAAAGGAGGGACGCTCACCTGCGCAAAGGCCTCAAGGGTGCCGACTTTGGCACTTAACTCATCAATCTGTACATCCCCACAATTACAAACTGTATCAATGTTAGATGAGAAATCAAAATTGATCATTACATGGGTAGGGTTCATACCCAGGGATGAAAATATCGGCTGCTACGTAGCGTAGCGGCCGATATATTGGCCATGGCGGCCATGGCCGCCACGTTTTTTTCAAAAAAGTGCATATCGCGCTTTATCAACATAGCAGCCGATACATTCCGCCACGTAGCGGGGGTGTTTAAAAACACCCCCATCCAACCCATTTGCACTTTCCTCTTTCTTTTCACCTCTTTCCCTCATTCTTATTGCTGTGAAAACCTCTCAAGTGCTGTAAATCAAGATTTGAGCACAAGATCCACCACAACAAACATCAAAACAAGGAAATAATCAAACACAAGTTAGTGAGTTACACAACTACAAGATCCAAGCTTCCATTAAATCCATTCCTTCTTCATCAAGATTCTTGGTATATTCTTTGCTTTTAGATTTTTTAGAGTTGACTTTTGAGATCATCAATTCATCTCTCTAACTACTATAAATTCCATTCCATCTCTCTTTCTTTTAGGTTTTTTTTTTATGAGCTTTCCATTACTTTTTAAGTTAGCATGATTAAGAAACATGAATACATGTGAAAAAACTAATCATTATTATTATTTTCTATTTATACAGCAATACAGGACCTCATATATTGAGGGCACTGCTATGCCCGCTTTTTTTACTTACTTTTGCAAAAGAACCACATTTTCTTTTATTTTACAATTTTCTGGATTTCCTAGAAATTTCTCAGATTTTTTTGTGATGTTTTCAAATCGCACCGCTACGCTGCTACGTATCCTCACTACGCTACGTATCGCCCGCTTCATAGCGGGTTAGCGGCGGGCCGCTATACCTACCACTACCGCTATTTTCATCCTTGTTCATACCTGTGCCGCTGTGGTAGCTCTCTCTGAAAGGAGCTCCACGAGAACTCTATTACGCTCGCTATGAGCCTCTACCTGAAGGTCACACAAGCAAATAGTTAAGAATCGATCGTTGCACACCTGAGACGCACAGACAAACTAAGATCCATACCCCGCTAGCATGTAGTCGATCCACCTCCGCTCGTAGAGTCTGGAGATCACTCTCTAGTCTAATCCTCATAGCCTCAGACATAGCCAGCTCCCTAACCCTCTGCGCAATAACCAAATGTCATAAGTATCAATTCAAGATTAACAACCAATCTCGTAATCCTGTACCTCATGAGTATCCGCCAGCACATCGATGATAGTGTCACGTAGCTTTAGTTCTCCCTGCAAATCTCATTGAGCAAAATAAAAAATGGCAAGTTCGGAATGCTCTAAATAGAGAATCGCAATTTCCATACCTCCCTGGCCATTAACGATGCCCGTAACTCCACTTTCATAGCGTCCTGAAATTACAATGTATACGAGGCAATGAGCGATAACTTTGACCCACAACACTGAGAGAGGGGAAAGGAATAGAACCCCCAAGCCACACGCTATAGGTTGAATAAATGAATACCTTCTCCTTCAATAGTTCGGACAGCTGAAGCACCTCTCTATGAAGGAATGATTCAACATTGGACGCCGCCCTTCCAGAAGTCCCCTGGCATATGCACAACAAATGTGATTAGGAGTATAGAGGAAAATGATTCAGTTAATTAGCACATTGGCTTTACCTCGCCCGAACCATCGCCCGACGGGCGTGCTTCCTGGCGCTCCGTCCCCACGAAGGGAGCAGTCTGAAATAGGAAGATAGAGGACAAGGTCAATTACACTCCATTCCTGAAAGATCCAATATGAAAGAGAATACCAAGATAGCCAAGTGAGTTTAAACAATCACCCGAAAGGACATTAACGTCTCAATTGCCTTGGTACGGTTCCAGATGGAATAGGAGGGCCCCCAGAATACGACTCTGGGAGTATGTACCAGCACGTGGCATCCCTCCAACATCGCTCGTGATCGCCCGATGCCTTAGCATCCGCACAGAAGGTGGACGCTTTCCCTCCACTATTCCAATCATCAATCTCAGGCTAGTATGGGTGAGTGTGACTAAATCTCCTTTCAGACCATCCCCTATAAGAATAGCTTATGGCCACCTCGGGGGTCAGGACGACTTGATGGCGCCCTAGCTGGTGAGCAACCCAACTCACAACAAGCCTGACAGCAATCTGGGGAGCATGTAACCAGATATCCCTCTCGAACAAATGTCTCCCCTCCTGCATTGATGTTAGCTCATCGTCGGGGCCACCCTGGTAAGGGCGTCCAATGACCTACGAAGACCAAAACCCTAAGAGATGTTAGCACCCAGCAACCTAAAGCGAAGTGGTGCCCAATTATGACCTAATTCCAGAACAAGCTAATGACTCAATAAAAAAAAAAGAATGACTTACCTCTTGGCCCATTAACTCGTTCAGGATAAAGCGGTAGACCTGCTCACTGGGCCTCATCCCTAAATCCCTAATCCTTTTCGCCAACTCCATAGGAAGGATGTCAACAAAGCCCCGCAAAGTGGGATTAGGATACCACTGCGAAGCACGAGGAGTGAGACTCAACCGCGCGGGCAAACGCTCGGGGCGACACTGCAGGATATGCTCCCATCCACACCTGTTCGACACATTAAAATCATTAGTAAAGCAAGGAGATACACGAGGACAGGAATCGACAAACGTAAAAAGACTAGTTTACCTGTAGGATTGGGGTAAAGCCCCGAAGGCTCCTGTGACCCCTCTGTACCCGACACCTGTCATCCAAACTATGGAAAAGGAATGCAAGAGCTGCCGCGCCCCAAGCATAACCGCCTACTCGGCTCAAGTCATTTACAAATCGTAGCAGGGTGCTGGATACCCTGTTGCCTGTGGCATTCACAAAGAGGCACTTTCCGAAAAAGTACAGGAGAAACGCCCAGAGGCTCTCGTCCTCGCCCTGCCTAGGTGATATCAGCCAAGGGCGTCTCAAAGCAACGTTAGGTCGAGTCCCCTTTTTCTCTGCCCAAACAACAAATCTGTGGTCAGTAAAATTTACAAACTCATGGGCAAAAGCTATCAAGGTTATGGTTTAATACTCACTCGCCACATGGAATGTCTCACAAGGAATCCCTACCCTCTTTCGGCGATAGTACCCATCAACGAGCACCTCTCTCCACTCATACTCTAGAAACCAAAAAAGAGGGGGGGGTCACGCGTATTAATCATCAAAGCCACAAGGAGCGAGGAATTGAGTTTAAGAACTTACCATTGGGAGGGACAGCACCGTTTTCGTCCTCGTCGTCTCCTACTCCCTCGCCACTGTCGTCATCTCTCTCTGCCTCAACAACTCTACGGGCAACTCGCCGGGGCCTCCCCCCCTCATCCTCACTATCCTCCTCATCAACCAGGTCGTCACCATCATCGGATGCAAATAACTCATCCTCGGGCCTGACGTACCCCACATCATCAAGGTCGCTCACGTCATCGCCAAGACCGTATACGCATCGTCACTCTCCTCATCTACAGCCTCAAGTATCACAAAGTCATCATCATGACCCGCCGGACAAGACGCGCTAGATGAGGGGTCTCCTCCTGCCACAAAAATAAAACTCATGAGTACATTAAGCAAGAGGGAGGGATAAACAATTCGATCTACTCCAATCCCTTTTTTTTTTTTTTTTTTTGCGTGGGGGGGGGGGGGGGGGGGGGGGGGAGGACTCACCCTCATGTGTTTCGGCCACTAGATGAGTTGCAACCAATACACCCATCCTCACATGCTCACCCGTAGCCGGGACAGGCTCGCTATCTCCACCTCTAAATGGTGGGTCTCCCGCGACTGCCATCTGAGCCTCGAATTCAGCCAAGAACCCCGTCTGGTCACGGGCCCACCCTGAGAGATGTAACGCACCATGGTTAACAAAGGTGCAAATAAAGTTGGCGCTCAAGCTTGAGAAAGACTCCAGCAAAATGAAGGCAGTCAACTCGGAGGCGCGTCCCATTGCAGGCTTGGCGAAGGGCGTGTCCATACGGATAGGACCGTGGGCAGGTACGACTAACCTTATGGCTCTTCCTATCGATGATTTCCAAGTCATATGAGGCATGGAATTCTTGCATACTGTTTGAGCTGTCCCCATGCCCTTCATGAGGGTAGTGTGCCTAATGAGTGAAGAGGCCCCCTGCATGATTCCCACGGGACTACAAGTTGATACTACATAAGAGCGGAGTACTCACTGTCCAAAATCCGAGTCCTCTCGGGACCATAGGCCTCCCACAGCCACTCAACGTCGATCTGGCTAGCGCCAAGGTAGGGGCACGCACCAAACAAACTATGAAGCAGGGGCCGGACAAAATCGGGATTAGCATCCTCTGCGCCCATCGAGACCGGGAGGCCACTCAACCTCAAACCCCAGCATCTCGCTATATCCTCTAAGGTGATAGTCATCTCACCAGTCAGGAAGTGGAAAGAGTGAGTCTCATCCCTACACCTCTTGAAGAGTGCGCTGACAAGTGGAAGGTCAAGTCAGAAAGCTACGATTGACATAAAGTCTCCAAACCCCATAGCCCGGAGACGATCCTTTAGGGTGTCCTGCAGCTCCGTCCACCACTCCTTCACCTTCAGCCACCCCACCCTCATCCGAGCAAGGAGTACTAGCTGAAATCAAGAAAAACATCATGGATATTGGCTCAGTTTCTTGTTAGAAGTCATGACAAGATTCGACATATAAAAGGGAAAATGCTATACCACCTTGCCCGCTTTTATCTCGTCGGCGAGATGGGGGTCATCTATCACCCACTACTTCCTGCACCTTTTTCTAGGGCGAGCCAAGGTATGCTCCACCTCTGGACCCCCGGCAAGCCCTACTTCAGGACCCTCTATGAGTCTGTCCAAAGGAACAACCCCCGAATCTTCGGGTGGACCCTCTACCGACTCAGTCGTTGCGGAACCTCTCCTACGAGTAAGCTTTGTCCTAGCCATCCTGCATATTAAAAAAAACAGATAGAACATAAGTGAGTGATACTAACTTGAAAGAGCGCAAGCAATAAGACGAAGAATTAAACCTGAAGGGATAGCATTAACGGGCATGCAAAGAAACCAAGTTGCACTGAGATAATTCAAATCCAAAATGATAACCACCACGAATCCACTAAGTAGAAAAATGAGATTTGCTTAAATTAAGATCATTAGTTCAACTCAAATCCAAAAGGGCACCGAGATGAAGAACATTGGTCAAGCCAACCCGAAGGTAAATCAATCCAAGGAGAAAGGGAGAACCAACGTGAAGCCAACATTGAAACAAAACTGGACAAGAACAAACAAGACATGGTCAAACCATAACTTAAACTAAAGTAACACCCCATGACCCTTACCCATCACGCCATAATCACCACATTCCAATCACTACCACACCGCTTCATTACCAAGTTCACTTCACTACGCCGCGAACAAAAAATCCAAAGAAATTGTTGTTGGGTATTTTCTAAATCCTTATGGATTCCTTTGGCATCAGTCATCTCAAACAATAAAATATGTAATATGAAAGTAAGAAAAGAAAAGAAAGAAAAGGGAGGAGATGATGTGTAGTACATTTGGGATATGGCCAAAGGGGTGCATGGGGTGACAGTTGGTAACTACCAACCCCTAAAAGACCCTTCATGTTTTCAAAGATTCAAATTTGGAATATGAAAGTTTTTTTGGCTGTTGGGTAGTTTTGGATGGTTGGCTTCAATAGTCATGTCCCTTGGGCCGATTTGAATAGTTGTGACCTGTCCATTTGAATGGGTGTGACCCTAGTGATTGGGTTGTTTTCAAGTCTATATATTAAGGCCC
Source organism: Umbellularia californica (assembly GCA_028538565.1). Classification (NCBI taxonomy): domain Eukaryota; kingdom Viridiplantae; phylum Streptophyta; class Magnoliopsida; order Laurales; family Lauraceae; genus Umbellularia; species Umbellularia californica. The sequence continues at coordinate 34,936,598 of JAPQWN010000012.1, read as the reverse complement.
AATTTGAGTTCTGGAACTAGAGAAAATCAGAAACCAGAAACTAAGATTCAAGGAAACCAACCAAGAGCTTTCTTTACTTTATTTTATTTCTGATCTTTTAAGGGTAATTCCATATTTGTATCTCCGGTGTGCAGACCTTGAGATAGAGTGGGGCATTGTATCGTGGGGACAGAATTTCACTCCATCCACCTGCATGTGGGAAATTGTTGTATTTAAGATAGCATCTTTATTGGTGTTCCTTGAGCATTTTCACTTTTGTTTTTCTTAGTTTTTTCTCACTTTCACATACAGCCAAGGACTCATTTCCAACATTTAAAGACAGCAAGACTTCCTAATTTTAGTCTACAATATGGCTGCCCCGTTCAATAAACCTATGTCAAATGATATTGAGAAATTGGATACATTGAATGGGTTGATTTTCAAGCGATGGCAGATGAAAGTCTGCATGCAGTTGGTGATCCAACGAGTTGCCTATGTGCTCCAAATCCCATATCCAGAAGTCACACCATCGGATAATTCAACGATCAGTTCATTTTTTGCATATAATGGCTACACAAAAGATCAATTGCGGTGGTATGAGGATGATTGCATTTGTCGGAGTTTGATTCTTGGTGCAATGTCAAACACCCTCTTCAATCTTTTTTGCAATTATTCTACCGCATTAGAATTATGGACTGCCTTACATGCGAGGTATGTCACTGAAGATGCGGGAAACCGTTGTTATTAATTAATAAATTTGAGGGCTATAAAATGGTTGATGAGAAACCAGTATTTGAGCAAGTTCATGAATTGCTTCATATTGCTCAAGAGACAGCTGAAATTGGAGAACCTATGACTAAGTATTTTCAAGTTTCTACAGTTATTTGTAAACTTCCACCTTCTTGGAAAGATTACCAAAAATTGTTGAAAAGAGACCGGACCATTAAAGCCAAAAAATTTGCAAATTGAGGCTGAAGCAAGAACAAGGGACAAAATTGAAGATGAAGCAATCGGCAAAATTACATCCCTGCATGACAAGGTTCATATGATTGAACAAAAGGAGAAACCAAAAGAAAAGGACAAAGAGAAGAAAAGAATTCTCATCGTTACGGAAATAAGAACAAAAATAACAAGAGAAATAGAAATTATAATCATTCAAATTTTAGGTCCAAGAACAAACAAAGATTGGAGAGAAGATTCTAAGAAAAATAAAGGCCTAAGCCCATGTTATGTGTGTGGAAAAATGGGGCATACTGCCAAGCAATGTCGATATCGGAAAGGTAAAAATAAAGAATCAAATCATGTTGAAGATGACTTTGTTGCTGTAATTTCTGAGGTCTTATTATGGTTAATAATGATAATGAATGGTGGATTGACTCGGGTTCAACCTATCACGTCACCCTCACCGAGAAGCATTCAATACATATAAGACCATGGAAACTACAAACAAGCTTTACATGGGAAATTCGGCTACAAGTCTCATTATTGGAACTGACACTGTTGAAATCCTACTTTCCTCCAGCAAGACTCTCACCCTCAAGAATGTTCTTCATGTACCTGGATTAAGAAAGAGCCTGGTTTTGGTATTTCTTCTGAATCATCATGATTTTCGTGTTGTATTTGACAGTGATAAAGTAATTATCGCTAATAACGGAACCTTTGTAGGCAAGGGATATGCCAAAGATAAAATGTATTTATTATCTGTCCATGAATAATATTTATGCTTCTTCTTACGTGACTGTGCATGATGATAAATGGCATTTTAGGTTAGGACATGTTGGTAAAAAGACATTAAATAGAATGATGTCTAGTGCATTAATTCCTAATGCTGATAGATCTTCTTTATCTTATCAATGTGAATGTTGTGCTCAAGCCAAATCATGAAAACATTCTTTTAAATCAGTAGAAAAGACAAACATAGTGGTATATGTGATAATAAAAATGTTAGTGATATATGTGATAATAAAAATGTGGAAACTAGAGGTGGTAAAAGGTATTTTATTACTTTAATTGATGACTACTCTAAATATACCTATGTATATTTAATTAAAACTAAAGATGAGGCCTTAGACAAATTCAAGATTTTTAAGGCTGAAATTGAAAATCAATTAGAGAGAAAAATAAAAGTTCTTAGGACAGATAGAGGAGGTGAATACCTCTCAAATGAATTTAAGATTTTTTGTGAAAAAGAAGGTATTATTCATCAAGTTACTGCCCCCTTTAGCCCCCATCAAAATGGAGTTGCAAAATGTAAGAATCGGATAGATGGATTTTAAAGAAAAAGCTTAAACCTAATGGTAGCATTGATAAATACAAAGCTAGATTAGTAGCCAAGGGTTATAAACAAAAGGAAGAAATTGATTATTTTGAGACATTTTCTCCTGTTACTAAATTAACATCCATTAGAATTTTAATGGCTTTAGCTTCTATTTATGATTTTCAAATACATCAAATGGATGTTAAAAAAAGCATTCTTAAATGGTGATCTTGATGAAGAAATTTATATTGATCAACCTGAAGGTTATTTAGAAGAAGGTTATGAACACAAAGTTTGTAAATTAAATAAATCACTGTATGGGTTTATACAAGCCCCTAGACAGTGGTATAAAATATTTAAAAAAGAAATTAAAAATATGGTCTTAAAAGAAATACAGTGGAACCTTGTATTTTTATTAAAGGAGTTGGTTTTGATAGTATTGTGTTAACTCTTTATGTTGATGATCTTTTAATTTTCACGAAAATCTGGGTTTGACTACTGATCCATTCAAAACCTATTCCTAAAAAATTCTTATTTGTTTCAAGAAAGTTCTGTTTATTTCTTTATGGATTAAGGTCCCAACCCTTTCAGCCAAATCATTGTAATCACTAGTCGGATTCTAAACCCAACACTGATTTTTGCTTTCTTGTAAGAATGTTCTGCACTAATTCTCAATCTATTTTGAGAGTACATTCAAGCCAATTTGAAAATAAATTTTCAGCTTATCCATAGAATTGGTTCTCAATATATTTCTTTGGATGATTTTATACTGATTTTTCCATCATCTAATCAAAGATAAAATTTTGATCTTTAAAACTTTGGAGGGCAGAATCCTAAAAAGGAAAGGACCCGAATCTCCATTTCTTATGATGATCAATAGAGTTTGACAAAGGGCAGAAACCTTTTGAAATAGGGATCTGAATCTCAATCTTTTTCTTTTTTTTTAGGCCTTTTACTAGAGGGCAAATTTCTGCTAAAAAAATCTGAATCTCCATAGTAAAGATGATTTAGCACAAGATTTAGGATGACTGATTTCCTGTGATAAAACACCGTCCTATGGATGAGGATGGCAGAAGATTAAACACAGCCCTAAACAGAGTTCTAGATCTTCATTTTGATTGGAGGGCAGACACCTTGAATAAGGGTATGGGTCTCCATTTGGGGAAAAGAAGATGGGAAAGGTGAGATAGCAATGTAGAGAAGATGAAATAGAAATGATAGGGAGGATTGGAGGGCGGATTTCTTCTTAAATAAGCATCTGAATCTCCTTTTTTTATGGAATAGAAGATGAGAGGGAGATGCACTAAAGAAGATATCACAGATGTTTTTCATTTTACCTTCTCTTCTTTGTATTTATTCTCCCTTGTTTCTTTGGTTTTTTTTTTTTTCCCTCCTTCTCTTCTTTTCTTTTCTTTCTCTTCCTTGTTAGCAAAGACAGCCAGATCTCCAATATATGGTAGTGGGGAAGATGGTGAAATGGGTGAACTACATGGAAAAGATGAGATCGGAAGATGGAGTGAGGATATGATAGAGAAGATAAAAAAAAAAAAAAAGTAGCTTTATTACCTTCTTCTTCTTATTTTCTCCTCTTCTCTCCTTCTCTTTCTTTTGTTCTCCTCCTCTCTCAGCCAGCCAAACAAACTCCCCTCCCTCTCTTTACTTTTCCTCCTTCTATTTCCTCTGTTTGAGAAGTTATATAACTTCCAAACATGATGAGATCATGGAAATGGGTGTGGAGATTTAAAAGCTTCCCACAATGATCTCTTTGAAATGTTTGAGTGGGTCAAATGGCCTCTTTCATTAGATCATTTTGTGGGGCCCACATTTGAATTTTGAGGAACAAAAAATAGCTTATGTAGGGATTCAAACACCCACCATTTCACATATTACAAGAACCATTAACCAATTCACCTAATGACAATTGATCACGACCCCAATTGAGTCCACATAGAATAGAACTTCGGCAATATTTATATATATATATATATATATATATATATGCCGACAAATGCCCCCTTCGAGAGCGACAGAGGGAGACTTGACCTGAGGCAATTGTTCCTCGAACCATTGTCATTCCTTTTTTTATTCTCTTTTGCAAGATATGACTTCATTTGCTTCTCAAGCCCAATGAAGTTGACATATTAAATGGTCATCAAATATAATTCCTGGACTTGATCATATTGTCAAGTGACCTTTCCTTGACCTTTGGCATTTTAAGATGTGGAATTTAACATGGTGAATTAAGAGAAAAAAGACTTGATTCCCGAGGCAAGGTATCGAAACTTCAAACACTTCGAGGCTGAATATCGTCTTTCAAGTTACTATGGCATCGAGGGTCTGAACCTTTTTTTTTTTTTTTTTTTTTGGAGGTTTTGACATATGAGGCATGGTATCAAAACTTTTGAGCTTTTGAGGTTTAATATCAGAATCAATATGTTACAAACTTTTGAGGTTTTGAGGCTTAATATCAGAACTTTAGAGGTTCCGAAGCTTGGTATCAAAGTTAAATGTAAGACAAACTTTGATGCTTGATATCGGGACTTTTGAGGTTCCGAGGCTTGGTATCAAAGTTCAACGTAAGACAAACTTTGAGGCTTGATATCGGGACTTTTGAGGTTCCGAGGCTTGGTATCGAAGTTTCACATATTATAAACTTTGAGGCATGGTATAGAAACTTTAGACGTTTCGAGGCTTAGTATCAAAGTTTATAAAATTTTGGATTTTGAGGCATTTTATCTAGTCTTTCAAAAGGCTTGAGGCATAATATCGGAAATCCAAGGACATCTAAGAGCATACTTATCATGGATAATATTTTTTAAGGAATTTTCCATTGATTGGCATAAGACCGTAACCGCCATTGGAATAAACCGAGTCTACAATGAATGGTCCATCGCCTTTTTCCTCAAACTTGCCTTTAGATTTGCGGGTGATAATCATTGGCCTCTTAACAGCGAGGACAAGATCTCCCCTTTTGAAAATTCTTGGGAGCACTTTGTTGTTAAATGCACTTGCCATTCATGCTTGATAGATTTCTGTATTCTGTCTGGCTGTAAGTCGATTCTCATCAAGGAACTCCAACTCTTGTAATCGTAGAGTCACATTCTCTTCATTTGTCATTTCGTTAAGTAACGCAATACGAAGTGATGCGATTTGGATTGCGAGGGGAAGGACGGCCTCACAACCATAAACAAGTGAATATGGTGTGAATTGAGTAGCTCCCCGAACTGTAGTGCGATAGGCCCATAAGGCTTCTAGGAGGCGTTCATGCCAATCCCTTTTGTTTTTAGAAACCATATTTTTCAACAATTTAGATATTGTTTTGTTGAATGCTTCAGCTAATCCATTTGCTAGAGCATAGTAGGCCGTAGAAGATATACTTTTGATGTGATATTTCTCACCAAATTTGTAGCATCGATGATCTTGAAACAGTGGTCCATTATCATGGACAAACCTTCTTGGTATCCCAAACTTGCATATGATGTTGCTCTTACGAAAGTTTAAGACCGCTGTTGTCTTAAGTTCACTTGCAGCGACAGCTTCAACCCGTTTGGAAAAGTAATCGGTTACTGTAAATATAAACTGATGCCCTCTAGATGAAGGCGGATTAATTGGGCCAATTATGTCCATTCCCCATGCTTCAAATGGCCATGATGCCACTGATGGATGCAAGGGTTCCAGGGCCTAATGTATGTAGTCTGCATGAAATTGCCAAGTTTTGCAGTGCTTTGCAAATTTATGTGTATCATTGACCATTGTGGGCCAATAATATCCTAATCTTTTTTATTCAGTCACATAGTTTAGGACCCAACTGATGTGCTCTACAAGTCCCACTATGGGTTTCATGCATTACTCATTCTGCTTCATGATTTGATAAACACCGAAGAAGTACACCATCATACGATTTCCTATATAGCGCCTTTGTCTTCTCATCATAGTAGAATCTAGGTGCTCTCCTCCGATACTTGCCCGTTCTTTAGGTTCATCCGAAAGAATGCTAAATCGTATGTAGTCAATGAATTGATCACGCCAGTCACCAATTTCCACTTCAGACACCGAGAGCCTACTTGCTTGGACTTGTTGGCATTCAACAATAGCTTCATGTGTGTCCAATGGTGATAAGATCCTTCGCTCACAAACCCCCACATTAAGAATCTCTCCTTTTGGGAGCACTATCGAGGCTGCCAAACTCGCCAAAGAGTTTGCTCGAGAGTTTTGACCTCGTGGAATGTGCTCAATATTGCAATATGCAAATTTGCTCATAAGCCTACAAGTCATTTTATGATAAGGGCGTAGGTCAGGTTTCTTCACTTCATATACATCATTCATTTGATTTACGATGAGTTTTGAATCTCCTCGTATTTCCAAATATTCAACTTGTGCTTGATATTCCCATGACGAGGTCTTGATATTCTGCAATATTATTTGAACATGACTTTTTTAATGAAAAGGAATGCGGGATCATAACTCCCACCCCTGATGTTCTTTCTCCATCTTCTCCCATTCCATTCCCATGATGAGGGCTTGATATTCTGCAATATTATTTGAACATGACTTTTTTAATGAAAAGGAATGCAGGATCATAACTCCCACCCCTGATGTTCTTTCTCCATCTTCTCCCATTCGTGTGGCACCATCAAAATACATCTCCCAACTCTTTTCTTGAGACATCTGAAAAACTTCAACATAAAACACTGGTTCATCAGGAAGAGTATCATTTAGCTAAGAGTCAAGTGGTAATGGATGTGCAGCTAAGAAGTCAGCTAATGCTTGGCCCTTTACTGCTTGTTCTGGCACGTATATGATGTCATATTGGGAGAGGAGAATAGAGCATTTAGCTAATCTTGCATTCAAAGATTCAGCTTTTGTGACTAAGGTTTTCAAAAGATTTATCGTGGACACAAGATGGACCTTTTGCGATAACAAATAATGTCGCAACTTTTGAACTGCAAACATCAGCGCGAGGCATTCTTTCTCAACTGGTGGATGACGGTGTTCCGCACCAATTATCATCCTACTCAAGTAGTAAAGCGCAATTTCGTGTCCTTGATATATATATATATATATTGTGCTAACATTGCCCCAAATGAATGGTCAAGAGCTCGTGTGTAAAGAATGAAAGGTTTCCCATAAACTGGTGCAACCAAGACTGGAGGTTTTGTAAGATATTATTTAATGGGGAAATTCTACTGGCACACAGATTTTCACTTTTCCCACACAATTTCTCTCTACACACATTTTAAAATTTTAAAAATTACATTATTTCTATTCACACACACTAAAACTTCCTAAACTACCCATCCCTTCATTTCCCTCTATCTTCTCACACACATCCCCATCCATTTCTTCTCACACATTACCATTTATTCTTCTTCCCCATCTCTTTTTTACCTCTTTTCCCATCTTAGATTACCTTTCTTCCATGAAAACTTGTTATTGGGGTATATTCTAGTTCAATGTATGTTTTTAGAAACAATGTGAGTGTTTTTAATGTATTCTGGCTGCATTCCATCCATCGTCGCAAGGGTTTTGAACCCAACCATCGCGATCTGTTCGGTCACTGAATGACCGAACACACTTCCTTTGTTCGGATTTGAAAGTCAGGACAAAAGCTACTTGTTCGGACCTGAAAGTACGAACAAAAGCTATTTGTTCGGACCTGAAAGTCCGAACAAGATTTCGTTTCATAATAACGGTGAGCGGAAGAGAAGAGGAAGAAAGGAAGTTGATGCCGCCGTCTGAATGAAACTTTGACCAAACCAGATGATACAACCTTTGCTGATGCCAGGCTTTGCTGCAGCAAGTCTGGTATCGTATCAATGAATCTCTGATACCAAGTAGAAAGCTCTGGTTGTATCTAGTAAGAAACAAGTCAAGAACACAGAAGATTCGATGATGACGAGAAAAGGATGAGAAAGACGACTTAGGGAAATAGGTCAACAGTCACTAATCTATGGCTAATTGACCTAATTAAGCTTAATCTAAAATAAAAGGAAATTATTATAAATAAATAAAAAAGGTCAAACTCCCGATAGCCTGACTGGTTTGCCTTATTTTCTTTTTTCCTTTTTCTTTGGCTTCTTATCCTTTAGAGCCCGAGAGGATGGAGGAAGCAGAGAGTGAGAAGTGGAGAATAAGATGAGTTGCCTAGAAGAAGAAAATGCTGATATGTGAATAAAGATGAGTTGTCCAAGAAAGATGGAGGAAGTGGAGAGTGAGAAGTGGAGAATGAAATGGGTGAGAGAGGAAGAAGAAGAGCTTCTGTGTAAAAAGAAAATGGGTTTTGAGTTTTTATGGAATTTTGGATATTTTGGTCATTTCATGAAGGGGTAATAATGTAATTTAAAAAATGATAAATTAGCTGTGTTTGAAAAGTAAAAATTGGTGTGCCAATAGCAGCACCCTATTTAATGTCGTCAAAGGCTTCATCTCATTCTTTGTCCCATACAAAATTGACTCCCTTATTCATTAGACAAGAAAAAGGTCAACACCTTCCCGAAAGATTTGAGATGAATCTCCAAATATAAGCCAATCGTCCTTGTAGTCCTTTCAGCTCCCTCAAGTTTCTTAGAGGCTTCATTTCTATGATTGACTTTGTCTTAGCTGGATTGAAAATCCATCTTTTCAAACGATAAATCCTAAGAACTTTCCCAAAGAAACGCCAAAGAAGCATTTCAATGGGTTCATGCAGAGCTTATATTGTTTGAGCCTTTTAAATACATTTCTTAGGTCTCTAAGATGCCCTTCTTTTTGTTTGATTTTGACAACAAGATCATCCACATAGCATTCCACCATCTTGTGCTGCATATCTTTGAAGATTCTCATCATTGCCCTCTAATAGGTTGCTTCAGCATTTTTCAAACCAAAAGGCATTACAGTGTAACAATAGACTCTGAATAGAGTTCGATATGCAGTATCTTTTTCATCATCAGGGTACATTTTAATTTGATTATACCCTGAGAAGCCATTTATGAAAGACATTCTTTCATAACCAAAAGTACTGTCTATCATAATATCCACAATAGGCAACGGGAATTCATCTTTTAGACACGCATCATTTAAATTTCGAAAATCAATGCAAACCCTAATTTGGCCATTTTTCTTTGTGACATGCACAATGTTGGCTAGCCAATCTGGGTGTTATTCTTCTCTAACGAATCCAACATCCTTTAGTTTTTGCACTTCATTTTCAATTTTATCCATTATATTTGGATTAAATCATCTTTGTGCTCGCTTCACGAGTTTGACATCTTTCCGTAAATCTAGCCTATGCATTGCAACTTATGGATCAAGACCAGTCATCTCGGCATAGGACCATGCAAACACGTCTTTGAATTCTGTCAAGAGACTAGTATATTCAGAAAGTTCTTTTTCATTCACTTCTGCACTTACAAAATTTGGACGGGGATTTTCCACCATTCCAAGATTGATTTCTTTAACATTGTCCTCTGTTGGAGGATTTGGTTTTAAATCATCTTTCTTTTCTCTCTCAACTTCAAGATACATCTCTTCACCATCAGCAAGGTCTTCATCCAAGATAGATGTGCAGTTGACAAAGAATGACTCCCAACTTGGAAAAATGATTTCGAGATCCCAACTTTCATCTTCAAGAGAAGGTATAGGAAGTTTGTTGATGTAAGGAAAAATGTGTGCCTGCAATGGCTTTGGAGGATATCCTAAACTATAAAAGAAGATATAACTCTTGCCACTCTCATATCTTCTTATTTGCCCATAAATTGTGCATGGTTCCTAAGGGACTGGAATTTCTCGTCCATAATTTAACCCTTGTTTAGTGGAAAGAATAATTTTTTCTATTGCTTTTTGTGTTTGTCCATTATATGCTGATATGCTGACCTTGGTGTAATTGAGTTTGCTAGTTGGGATTCCTAAGTATTTTAAAGCTCTCATGGGAATGAGGTTGATTGCAAACCCTGGATCACAATTTGCACCCTTGGTAGCTCAACTTTAGTAATGTTGCCTGTGAAATATAATGGACGGTTATGCTGCATATCCCCGAGTAACATATCCTCCTTTGTAAATGTGATAGTGGCAGCTATGGCCATCTTCAACATGTGACACTCTTTATAATCCAACTCTTTCTCATTTTTACATCTCACCTCCACTTGATGAACGTGAGGAATATAGTCATTGGCACTCATGAGGGCTATCGTAGCAGCCTTGCAAATGTCTGGTGACATGCGTAACATGTCATATATACTTACACGAGTAGGTATGCATGCAAGATGCTCAAGCAAATTAAAATTGAAGGGCTCATTAAGACTAGGTAGACCGCTACTTCGGACATTCTTTTCTACGGGCTTTATGGATTTCTCTTGACTTATCACGGCATCGTAATTCTCATGACTAGTTCCAACCATATTGCAGGATAAGGAGAATCCTTCTTCATTCTCATCGTCATCCCAAGGCATTTCATTATCCCATTTTAAGATTTCAATTTCTTGGGGAGTCCTTAGTCCACTGGTAAAGCACCAAGGAAATGGATCTGAGGGATATGAGGATTCATCCAAATCATGCGTGTTTTCATAATTTTCTCATTGCCTAGTTCACTAGGTCTTTCATAATCTTAATCTATTATCTCCCCAATGATAATTATAGGAAGATCTGTCCTTTTCCATTCTGGAGTTAAATTCCATATTGACCCAGAGTAGACTATGATTTTTATCATACCTTCTATCCACCTCATGATGTCACCATCTTCAAGCAACTCATCATGTGATTGGCACTACTAGATGGACTTGATGGTTGGATAATTCATTGGTGTCTACCACTTGAGAGAAATCAGGAGCAGATGATATATAGTAGGGCTCATAGACTTGTGTCTTCGTCAGAGCATATTTCTCCTCATAATGTTGTTGAATGGATGAAAATTTAATTGCATCTTCATTCATCCATTCTGAAGAGTCTCTATAAGAGCTTTCAATGTCACTGTACCCCCATATAGAATCATGATTATCATTATCTCGACCATCATCATCATCATGTGGATCTTCATTTGACACTGTCATTGCGATAGAACTATGAGGAATGCCTCATCTTCACCTTCAAAATCTTCTATGATCGTTACATTGCCGCAAAAGATTTCTTCATCAACCAATTCAGAACTATTGGATGAACTGACTTCACTCATTTATTCATTTTTATTTTGAGTTACATCCTTCCAAAAATCCTTATCTATGGGGTTTTTAACCACCTTGGTCTTTTCCTTAATGTTGCATCCTTTTTCAAATAATCCTTGTGGCAAAAATTCAGTTAAAGTGCATGGAACACGTGGTTCTTGAATCAATACATCAACAGCTTCAACTGTCTTTTTCTTTTTATTATCCTATTTCTTATTGTTGGGTTTTGTATTTTTCATTTGCCTCCTTGTCCATGGTGCAACATCCCTCAGTGGTTGTCGCTTACTCCAGAAGGTGTTTGATGATATTTGGGTGTGTGACTTGTTCTTCATTGTTTCCCACCCTTCATCGGTCATGAGGTCGAGATGGATCCACATGATTGTCCCGTCAGGCATTTCTGTTGGAACCAGACCATCCTTATCCTTTATTGAGTTTACTAATCGAAACTCAACATTTTCTTCTTCTATCAAAGTTGGAATCTCTGTTGGCTTTTCGAAGCTTCCAAAATGGATGGATATCATGTTAGTTGTCACCTTCTTATCTTCTTTTTCCAAGGTGATAACTCCATTTTCCAAAAAGTCATGGACTTTGTTTCTAAAGACCCAATAATCTTTTATATTGTGACTCATGACCCTGTGATATATACAATATTTGGGGTCATTTGTTTGTCCTTCTTCCTCTGGCCCTTTGCTTGTTGGAAGTTTGATTTTCTCATTTTGTAAGAGAGTCTTAAAGATAGATTCAGAATCTTCCACTACAAAGTCATAGTCTCGTGACATTAGGTCCTTCAAAGTTTGAGTTTTCTTTGCATTCTTTTGGTTGTCATCATCCCTCTTATATTCGGTTTCGTTTTTCATTGAATTTGAAGATGAAGCAATTTGGACCACAAGAGATTCTCTCTTCTTGCCCCCAGGCCATGATTCGACCCATTTTGAGGACTTTTTCTCATTTTTACGATCCTTCTTGATCATTTCTACTTTAATTGATGCTTCTAACAACTCACCAAGGTTTTTTGTTTTATTACCAACTTAGCTCTTATTTTTGAGAGCATATTCGTCCTACACATGTCTGTCAAACTTTCATGTGAAAGGTTTGATAAATGCAGCAACCAATTCATCTTTGCCTTGTTTCTCTGAGCATAAGCGAACTGTAGTAACTGAACTATTAGTATCGAAGAAGTGATCCACAAACCTTTGTTCTAAGTTCTTCCATGAACTTATGGAACCAACCAGTAACATCTTATACCAATCAAATGCTGTTCCTTTCAATGTGCTGGTGAATAACCGGATTTTTAATGCATCATTGTTAGCAATTTCTCCAGTCAACACCTTGAAGTGACACAGATGTTAATAAGATGAAGTACTTCCGTCATAAGACTATAAGTTGGGTTGTTTGAATTTAAGTGGAAATGGCTCATTGTCCATCCAGGTTGGATAGGGTGGAACCGCTCCTTTTTTTTTATGAGGTTGATCCTCCAGTAGCATTTTCAATCATCTTCTGGACCTCTTTAGCTGTTATTTGGTGTTTGCTCGATTCTTCATCATCATCATTATGGTCATGATCATCTCTTTGTTCACGTCTACTATGATCATTTTGAGAGTTTCGTCCAAGCTCCTTTTGGTTTATCTGGGCTTGAAGAGTGACCATCATTGTCATCATCTCTTCAAGGCATTTGTTTGTGTCTTGGACATACTGCATAAAACCTGGCGGGGGATTGGACTCTGAGAATTCTTCCCGCCCTGCCATATAAACAGGAGCTACACTTGACTCTAATGAAAGTAGCTCCATGTGCTTGCTTAAAGCGCCCGATGTTTTCGGTGCCTGTTCATTAGATGATCCTTGTGAACTACTTGAGTCAACCATGGTATCTTTCTTTGTTGACTCCTTTGCTTTAGCGGCCGTGACACTCCTTGTTTGTGATCGCTGGATATCGAACAACTCGACTGTTTCCTTTACATATCTTGATGATTCTTTCTTTTCCTTTCCTTTTCCCACCATATTAACAGACATGATGGGTTCTTCAGGCTCTTTAGGTACCCACAACGAGGTCACCTTTACCTTCTGTTTTTGGGCCTTTTGTGCCAGCTTTCTCTTTCTCCACAGTGCTTTTGGTTGTTTCTTCTTTGCCATTTGTGCACCGAGTCTTTCTTCTTTTACTTGAATCACCAAAGAAGGTGATGGATTCATTTCTAACATATGTCCAACTGGCACATGGGCCTAGTCGATGGGCTTCTCTTCAATTTGAGACGGATCAACTTGCTTTACATGGACTCCAGCTTATTTGGAATGAGTCTGAGATCGTTGAATTTGAGTCTGGGTCAAATGGGGCTTGGCCCTTAAAGTACTTGGATTGGTATTCATAATCAGTGACCCATTTGTAGTAATCCCTTCAAGTTGACGTGAAAGTTGCCGCCTTTTCAACCTTTTTTTATGAGCTTTTGGAAGGATTATCTATGTGCTTCACCCAATTATTGTTCAAAAGACCACTTTTTCCTTCATTAGTTCTCCTTCACAGACGAAACTCTGCCGGAGAATATCCTGAATTAGTCCCGATATTTTGGCTTGACCCAAAATCTGTATTGGATTAGATTCAATATTCTGGCCTGATTCGGACTCAAAACCTAGCTTGATTTAGACCTAAAACCTGGCCTGATATAGACCCAAAAATCTAGCATGATCTAGACCCAATATTCTATCTTGAATTTGACCAAAATCTAGCCTAAATTAGAACAAGAGTTTTATCCTGAGTTAGATCCAGAATTAAGGCCTACGTTAGGCCCAAAATCTGGCATAAGTTAGATTTGACATTCAGGCCAAATTTCCACTAGAATATGGGTTTGACTACTGATCCATTCAGAATCTATTCCTAACAAAATACTTATTTATTTCAAGAAAGTTCTGTTTATTTCTTTATGAATTCAGGTCCCAACACTTTCAGCCAAATCATTGTAGTCACTCGTCGAATTCTAAACCCAACACTGATTTTTGCTTTCCTGTAAGAATGTTCTGCACTAATTCTCAATCTATTTTGAGAGTACATTCAAGCCAAAATTTTCAGCTTGTCCATAGAATTAGTTCTCAGTATTTTATCTGATCAAAGATAAAATTTTGATCTTTAAAACTTTAGAGGACAAAAACCTTTTGAAATAGAGGGGTCCGAATCTCCATCTTTTTTTTTTTTTTTAGGCCTTTTATTGAAGGGCAGATTTCTGTTACAGAAATTTGAATCTCCATAGTAAAGATGATTTAGCATAAGATTTAGGATGACAGATTTCCTATGATAAAACACTGTCTTATGGATGAGGATGGCAGAAGATTAAACACCGCCCTAAACAGAGTTCTAGATCTTCATTTTGATTGGAGGGCAGACAACTTGAATAAGGATTTGGGTTTCCATTTAGGGAAAATAAGATGGGAAAGGTGAGATAGCAATGTAGAGAAGATGAAATAGAAATGATAGGTAGGATTGGAGGGCACATTTCTTCTTAAATAAGCATCCAAATCTACTTTCTTTTTATGGAAGAGAAGATGAGAGGGAGATGCACTAAAGAAGATGACACAAACGTTTTTCATTTTACCTTCTCTTCTTTGTATTTCTTCTCCCTTGTTTCTTTTTTTTTCTTTTCTTTCTCTTCCTTGTTAGCAAAGACAGCCGGATCTCCAATACATGGTAGTGGGGAAGATGATGAAATGGGTGAACTACATGGAAAAAATGAGATGGGAAGATGGAGTGGGGATATAATAGAGAAGATATATATATATATATATATATATATATATATATATATATATATATATATATATATAGCAGCTTTATTACCTTCTTCTTCTTCTTTTCTCCTCTTCTCTCTTTCTTCTCTTTCTTTTGTTCTCCTCTCTCAGCCAGCCAAACGAACTCCCCTCCCTCTCTTTACGTTTGCTCCTTTTATTTCCTCTGTTTGAGAAGTAACCTAACTTCCAAACATGATGAGATCGTGGAAATGAGTGGGGAGTTTGAGTGGGTAAAATGGCCTCTTTCATAATATCATTTTATGGGGCCTGCACTTTGAATTTTGAGGAACAAAGAATAGCTTATGTAGGGATTCAAATACCCACCATTTCACATATTACAAGAACCATTAACCAATTCACCTAATGACATTACTTACATAAATTTAGCTAAAACAATATTTCTGAAGAAGGATTTCCTCCATCTTGATATATTCTCATAGCTCATAGGTGAAGCCTTGATATTTTTACTTGTCAATTGGACTCGAGTCCAATTTGTCCATAAGCTAGCTCAAATGAATTATTGAATTCGAGCCCATTTGATCATGACCCCAACTGAGTCCACGTAGAATAGAACTTTGGCAAGATTTTCTTTTTTTTTTTTTTTATATGCCAACATTGATAAATGCACTCATAAAAAGCAGGCATTGAAGACTCATGCTCAAGGTAACAGTCCACCCACCCATTCTTCAAAACTTTAACAACCCTTATGCTCAGGCTCGAGGGTCCAACAGTCATCGCCTGGGAAATAGGGTCTGCAGGACTAGGGCCTGCGACATCGTCAACAACAAACGAGAAGATCGGAGAACTGGCCATCGGAGTAAATCTATAGGCTCATGCATGAAAACAATACAGAGAACTCGGATTGCCCCCCCCCCTTCCCCCCCCCCCCCCCCCTTCCTTCCCTCGAAATTCACTCCAAAGAGGTCTGGGTTTCGGTCTTAATTACTCCACTAGGTCTCCTAAGATTCGTGGGACATGCTCCCAGGGGTACTGTAAGACTCCATCAAACTCTCTAAAGAGCAAAAAACAGGAGTTCTTTGACCAAAAAAACCCAAATTACATGCCCATGTGATGCAAAATCTTAAAACATAAACTAGTAGCACAAAATTAACAAAGAGAATCTCATGAGATGGAAAACAACACAACACCACAACAAATCAAAGACCTAATTGTGCCTAGATCAAATATCAAGACCCCAATCTTGAACCCACATTAGAAACCAACTTGAATTTAATCAAAAGATGCATCACCCAATCATGAAGAGCAAACAATCAATCAATCAGAAAAATCGTGATTTTTCAAAAGTTTAAAAACATAATATAACAGCAAAATAATAATGACTAATGAGAAAGAAAAGAAGCATTTTTGAGAAAAAAAGAGAGAAGGAAAAAGGGTGAGTAAGATTAATCTAATTTTTACAATATCCTGAGATACGTTTTGCTCTAAAACGTGTTTCACACACTCCTATGGTTAAGAACGCATTATAGGGTATTTAAGGGTTGTATAAAAATAAAAGTTGTGATTCGGGCAATTCGTAAAGGATTGTAGGCAGATCTGGAAAAAGGATGTGTGTAAACAGCATTTCACGCAGTTCGCGGTTAAAAGACTCACTCTAGAAAATCCGTTACCTTTTTACTTTAAAACGAATTGATTTCTGGTTGACAAATAACGCATTGTACTTTTCTATTTAAAATGAATTTGACAGGCAATATTAGGGTTAGGAACGAATTACATGGGATTAAGTGTTGTTTAAGACCGAAACCTACACTTCGGGCCAATAGAAGGGGATTTCAAGCATTTGATGGCTCTCGGCATATGATGGCTCTAAAACGCATTTCACGCAATTCTAAGTCTTTTTTAACTCAAATACATATTTTGGTATATTCAAAAATAGTTCTCTTTAAAATAGGTTTCAAGCGAGTCTAGGGTTACGAATGCTTTACATGGGATTTAAGGTTGTTTAAGTCTGAAATGCATGCTTCAAGCAGTTCAAGGGCTATTTTCATACTAAAATCTCGTTCTATGCGGCTCTAGGAAAATGTTGACTCGAAACCGTGTTTCACGCAATTCGCGGTTGAAAGACGCGCTCTAGAAAATTCTTGGATATCTATTTACTGTAAAACTTGTTTAAGGAAAATAGTACTGAATAACTAGTCTCGTAAGATTCGAGCCCGTTTCTAATGGACAAACAACATATTTCTCATGATCAAAAGCCTGTAACTAGATAAAAATCGCGTGCTAGATGATTTTAGGACCTTTTATGGTATTCAAGGCTAGTTTTTTTACTTTGAAATGCATTTCATGCGATTCTATGCTTAAATATGAATTTTTGTTATCTTGACATACTTTCATGTTTTAAATTTGATTTCAGGCGGTTGTACGGTTCAGAACGTTGTATCTTTCTACTATAAATTTGATTTCATGTTTTAAAAATCTTACCAAAAACTTTCGTTGCATCTTTCTACTATAAAATATGTTTAATAAAAATGGATTTCATGTGTCTCTGGGGTTAAGAACGCATTGCAAGGGATTCAGGACTAATTAGGACTGAAAACCCATGTTTCAGGCAACTCATTGGGGACCATAGGCGGCTCTGGAAAAAGGTTGTAAACCTCGTTTCACAAAATTCGCGGTTGAAAGAACCGCCCCAAAAAATTCGGTGATATCATTCTACTTTAAATCATATTTCAGGCAAATTAGGACTTAATAACTAATGTAATGAGATTCTATCCCGAATATAACCAACAAACATATTTCGTGTTATCAATAGCTTGTATTTGAATAAAAACTCGTGCGGGTGGATTTGAAGGCATTTCAAGGTATTCTGGTCTAGCGTTTTGCTTTGAAATACGTTTCATACAATTCTATATTGATATACGAAGTTTAGGGTATTTTGAGATACTTTTTATTTAATATGGGTTTCAAGCGATTCTAGGATTAGGCACTCATTACGTGGAATTTTTAGGGTTGTTTAAGACTGCAACAAATGCTTCTGACAATTCATAAGGGGTTCTAGAAGGCTTTGGGAAAATGCTGTCTCTAATCTGCATTTCTAACGGGTCCATCTCATGGGTTCACCAATACTAATTCCTTATTTAGAACTATTTTCAAATATTAAATTGATTTGACCAATTACTATAACTGTTGTGTTTAGATCATATTTTGAAAAGAAAAAAAAATACTAAATAAAGCAAGCAACCATGCAAATATAGGAAGTCTAAATAAAACAAGTATCCATGGAAAATTAGAAATTTTAATTTTAGAAAGTCCTCTCCTCCATGTGGCCCAACGCGGAAAGATATCTTGGACTTCTTGGTCTTCCAAACTCTTTGGGTTTCCTCAAACTCTGTGAGTAACTCCAAACCCTTTGACCATCCCAAACTCATTAGTTAAGAGTCCATTATCACCATCTTTCTTGCCTTGAAAGCCGCCAGAATTTACAAATATTAAAAATTAATAATTACATAAAATTCCTATATCTCAAAAATTGAGATTTACATGGCAATCTATTAATGGAAATAAAATAGGCTAGGGAAAACCATCATGCCTTGCCCTTTCGCGGGAAAACCAAGGAAACCATGATACCCTTTACAAGTTGCCCAAAATAACCAATAATAATCACAAAAATAGAAACTTGTGGGGCCACATGGAGAGGATAACAACCTGCAATGTTAGTATCACATATACAATAGGAACTAGGGCTAAGAAGTTGCAATTCATCATATCATGATGAAAAATCTAGATTGTCAAAACAAACAGCACCTTGCATGCTTGAGAAAAGATGAACCTGCTCAAGCAGGCACTTCACAAAGACCAGGTCCACTCGAGTAGGGCTCACAGAAACTGGGTCCGCTCAAGCGGCAATAAATCCACTCAAGCGCCCGACACGTTGTTTGCAGAAAAACAACGATTTTTGCCCAATCAGTTCCTTTTCATGTATACAAAAAAACATAATACATGTATAAAAACATCAAAAACTAATCCTTATACAACCTTAAATCCATCCACTCTACATCTCATGTAAAGACTAAATCTAGAAGACTAATCTAACGCGAGATATAGAGACTAAATCTAGAAGACCGATCTAACGCGATGAGAATATAGGGATCACTCTGATACCAATTGTTGATAGTAGGTGGGCCTCGTGGATAGGTATTTATAAACTTTTGACCCACTTGATACAAAGATCAAATACCCATAAGGCCAAAAACCCAACCCCAAGATTTAAAACCCTAATCTCATGCATTAAGATCAAATAATCCATCAAGAAGATAGATCAAGAAACAAACGAGCACAAGAAGAATAACTAAAACAAGAAGATAGATCAAGAAACAAACAAGCACAAGAAGAATAACTAAAACAAATAGATAATAAATCAATACCTTCGGAGCTTGGTTGCGCTCCAATCGAGAAGTTGAAAACTCAATCTCTACGAAAACTCTTTTCGAAGATTGTGTAGGCTAGTATGGGGAAGCGAAGACAATGCTAGATTGCCCTTGTGGAAGCGAAGACAATGCTACCATGAGGGTTGTTTAAACCTGGTTGAAAGATTTTCGTAGAAAAATAACACATCATATAATATAATATTTATGGAAGAACAACCAATAATCATAAATAGATTGTGATTGAAGCTGCTGAAGTCGGTGGAAAACCCGGATTAGGAGCCATCTGAGAATGAATCTGGTGAGCAAACAGCTGCATGGAAAGTGGCCTTGGTTGAGGTGGCAAAGGAGGCTGCAGCTACTGTAGAGGCCAATGAAGAATTCCAGCAGTCTGTAAAAGGCTGTTTTGCCTGGCTGGCAACACTAGGCAGCTCAGATTAATGGGTTGAGGGTTGTGGGGTCGAATGAAGTGGGGGAGAAGAGGGGGGGTTATGAATTTGGGAGGAATGCGGAACCGACATGGTGGTTGGTTGTGTACTCAAATGGCCCCTGGCTTGCTAGACTGCCTGAATGGAATTTGATGGTGCAATTTGGGATCAAGGGATTACAGGTGGGGCAGTAAATGGGACAGAAATAGAGGGTTGATTTGGGAGTTGTCTGATTGAGCTTTGGGGTTGATATAAACTTGCTTGAGAAACATCAACTAAAATACAAAGCAATGGCATTGTCATTTTTTGAATTTATCTAACCAAAAGAAACTTCTCATGAAATTTATGTTGAGTATTGAATAACCTAAATATTCAAACAGATCAAGCTGAAAGTCTAAGGACACCAGTCCCTAGTTGCAAATGTTTCCACACAATGTGTTTGGTACTTTCAGCAGTTGAAGTACTTCCACCTTCATCAGGCTAAGCCATTGGACCAATCAAGCCTCACTAAACAAATTGATCAATATCATCATCAACAAATGCTTGTCCCATGTTGAGTTAGCTAAATATTTTCTTAAGTTTTATAAAAATCTGCAAATATTGTGTGTGTGTGTGTGTGTGTGAGAGAGAGAGAGAGAGAGAGGAGAGAGCATATATGAAAAATTAACTATTGCTTTGGAGTTCAAGCCAAACAAAAGCATATTCAAACATTCCATCTATGTTAGAAGGGAAGAACATAGATAAAACCCAAACTCCAATATGAATGCAGAAATGCAACAAATTCATGTTATAATTGCTAGTGTTGTTTGCAAATAGATCATATAGTGTTGTTTGCAAATAGATCCTAAAAGCTTTGGAAAGTTTACCCAGTTTCATAAGAGATATGGGTCATAGACAGTAACATATGGAATATAACTACAACAAGAGTGATGAAATACAGAGAATCAAATCAATATTGTATAATTATACAACAAAAGCTAGTTAGTAAATGCAGCCATCGAGGGGATCAACATAACTAATGATATTGGATTGTATTTAGGAATATTTTCCCCACTTGAGAAAAGAGACAAACACATATGAAAAGTCCTTCCAATAAGCATGCTATCAATATCAATCTTGAAGTCAAAATAATTCTGCTCGTCAATATAAAATACATTTCTAATAAAAAGTACAATATAAACATTATCTTGGAGCAGAAAATAAGGAAGATAAGGCTCCTTTAACACTTAGGAAGATAAGCAAGATAAGGCTAATCACAGGCAGATGTAAAGAAGGTGGGCAATGGGTCAAATAAGCAGGTTAAAATTTTTGGCTCCCTGAATTCACAGGCCCAAAATTAACACAAAACCAAGCTGCATGCATTCATTCATATAATAACCAAAGTATGGTGGGGATATTGAGCCTGCTTGGAAGAATACAATTGCATGGACGCAATCATGGTTTTGGGAAGAAAGTTCCGACACGATTGTGGTGGTTGGAGGTACCGATTGAGAAGGAATTGTTAAGAAATTATGGGGAAGGGGAGGGGAGTTATAATGTAAGAAGTAAGGGAAAGTTAAATTTCAATACAGGAAAATCTGATTGAAGATGAAGATCAAATTCATTATAAATGGCATAAGGGTTACAATGAAGGAAAGAAAAATAGGTTGAGGGAAGAGTGAAAGAGGTGGAAACCTTTAAGTGACTCTTGCACGATAGAAAAATTATGCGAAGAGGAGGAAACATTTTGAAAAGTTAATTGTTTGGTAGTGAGAAGGTTTCAAACTGTTTTAAAGGCTTCAGCTCCAACTTCCTATACATTGCGACAAAGCAAAAGATGGTAACACCACTCTAGCAAAACTATGTTTCCTACAATTTACATGGAATATCCGGAAAGAAAGGCATCGCAACATTTATAAAAAAGAAAGAAAGAAAGCAAAAGACTCGCCGTAAAAAACATAGATACAAAACAATGCACAGCTTTAGGCCTGTAGCGCTGCTGGTAAGGGACATGAGTGTGTGAGTTGGAGAGCATTAGTGTGAGTTCCCAATGTAGGAAAAATAAACATAGATAGATACAAAACAATGCACTAGAATACAAGTCCCAACATTGAATAGATAGATGGTCAATACTCATTACTCAAAACAACAAGAGGGTTAATGTTTATATCAGCAAACACAAAGGGGGAAGACTTACCTGTATACAACCTCCTTTTGCCCTCTTTTGTCAAAGCACTAACATCTTTCTGGACCTCCTCATAATTTATGCCAGTGTCATCTTCAGCTCCTTTATCCATATGAGATTTCTTTTTTACTGCCAAAAGATCCTGCAAAGGCTATTCACATGTTAGTTGGAAACAGGGTTAAACATAACAGCCATTACGTAACAGTTTTCCCCATCCATATTGCTTCCGGTGGTCATCGGTCTGAAACATAAATTACATTGAGAATACCTATGGACTGTTGCATTTAATGGTACAACAGTTTCCATGTCAAAGTCTCAAGGGTTACCAGCTTACCGTACAGGTAATTATCTGTCCATCAAAATCGCTCTCATCTTGGTCATCTTCAAGTCCAAAGTCTTCCATGTGAAGACGTTGTGCCCTCTCCTTTTGCAATTTCAAAACCCCGGCCTCCTCCTCCGCTGCCAGGTCATCACTTGATTGTATCTATCATTTCAATGAAACAACAAACAGAAATCAGATTCCTAAATATTTGGTAAAACATTACCATTAATAGTTGAACAAATCAAATGGAAGACATACCTTGAATAAAGCAATGTATGATATTTTATGAAAATTCAATGTCCTAAGTGGAAAAACAATCTTGAATAGAGCGCTGCTTTGGTAGATATCTTTGCAGCTCACTGTCGTTTCACTTCTGAATAGAGCGTTGCTTTCGTAGATATCTTTGAAGCTCGCTGTCTTTTCACTTCTTTATAAAATTCATCTTCCGATTCTTCTGGTTAAACATTACCATTAATAGTTGAACAAATCAAATGGAAGACATCTTCCGATTCTCCTGGTCCACCATCCCCATCTTCATCCACAGAATCAGCTCCAGCATTCTCCTGATCTCTCATCTCATCTCCACTGTCATCCATAGCTGCAGCTCCAGCTTTTCCAAGAACTTGTAGTTCAAACTTCCGCCGTCTTTCTCCAATATCATCCCCTCACAGGCAAGTCGTCATCACCAGAAACAAGCTGAAAAAAATTTAGTTGCATACAATTGCTGATGCAAGTGGCAATTAATTCAAACGTTTTCTTAATATAACAAGTATCAGAAGAAAGCGTGTCACATATGAAGTGCATAGATCTGCTCTCTGTGTTTCAAATTGTTCAGATTTTTCAGATTTAGTTTATAAGATTTGAAAGGTTTTCTTTTTCAAATATTCAATTTTTATCTTAATCTATAGGTAATCACTCACACTCGCAAAAAAATGCAGCTATGTTGTTCAAAAAACTAAGTGACCATTACTAGAAATAAATTCAATAAAAGTTCGCTATGTGTGCGCATGTAAAAAGGAAGCAGATCATTTCTGCTTCTAAACAATGAAGAGGGGATTCGGGCTTTCTTTCCTAAGCCAGAAGGTCGCATGTAAAAAGGAAGCAGATCATTTCGGCTTCTAAACAATGAAGAGGGGATTCGGGCTTTCTTTCCTAAGCCAGAAGGTCCCTTGAACAGAATATGAGGGTAACTTTTTTTTGAGATATCCAGTCAAAGCAAAAGACAACAACCAGAATCAATGATCTAAATGATATATGACAGGATGTTACATCATAGACTAACTAAGAAGCCATCTTACTGAATACATGGTTAAAATTTAAAAAGCAAAGCAAAAAAAGGTCAAAAATATATTCATTTCTTCAATCCATCTCGCACAAGTAAAAAAAAGTACGAGTTCCAACGTCGCTAAATCTTCTAACTAACTGCATTCATAAATGAGGGCTCATGGTTTTTTATAAGCTCATTTACAAGCAACTCATTTTGTAGATCAATTACAGGAAATCAAAGTCAAAGTAAATTAAGATTTTCACCAAACAAACTACAGTAAGAGTTCCAAGATTCAAACAAGTTACCAGAAACAGTAATCAACAGATGATGAGATCTGGAATTGCATTCACTCCAAAGATCCAAATCCTCCAATCACAACTAATTATGTATGTTGTAGTGTGTTTGTGAACAGTGAGAAAAATCAACTAATGCAGGCTGAAAGAAGCTTATTGATTAAAGATGTTTAATGCCACATCTATCTGCAATATAGTTAAGAGAAACACCCAAATCGACCTTGGTAGAATGATGCATGTTATCATAACGACTCTTTTTTTTTTTTTTTTGGGAAATGGATGTTATCTTAGGACTTGAAAATCCAATGGGCAATGTTATAGTTTAATAAGAAGAATATCCAAGCCATACTGACCTCTGCAATATAGGCAAAACATTCTCTAGATACTAGTTTGATGAAGAATGAACAGGTGCTGTTTTAGTCGCTCGAATGGCCAGTGGCATAATACTCTCTCGTGCTCCACGCTCAATAATCCATATAAATTGTCAGGATCCTCAGCCTCGCACTCAAAAACACATAATACACAGCTTAGGCTAACTATACCAATTTAGTAATCATTGATAAATGCTCAATGACATTCCAACATAGATTGCCAACATACACGTGGATTGAAGCAAACAAATACGACATTGACATAAAACATTGACGTTTGTTATTTGTGGTAAATACAAAGTCATGTAATTCTTTCCATGTTCTCTCTAGTGAATCCATCTTTGTTATGAGATAAGGTTCTCACCAAAACAACGTTAGTTAGAACCCTCTCTAAAAAACAATATCATAATTAAACTGCTATCTAAGAATGCCTATTTTCTCTCTTCCAGATTTCTTTTTTAGAGTCAAATCAGCGTTATAAATTACTTAAGCAAACTCCTAATCATCTAAAATTAAATTACTTAAAGCAAACACCCAATCATCTAAAATTCAAGAAATAAGAAAATCAAATATATACTAATAAATATAATTAAGATTACCAAGAAATCTTATGTAAAAATACTCAAGTCCGGCCATCATATGAGTACAAAGGGCATAAGAAAACTTAGTTTGATTACTAGTTTCTGAAGTATATATAAGGCTACAATCAGTTACCACCATATCCATCCATCATGGCCCATCAATTACTAAAACTAAGAAAACAATGACAATTTTAGAATACACTGCGCTCGTCGATTTTTCATGTAGAATGCAATGACGAAAAAAAACTGCATGAATATTATTGTGAATTTTGAGAAAATTAATGCGATAATAGGATAATGTAAAAGAATAATTTCATGAAAATCATGCAATTTAATGAATTTTGACCAATTATGACTTGAATTCCAAGATTGAATGCTCAAATAAAATTCAATGAAATCAAGTTATCCTAGATAAGTCTATAAATCTACATGAAATAATGACAATAAGATGCAATTTCATGGACTCATCACGCCCTGCAACCAACATTTTACTAGTCCCTAGCAAAAGATGTGAAAAGGTGAAGTTAACTAACCTAATCTAAACCTAAAAATACAAAAGAAGACTAATGCGGAAAACAAAAGCCACTTTCGATGGCACTCTCAACTGCATTTAGCATATGCAGTATTAAACCCCTAGGTTATCCTAGTGGACGAATTGTGCTTCCTAAGGTTTTGCCTTGAATATACCCACAAAACTCAAAAATAATAATAATAATAATAATAAATAAATAACTAAAGAAATCAAAATAAACTCTCCAAAAAAAGTTAAACATTGGATACCCTTGATTCTCGGAATAGTCAAAGTAAAAAAGATAAATTCGAAATACGGTGACAAAATCTCATCTTTGGAAAAAAAAAATTTCAAAATCATGCTAAATATGACAGTGCACAATGAGAAAGTATGAATGCATCAAAAAATAAGTGTTAAATGCTCCGCTAGAAACCTAGAACCCCCGTGAAAACGACTCAATCAAATAATCCGGTCCACCCAGACTTAGCAAAAATAAATAAATGATTTCCTCCCAACGCAACTATGATGGCTTTCGCACTATTGTTTTTCAAAAGGCCATGAAATTTTAGCAACAAACTTCGCTCTTTCTTTTTTTTTTCTTCTTCAACGGTCCCCAACAACAGGCAGCCCTTTTCATGTACCCGAATTAAGGGTGTACCCAAATTAAGGCAACCATGATGGCTTTCGCACTATTATTTTTCAAAAGGCCGTAATTTTTTTTCCCTTTCAACGGTCCCCAACAATAGGCAGCCCTTTTCATGTACCCGAATTAAGGTAACCATGATGGCTTTCGCACTATTATTGATTAAAAGGCCGTGATTTTTTTTTTCCCTTTCAACGGTCCCCAACAATAGGCAGCCCTTTTCATGTACCCAAATTAAGGGTGTACCCAAATTAAGGCAACCATGATGGCTTTCGCACTATTGTTTTTCAAAAGGCAATGAATTTTTTTTCCCTTTCAGCGGTCCCCAACAATAGGCAACCCTTTTCATGTACCCGAATTAAGGAAACCATGATGGCTTTCGCACCATTGTTTTTAAAAGGCCGTAAAAAAAATTTTCCTTTTCAACGGTCCCCAACAATAGGCTGCCCTTTTCATGTACCCGAATTAAGGTAACCACGACGGCTTTCGCACTTTTGTTTTTAAAAAGGCCGTGATTTTTTTTTTTCCTTTTCAACGGTCCCCAACAATAGGCAGCCCTTTTCATGTACCCAAATTAAGGGTGTACCCAAATTAAGGCAACCATGATGGCTTTCGCACTATTGTTTTTCAAAAGGCCGTGAAATTGTTTTTTCCTATTCAACGATCCCCAACAATAGGCAGCCCTTTTCATGTACCTGAATTAAGGCAACCATGACGGCTTTCGCACTATTGTTTTTAAAAGGCCGTGAAATTTTTTTTCCTTTTCAACGGTCCCCAGCAATAGGCAGCCCTTTTCATGTACCCGAATTAAGGCAACCATGACGGCTTTCACACTCTTGTTTTTTAAAAGGCCGTGATTTTTTTTTTCCTTTTCAACGGTCCCCAACAATAGGCAGCCCTTTTCATGTACCCAAATTAAGGGTGTACCCAAATTAAGGCAACCATGATGGCTTTCGCACTATTGTTTTTCAAAAGGCCGTGAAATTTTTTTTTCCGATTCAACGGTCTCCAACAATAGGCAGCCCTTTTCATGTACCCGAATTAAGGCAACCATGATGGCTTTCACACTATTGTTTTTTAAAAGGCCATTATTTTTTTTTCCTTTTCAACGGTACCCAACAATAGGCAGCCCTTTTCATGTACCCGAATTAAGGGTGTACCCAAATTAAGGCAACCATGATGGCTTTCACACTATTGTTTTTCAAAAGGCCGTGATTTTATTTCATTTTCATCGGTCCCCAACAATAGGCAGCCATTTTCATGTATCCGAATTATGGCAACCATGATGGCTTTCGCACTATTGTTTTTTAAAAGACCGTGAAAATTTTTTTCCTTTTCAACGGTCCCCAACAATAGGCAGCCCTTTTCATGAACCCGAATTTAGGCAACCATAATGGCTATCGCACTATTGTTTTTTAAAAGGCCGTGAAATTTTTTTTCCTTTTCAACGGTCCCCAACAATAGGCAGCCCTTTTCATGTACCTGAATTAAGGCAACCATGATGGCTTTCGCACTATTGTTTTTCAAAAGGCCGTGAAATTTCAGCAACAAGCTTCTGTCTTTCTTCTTTTTTCTTTTTTTCTTGATTTTTTTTCCTTTTCAACGGTCCCCAACAATAGGCAGCCCTTTTCATGTAGCCGACTTAATTAACTAAATTTGTGGAACCCGGAAACCTATAAAACTAAGGTTTGGTTTTCCTTCATATATATTCAATCAAGTCGTAAAAAGAATGGAAATCATAATTTCACATTTAAAGGTTTTAAAAATATATACAAACTGTGTAATGTGAAAGAATCAAAATTTAGCACTTTTTCAAAAAGATTTTCGCAAACAAAAACTCTCTTTTGTCTAGATTTTCAGAGTTCTAAAATTCAAGCTATCTTCCGTTTATTGAAAATTCTCTCAAAATATTTCTTTGTTCAAAAAAATCTAAAAAACCAAAGACAAACAGCAAAAATTCTGAAAAGAAATTTGAAAAACTTCCTAAATATAGAAAATAAAGCAAAAGGGTTGTGAAAATTGTCTAAAAATAGACAAGTGTGTTTGTCCCCACCCCCCAACCTCTGATGAACATCATCCTCATGTTATGCATGCAATGCAAAAGTGAATAAAACATGAGGAATAAAAGTACATGAGGGTAAAGTGAAGACACCGGAGAATGTGAAGCTTTTTCGAACCTTGTCAATGGTTAGACAAAACACACAAAAACAAACAAAAACAAAAAGAAATTACCCTACTGGCAGCACAACTTGGAATCCACCCTAATCCCAGAAAAAATTTAGTTGTATACCCATTGTTACAAAGCTTTGCTGCTATTTGCCATGCCCATAGCTGTCCAAACTATCCAATTACCCAATTAAATTAAATAATTCAACTTGAATTGCTTTTTTTTTTTTAATCTCAAATGGTGATATTTGCATGAAGTAGAGAGATGATGTACATCAAAGGGCGTAAAAGCTCAACATCAAAAGGACAAAATTACAAAAGTACTATCGATTTGGTCTAAAAAGAAGATTCATACTTGAGAGATTTCAGGTTAGGTCCTCTAAGTAACCGGAAAATGAAGGGCTTGTTGGTCAATCAACGTCATTACATATATTATGGTACCTTATGTCTTCAGTCAGTTTCTGGTTTTTGCATAATAAAAACAAAGAAAATATAAATAATAACTTGAAAAATGAAAACAACGCTCCATGATGAGAGACAATGATCCGTCACAAAATAATGTTCACACAAGACCCTATAGCAAGCATAATTCCCAATAACCTTATAGAACTTCCATTCAAGTTATTAACTTAATAGACCATAAAAGAAAAGGCATGCTACAAGTGAAACATCCAAAGAACAAAGAGTAGTCCATAAATCAAAGGGATCTCGGATATTCAAAGACATGAATTACAATAGGAGCACATTCAATACTAGAATGTCAGTACCGTGAGGGAGAACATCAAAATGAAGCCCAATCAAACAATAAACCACCAGGCGTCGGGCAGACATTTGGGAGCATGCATAAGCAGTCGTTAAATGAGACATGGCAGTAAAAATCAATGTGAACTACGTGTTTTATTCCAAATTAAGGCATTATTTCACCAACGTGTTCTACTATGTGTCAATCATTTAAAATCAATGTGAACTACGTCTTTTATTTTAGAATGTTTTAAAGCTAACAAATGAAGAATATCCTCTATAGACAGATGGCATGAGGAGACACCTATTGTAGAGTTCCCTCCAACATCTAGTTTGTCATTCACTCATCCGTCAAGTATGTTACAAAAAAAAAAAAAAAAAGAATCACACAATTCAAGGTAGTTTCTTTATATAATATTTAGCTAGAAGATACATTAAAATCATTGAAGCCTTACCGCTGCCACTTGTACCAACAATAGCACTACTACTTCCCGCTGATATAACAAAACATATTCCATTAAGTATCTTTCGCTCTGTTAGGTACCTAAATAAGAAAAGAAACAAAAGAAATGGTGCTCACAAATCAATAAAACTCGAAACAGGGATCAAAATGGGAATAGAAGTATAATAGAAGCCTAAAATAAAGCCAAGAAAAAAAAAACACACCAAAGACTTTAATTTAAAAAAGATGCTTAAGATATAATGTTCCACCAATATAAGATGAACTTTAGCAATAATACATAAAGTATCTAAACCAAAATAACAAACGCTTTTAAAAGAATCATGTTAGAAATATTTATAGATGTGAATGAGCATAAAGATGTCAAAAGCAGCAACGAAAGAAACTAAGAAACTAGAAACTGTTAAACACCAAAATACCGGTCAGGAGAACTGATGTAGCAGTTACTCTATAGAACAACCCAGCAGCATTCACAAATCTAAGGTTTATACTACTAGGATCTAGTGTCTCCTAAAAAGGAAAAACACATAAACAACAATAAGCAAAGACAAGAAAAAAAAAAGAGCATGCGGCACCATTGGAAAATGCCCTACCACTAGCCCACAGGTTCTAGTTAAGCTACTAGTTAAAAAGAAGATATGATGATCCCAAGCATGGACGTTTTCCACCTATGCACACTATGATGATCCCGAGTTCTGTTCCTAACCCCAAAGTTGTGAAATCCACGTTCTTCATTAGTTCAATTCTTACTAGAGAGAATTTTAGAGCAAAAATAAAAATAAAAAATAAAAAGAAGAAAATAAAAGACACTTGTTGCTGAAGTGCTACTATCAATAGTCCATACTTATTACATGAAGTGCCCCACTTAACACACTCACAGGGGAAGAGGAAAACAAATCCAAAGGTGCTCCTAATGTACAACACCTTTTCCAATCCATGTATCAAAGTCCTTTGAATTTGTACTTAAGCCGACATTCCTACACTTCTTTTTTTTTTTTTTTTTTTTTGAATGGTTACTTTCATTAAAAAAAACAAGACAGAACAAGAGATGGGTACGCATTCCTACACTTGTTACTATCAGATTTTAGTAAAAAATGCATTTAGTAAATTTAAGTGAAACCAACATCAAAATGTATTAAGTAAATTTATGTCAAAGACATCCAGTCTGAATCAAGCTCAATAAAAATCAAATAGCAAAGGCTTGAGCTTCATTTGATATATAGCTCAAAACTGAAACATCTGTTACCACTGAGTACATGATCAAGTGTACAAAACTAATGTATGGACAGCATTCCATTTTCTGAAAGACTACGGTATCCAAAGACATCCAGTCTGAACCAAGCTCAATTAAAATCAAACAGCAAAGGCTTGAGCTTCATTTGATATACAGCTCAAAACTGAAACATCTGTTACCACTAAGTACATGATCAAGTGTACAAAACTATGTATGGACAGCATTCCATTTTCTGAAAGACTACGGTATCCAAAAATTGAGTTTATCACTTGCAATGGAAAGATCTTGACAATTTTTTTTCTTTTTAAAGTGTGTGACATTTACTGATAGGTCATGGGAGAAAACTCAATTTATCTTTTGCCATCAGATTTATTAATGCTTGCATGCTTTTTCAATAGGTCTAATGAGTTTTTTTTATACTTTCTATATAGTTCTAATGCTTCTTTTTCTTTTTCTTTTTTGAAAAAATTTTGTGCTTCTAAACTTGTTTTATGCGCATATTACATCCATCCCAAATCAAGTTCAACCGAAATCAAATTGCAAAGAAAATCATATTTTCATCTTTATAGCATTCAACACTAGTTTCTAGTAATTTACTCAATCTGAGTTTCCAAACAAAATTAGGACCTATTTATAATAGCATCCAATGTTCAGCACTGGCTTCTCGCAATTATTCAATCTAAGTTTCCAAACAAACTAAGGACCTATAAACTATAAAGGCATCCAACGTCCAATTATTCAAATCATGAGTAAAATGCTAGTTACAAAAGAGACCCAGCTTTTCATTTTATACTCAGCAATTGGCATACCATTCACGCACACTTGTTCTACACATTGCTCAAACCAAGTATCCAAACAAGGCAATCCACCAATAGCTCAATTGGTGAGGCACCTCCCTTTCACATAAACAACCAGGAATCAATCCATGGCTGTAGCGTTGCTGGTGAGGATCTTGGGTGAGTGTGTGAGCACTTACCTTTAAAAGAAAATAAATAAATAAATAAAAAGTATCCACTCTTAGAGACAATAATGGAAGGCATCCACTCTTAATCAAGTTGAAAATGAAATACAATAGAAAAAACATACACATCATATTTCACACTATCAGCACATAATGTATAAGTCTCGTATTATTGGAATCAAGAAAACTCATGGGAAGAACAATTCACAAGAACAAAGGGAAACCACTGTGAACCCATCAGCCCCAAAATTTCATGTTTAGTAAGTATATGTTCGAGTTTATCAGTCTTATCGTGTCATATAAAGAAATAAACAATAATGAATTCATAAATTCAAAACTAGTTCAAAACCACAAAATCATTAAAAGCACATCCACTTACTTGTGTGATTCCATTTCACCGAATTCACATGGAATCGAGGTGAATGAGAGTAGCTTAGCATACACGGATTGTAAGAACCCGATTTTTAATTATTAAGATTAAAGCTTGATTAGAGGTTAATCGAGAGTTTCTTGGCGTTGAGCTAAGTTGGGATTAGTTCCCGAGAGTTTCGAGGAGTTTTGTGAGAATTCAACTTTTTCCGGGTTAAGTTAGAATTCCAAGGTTTTTCAGGGGTATCCTTGGCATTTCATAAAAATCGCACCTTGAGCTCAAAAGTTAGGTCTTGACCTGCTCAACAAATTTCATGTTCAGCCCGAACTCACCCGAAGCCCAGAAGACCTAATTTGAACCTTGGCACACTTTTTGAGGTATATACCACAGTTTGGAAAATCACAGATTCTGCCACCAATCTCTGAAAATTTTGATTCTTGGCTTGTTGGAAAGACCTTCTCTAGACCTACAACTCTTCTTTGACCAAATCTGTCTGGGGACCCGAAGATTTTCGTTAGCGCGTCCCAAGTTTAGCTATAATGGTAGCAAACTCACAAACTACCTATTTCAAAATATTCCACCAACCACATTCAATGCCTCACCAACCTCATTAATGTCTCCACCTACCACCACCAAACACATTTAACTCCTCATTTCCACCAGCCACAGCAAGAGAAAAGCTTCTCTCTCTCTTCTTTTTGTCCTTCTCTCCTTCCATGGCTTCTTGAAGAGCAACTTCTTGAAGGCTTCCCTTGCAAGATCTGATCTGGCCAATCGATCCCGTCATCCTCTCAGCGACATACTCTGTTTCGGTGTAAATCCAGCAGTGGCAGCCCCTCCTTCATCACCTTCTCTTTTTCTTGAGCTTCTAAGAGGTAGGCCTCTTATATCCTTAAATGTATCTTGAGCTAGAACTCGTTTCTTTTATTTCTTGTGTTGGCTGCTATGGATGTGGATGCTTGACAGTGTAGGGGTTTTGATTTTAGGGAGATTTTGGTGGGTTTTGTTTGGGAGGGAAAGCCTTGGTTATTTGGAGCTTGGAGTGACCGTTGGTTAAGGTTGCTTTGTTTTTGGTTTTGAGGCAAGTGTTTAAGATAATTAGTATATGTTGCTTGGGAT
Organism: Umbellularia californica; assembly: GCA_028538565.1. Lineage (NCBI taxonomy): Eukaryota > Viridiplantae > Streptophyta > Magnoliopsida > Laurales > Lauraceae > Umbellularia > Umbellularia californica. Next base: position 34,903,444 of record JAPQWN010000012.1, on the reverse strand, counting down.
TACATTGTCTAAATTAATCATGTTCTTGATTTGTTAACAAACCTGTTATGAATCTGTTTCTACCCTTTTTATTACTTGTCTATTATTCTGTCACTAATCTGTCACTAATCCATTCATTAATCTGCTATTGCTCTATTTATCAACATGTTTAGCAATCAGTTTATCTATTCCTATGCTGCGGCTATTCTGTGTTAACTTGTTATTAAACTGATAGTTTTTCATTATTATTATTTGTCCCTTAATCTGAGATGAAACTCAGTATCAGTGGGCCCCACTGTGGGACCCAGCCCTGATGAATGATCAACTGTTGCCAGCAGCCACAACAGATGGCAGCTAGCCAGCCAGCGGCAGGACAGCGACCAGCAGCAACAGCTGCTGCTAGCTGCCCAAACACCCCAGGCAGCCAGTTTGTTTTCTTACCCCCTTGTCACCCGTCCGTCCCTTCAACAAAGACAGCAGCTGCTGCTGCACCTTTCCCGGCCACCATCTCTTTTGTCCCCAGCGGCCAGCACTATTTCGCATATTTCCCTCCACTGCTACCTTGGAAAAAGAAAGAGGAATAGCTGATATTCAGCAGTCTATTGGAGCAGTAATTGCGATGAGAACTCAGCAGCCGGTCCCATGAACAATTCAGCTGCCAGCCTGTTTAAAACTCAGCAGCCAATCCATTCGCAATCCCAGCGGCCAACATTACTCCTCGCTAGCCACTCTGCCGCCCCGGTTGCGGGCCATTGCTGCTGCAGTGCAGTGGCCAGCCAACTGGCTGCTGCGGCACTCGGTGATTTGGCCGGCCAGCCGCCCCCGGGACCCACAAAACTCGTTTTCAAGGTGGATTTTGGCATCATTTAAACCCGTTTTTAACTCGACTAATCTCATGGGAAATTCTGAATTTTTTAACCAAAATTTTAATGTCTCAATCAAGGATTAAAGGAAATCAAAAATTATCCATTGACACCAAAATAGGGGCTCTAGATTTAAAAACTCGGGCAATGCAAAGGAACTTTCTTTCCTTGAAAAAGATACCGAGACCTAGACTATGACGAACCCAGTACCTCGAATTGCCCGACATAAATTTTTACTTAATACTTAAACCCGAACAATTATGGACACATGTGGAGCGTAGTGACTTGTAATTCTATCCGAACTCAGGGATTGGATATTCCCACCTTCCAAATGCATCAAGCATACTAAAATACACAAATATATATCCCTTTGAGCATATAATTTTGGGAATCACCATACTTGCATATTTATGACTATGTAAACTAGACTTTTATACTTTTATCATGCACCTTGTAGACTTGACCTTAGCATCTTGTCACATGGGACTCCTGAAGTCTTAGCATGCGATTTCCGCCCTGCTTGACCATGGGATGTATCTGGATCCTTGGATGTTTCTCGGTTTGCATGCCAGCATTTATTGCCTTGCCCTTCCGAGTTACCCGGATCACCTTTCCTTTCTTCCACGCCTTTTGGGTCCCCTATTCCTACCCGAAATGCTGCCCATTTGTCCGTAGAATTTCTCGAACTTAGAAAATACTATTTTAATCCCACTTTCTGCATTGATTTGTGATTTGACATCATTATGTTATTATTATTTCTGTATGATTGAATATTGCTCCCCTCTGGGATGTTCCGTAAGCAACTGGTGTCACCAATGCCCGGGCTCAATTCAGGTTTCCCCGTGGCAGGACCTTGTCTGGGCTCAATACAGGTTTCCCTGTGACAAGGCCCTTTAATAAAGTACCACCTGCCCTGGCTCGATTTAGGTTTCCCTGTGGCAGAGTTAAAGGCTCCAGGATGAGTCCTAAGGTGCTATCTGTCTAATTGTTAGGAAACAAAGGATTTTTTCCCTTCTGAATATTTGTTTGAATATGTTGACAATCAGTCGATAGTCCGATTAATTATTGTTTATGCTTCTGTTAATTATATTCTTATGCACTGCTCTACTTGACTTACTGATACTGCAAATATGTCCAATTACCTGCAAGCTATGTTTTTTTATCTCGAATACTTGCCAAACTCCACACCCGAACCGCAATTGGCGGCAGTCCAACAGTATCCGCCGTTATAAGAGAGTGGGCAGCTGACGACATAGAGTAGCGTCTGAAGCTGCGGAGCCCATGCTACCATCTTTTGGGGTTTTGTTATTTTTGGGGAATTTCATCTTTTGATCACTGTAATTATTGGCCGGTGCTTTTGCACAACCTTATTCTAGGATGTAACTACACTTAATCTTTTGTTAAACATGAATACTAACTGATGGAATGAATTCCTTTCTGCTATCCAGTCTGACAATGCCATTATACTCTGATTTCTATGCATGTTTCCAGAAATGGCCACTGCAAGCTTTGGCCATGATGATCCTCGTGGATCGAGGACGATGCAGAATCTCACATAGCGGGATCCTGTGGGTGAAATTAATTGGCGCACGGACCGAGGTATCACAAGTCCTCCCCCTCCATGCGCCGTCGCAACTCCATTAGCCCTAATTGCATCTTAATCCTGATTAGGGATTTGGGGTCGTGACACCGATCACTGCCTGTGTCCTATGAAACATCAAAAAGCTTCACGCAGTCGCCTCCAGAGGCAGGCAAAAGGGCCGTTGATGGATCTGCATAGTTCATCTAATTCCAACTATCTTTTTTCCTTATGCACACAAATTTCTAACCAGAAATGCAACCGACCAATATAACATAAATGATTTATCATTAAACTAAACCCAACAGACCATTTACTTGTGAAGGAAACGAGGTAGAGAAACACAAAGAAAACTGTCGATCGTACAAAAATAAAGTGTGGGCAGTTTTCTCCACCTTTCTTCCCATCCACAAACACCCCAAATTTTATACATTACTCCCAAGTAGAGTAATCAAATTGCATTAATCTCCCAACACACACACACACACACACACACACAAAAAGGACAAAACACCTCAATCAACAAGATCTAAAACTTCAGAGTTTGAATAGTCGTCCTACATTCAAACATGCCCTAAATACTCCCAAAGAGAACATCAAAATCGCTCACTTTCAAAAGAAATAGATCCAACCTCGAGATCTCAGAAACTCGAAATGCTTAAAAGATAAAATCACCCAAATATGAGCAGATAAAAAAATGCTCAAATAAACTCACAAAACTGCAAAGATAAAAAATGTGCGGATAAAGTAATGATGAGAAATGCTTCATTAGTAGTTTCCAACACGTGGAATGCACCAAATATGTTTATGTTCAAGCATGTTCCAAAAACTATAATAAAATTTGAAAAACAAAATATTGGCAAAGAAAAAAAATATTTTTTTTTATTATATATGATTTCACTGAATTTCATGCCAAGGGTACTCATTTTATTGGAGGAGCCAGATGAGCTTTGAAGCCCAACATTCTAAAACAAACTTGATAAATGGTTCAGATTCAACAGTGAATGTTCTGGTCTTCCACATTGTGAATTAACATGTTACACTTCTATTGTTCACACACTCAAAGTTAGGCCAACATACAATCACCAGCATTATATATTCAACATTTTTTATGAAAGCAAAGTTGAGAAGTGAATGAACACATTTAGTGAATGAACACATGGATTTTAAAAACATATTTCATTATATTTTCATTCATTCTATTGTTTACTATTTTCATTTTGGAATCTCATTTCCAAACTATATATCAGGCCCAACTTTGCATGAAGCGGGAATAGATTTCATTTAAGTCCACCCTCATACTATGATCGATAACAGCAATTCCATCTATTAAAAAAAAAAGATACAAAGAAGGGGTATATGCCAACAATTAAATAGGAAAAACCGAAAAATGTTCTGACAACAAAAAAAAAAAAAAAAAAAAAAAAAAAACTATTATAACTCTCCTATGCTACTTCATTTGAGCTTTTGAAAATGTTACATTAAGAAATTCTCACCATCTTATGCACATCTAAAGTCTCTTGTGCCAACTTAACAATCCCCGTGACTCCACCTTTATTTGATCACATCATTTTGCATATTTCGCGTCTCCTTCGATAATAAAGGCAGGCCTCTGCTAGCCTTTTCTTAATGAATTTTACATTTCATAAAAATAAAATAAAGCCCCCTACAACTCATAAGTTGCCCACACCTCTACTTGATTTGGTTCTTTCGTTCCTAAGAATGCTACCGTAACCTCCCTGTCATTTCATAATAACCCCACCTATACATTACCAGCCAAGCCCAATTTGCACAAGATGGACAGTTGTAATATTCACCAAATATGTAGGGGATATAAAATCTTGATTCCATTTCCAGGTGGCGAGCAACCAAAATAATAAAAAATAGTTGATTTTATATTCTATTGGAGTTGCCCAAAAGTTGCCTTGTTTATCCTTTCCTAATTTAGTTTCACCCTTTGTTACCCCATCATCTTAGGATATGCATCTCCAACGCACATATTGTTTAACCCTTCCTAATTTTATATTCACCCCTTGTGACACCTCCATCTTAGGATATGCATTTCCAATGCACATACTGTCAACTTAACATTTCTCTATTGCCCAAGATTCAGCTCCATATAATAGTGCAGTTCCATTTATTGTCTTAATTAAATGTCCCTTTAACCAAAATGGTAATAAATGATCACACAACATTATACCAACTTGTCCCCACTATGCCAACCCCGCACTAGCACTGTTTATGATATCATCTATAAGTAGTCCACTTTATCTATAAATGCTCGACATTAGAATCTACCACACTAGGGCACTAAATGATTTTCAATTTTAATCAAACCATCCCCCCTACCATCTCAGAAGAACAAACTTGCATCCCACCATTCTTAGTTCTGCAAATGCCATGCACAAAGGAACCTTTTTTTCTGTAGTAAGGTAACAATAGGAATTAATCAAGTCGAAATCATAGAAGGGCTGCAAGTCCGCAACTCCAATCGACTGTTCTACAGTTTCTAACGAAGTTTAGTAGCTTGGAGTATCCTCGAAAACCACAGAATCATAAGAGCAGAAGGAAAACAACCACCAAAAAATTACAACACCAGTACTAACTGCAAGGATGGTCTCAATTGTACCAACTACCAAATATTCATGACATGACATCATTTCATTTTAAAATATCCATTGTGTGGCAACTTGTGATTTAAAAGTCTACGTTCATGAAAATGTTCGTATGTTCAAGATTCATATATTCAAGAATATCGCAACCTTACTCATGGAAGACCATTGATCTCATGAGTCGATCAGAACTAATGGTTTTCAGTTAACATTAATTTTTTCCTTTCATATTTTAGAAAATAAAGGTACTTAAGTTCCAAGAATGTACATATTAAGGCTATACAGCTAGAAATGATTCTGTAGAAACAATGACATCATCTTTCAAATGGGAGAGGAAGACTACCTCAAAATTTGCCAAAAACAGCTCATATCGCTTCATGATCTCCTTCATATTGGTCATAATTTTCTTGTCTGATGAAGAGCAGCAGTAACATCCTCAGGTGAATGCCCGCCAAAATTCACAATTCTGTATCTAAACTCATATGTACTCTGTTGCTTGAATTGGAATTGCTAAACCCCTGTAGAAAAACAATGCAAAAGAACAGAATTTATTAAATATATGAACTTCCTTGGCTTGAAATGATTATTTTTTAACATGACTAATGCCGTCAGTTAGCTCAATGCAGATAAATTTATCGGCAGTGTCAGGATCATTGTAAAATAAGGATATATGACACCAAAGTGTCTTTTTTTTTTTTTTTCAATTCAAACTGATAAGCAGAATCAGGGATTTTTTTTTTTAATGGATTGATTGTTCTCTTTGATTGTATTTCAAAACACACCACCTAAATAAAAACTTTCCCCTTTTTTTCTATTGAAAGAGAAAAATGGTATTGAAAGAGAAAAATGGATTTCCAGTCACAGAATCCAAAATTCAGAGCAAATTGGAAGCATTAATGACTATGAATTCATGAATGGTTCTTGGACTTTTATCCCCAATATGGTTTCCGGAATGACATAAGGAGATCAAATTGATATACGACTAATCAGTTTCAATTCTTTTCCATAATTAATCCTTTTCAATTTCAATTATAACAATGTCGCTTATCCGGATCTAATAGAACATTATAGGAAAATGTGACCACTTTAAACATTTCAGCTGCTTTAGGGTCATTTGCATTTTTGTCAGGCTGGTAGCTGAACGTCGATAATATCAGCAGTATATAGGATCACAATGAATTTATGAAACATAAGTCAGGCTGACAGGATCACTGTATAAACTAAATTATCACAACACCATTTTTTGACATTGAATGATTAAGCTATAATAACCTTAGGTTCTACAATGTCCAGCATATTTTCTTAACACGAATGCCCCAATTTTGGACTCTAGAAACTAGTGCAGACTAATGGAAAATGTTGTGCACCAAACAAGTGATTTAAAAGGCATGCCTTGGCACCAAGCGCAGCGATGCGCAACAGTTGCGCCTCAGGTATGGGTAGGCAGAGCCGACGTATAACAGCGACAAATAAGCGACAAGGCGCGCGCCTAATTTCCAGGTGCGAGGTGCAGCAGGCGTGCGCCTGATTTCATCAGGCAACTTTAAATTAAAAAAAGAAGAAAATGGAAGGGGCTAAATGCAATTTTTCTAACTTAGATAAAAGAGGGCAGAAGCCCTAGCTTCTGTTGCATCATCAGACGAAAAAAAAAAAAGGGGGAAAAGGAGAAAAAAAAAAAAGAGGAAGAAGAAGCTGCGACGTCCTCAGCTACAGCCTCTCACGTCCGGAAGAAGCTGCGACGTCCGGCGTCAATTGGTATGTTTTTCTTTTTTTTTTCATCCCAACTTCCGCTGCAGTTTTTTGTTTTGGGGATCTCTGCTGCTAGTATTGACTTTTTTTTTTCTGCAGCTGGTTTTTTTTTTTTTTTTTTTTGTTCTGCTGCTGTAATTTTTTCAAGCTTTTGCTGCATTCTATTTTTTTGTATTGGTGATCTCTGCTGCTAGTCTTGACGGTGTTCTTGCTGCTGCTGCTCTTTTTTTCTGCAGCTGTTATTATTTTGTTTTGTTTTCTTGTTCTGCTGATGGTGTTTTGTCTTTTTTTTTTTTTAAGCTACTGCTGCATTCCATTTGCTGTTAGTGCCGGCATGTTGTTGTTGTAGAGGTCTATATCTCCTTATGCTGCTGCAAATCTTCTTTTTCTGCTTATGCTTTTTTTTTTTTTTTTTTTGCAGCTATCTATTTTTCTGCATTGTTACTGCCTGCTGTTTAAATTGAAAATGCTGTTGTTGCCATCTTTTTCTGGCAGCTTATAAAGTTGGCATTGGTTAACTTGAAAATCTGCAAATGCTTTTTTTTTTCACTGCAAATCCCTTTTGCATGCTTCTTGCTTTTATTTATTTTTTTTTCCATTGTTTATAGATGTCATCGTAAGGTAGTAATAAAAAGGACCCAGCATGGCAGTATGCACATTTGAAAAATCCACAAAATAATAATAGGTTCAAATGTAATTTTTCTGGCAAAATATCAAATGGAGGTGTTTATCGGGTAAAGCAACATCTTGCTAGAGTTTACAGGAATGGTACTGCTTGTCCAAAATGTCCAGCTGAAGTTAGAGAAGAGATTAGATAGTACATGACAAAGAAAAAGACAGAAAAGTAGAAATGAATATGTTGCCCCATTTTGATGAGTTGGCAAATGAATTGGAAGATGATGATGATGATGTTGTAGAGGTCAATGAACGTGGTAAACGACCTTTGGGTCGGGGTAGTCAAGTTTCTAGTACTCATTCCACTGCCTCCAAACCTAAAAAGCCAAAGCAAAAAGGTCCTATGGATGTATTCCTCACTCCAACCTGGATGCTGTTGTGCAAAACAGAAAAACCCAAAAAAAAACAGACAAGAATTGATGAAAATGACCCGTATAGAAAAGAATTAAGAGAGCAGGCATGCCAAAGATTTGCAAGGTGGATTTATAATGCTAGGCTGCCTTTGAATGCTGTTAATTATGACGGTTTTGGACAAATGATTGAAGCTATTGGGCAATATGGTCCTGGCATGAAACCACCAACTTACCATGAATTACGAGTTCCTCTTCTTAAAAAAGAGAAAGTGCATACAAATAATTTGATGAAGGATCACCGGGAGGAATGGGCAAAGGATGGATGTTCTATAATGGTTAATGGGAGGGTTGACAAGAAAGGGAGGACCTTCCTCAAAAGTTTTTAGTGAATTGTCCCAAAGGAACCATGTTTGTGGAGTCCATTGACGCTTCTAGCTACTCCAAGGACGTTGAAAAAATGTTTCAGCTAATAGACAAGTTTGCCGAGCGTATTGGAGAAGTTAATGTGGTCCAGATTGTCACAGACAGTGCTGCAGCTAATGCATTGGCACTTGGCAGGTATAAGAATCTTCTTTCTTGAAAAAAAGTTATTAGTTAGTAATATTAAAAGAATTAGTTATCTAAAACTCTTTTTTTTTTCTCTTTCTTGGTTTGGTTCTAATAGGAAAGTTTTTGGAGCCTAAGTATCGAAACTTGTCCAGGACACCATGTGATGCCCATTGCTTGGACTTGAAGTTGGAAGACATTTTTAAGATACCAACTCTCAAGAGAACATTTGAAAGGGCTATTGTGGTACATGGGTTTATTTATAACCGCCCAGCTTTGCTAAATATGATGAGGCACTTTACACAATTGAAAGAGTTAATCAAGCCTGCAAAAACTCGATTTGCAGCTGCCTTTCTCACTTTATCAAGAATTTATCAACAAAAGAACAACTTGAGGAAGATGTTCACTTCAGGGAGATGGACAACAAGCAAATGGGCAAAGGAGCGACTGGGTAAAAGGGCTGCACAAATTATGCTAATGCCTTTATTTTGGAATAGTGTTGTCTATGCCCTAAGGTCTCGGGTCCTCTTCTTCGTGTTCTTAGATTGGTTGATGGTGAGAAAAAAACTTCCCATGGGATACATTTATGAGGCTATGGATAGGGCTAAAGAAGCTATTGCAAGTGCTTTTGGTGGGATGTTCAAATGCATTGTCCTTTGCATGCAGCTGGGTATTTTTTGAACCCAGAGTTCTTTTATTTAAATCCAAATGTTGAGCAAGATCATGAAGTCATGAGTGGGTCGTAAAATTGCATTGCAAAGTTGGTCTCAAAAATTGATGTACAAGATAAGATTGGTCAAGAGTTGTCTATTTATATGAAAGCTGAAGGCTTATTTGGGATACCTATGGCAATCAGGGGAAGGACGATAAAGTCACCAGGTAAGTTACCATTATATTACAAAATTAGTTTTTTATAATTATTAGTCAATACTTGGTAAAATTTATGCTAGTTACTTATAATCAACAGCTGATTGGTGGAGTGCATATGGTTCCAAAACACCAAATTTCCAAAAATTTGCAATGGAAGTTCTTAGCTTGATGTAGGGGTGCACGGCGGGCGGCTTGGGCGGTTTAGGCGGTTTTGTTTTATGGCGGTTTGTAAAAAGTAGAAACTGTAACTGCCCAAAGTATAGGCGGTTTGGGCGGTTTTTTTAGCGGGCGACTTGGGCGGCATGTTGGGCGGTTTAGTATTTGTACTTATCTCTCTCTTTTTTATTTTTTTTATTTTTTTATTTTTAATAAAATGTAACTAAAGTTTCAAAGTACTTAACATAAAGAATAAAAATTAAACATGATTTTTAATAAAAGTCAATAATCAGTAATAAACAAAAATTTCAACTAAGTATATTAATGTAAAATTAAAGTCCAAAGGCATCACCAAAATTAAAAAATACAATCACTTATATAATCTAACGTCCAAAAGTCAAAAATCTAATTGTGAATATGAAGCGTTTTTTTAGCAACCATATATTTTTTGAAAGATACGTGAAGTCTTTGAAGAATAGGTGAAGAGTTTTTTTCTTTTTTTTTTTTTTTTCATAATGAGCGGGCGGGGCGGTTTGAAACCGCCTACTCAAATGTGAAACCGTAACCGCCCGCTCATGAGTACGGATTGAAACCGTCCCGCCCGCCTAAAGGCGGTTTTGATGTATATCTACTTGTAGCGGGGCGGGGCGGAGCGGAGCGGGCGGGTTGGCGGGTTACGGTTATTTTTGTGCAGCCCTAGCTTGATGTGTAGTTTATTGGGTCGTGAGCAGAATTGGAGTGTATTTCAGCATGTGAGTATTTATCTCAAGTCTAGTGAATTCAAAATATTTTTAATGTATGGATATAATTATATAAATTTTAATATTTTTTTAATTATTGCAGATTCATAGCAAAAAAAAAAAGAAATAGATTGGATCAAAAACGTCTCAATGATTTGGTATTTGTTAAATACAATAGAGCACTGAAACGTCGATATGATATGCGTGACATGCTTGATCCCATTTCTTTGAAGGATATCGATGAAAGCAATGAGTGGTTGCTTGGGAGGACGGATACAGAATTGGATGAAGATGATGAGTTTGTGTTTGATGATGATATTCTCACATGGAGTGATGTTGCTACAGCTTCTGGAGTTAGAGAAAGTAGTCAAAGAACTAGAGCAACATCAACTTCAAGAGCAACACCAAGAGTTTCTAAATCTTCAAATGTTCTTCAATTGGTAGATGAGGAAGATGCAAGTTCAAATGACAATGATGAGGAAGACGTGGATGGATATAAATCCAATGATGAAGAAGAAGATTATGATTTACTTGGTGTAGATGTTGAGGATGACTAAGGTCCTCCTTAGGACCATATATGTTGTCGGTTTGACATTGAACTTTGGAGTTGTATTGGCTTTTGATAGTTATTTTGCACTTGGAGTGATGGGATGTTTTTATAACTTTTAGAAATCTTCTCATATTTATTGCCTCTTTTGTTATAATTTGTGAATTAATTTCACTTTGCCAATGTTAATTTAAATTATGCATCTATGACAAAATATCTATTTTTTTATCTACCATGTGCGCCTCGCTTCGATGAAGCCCATGCCTCGCCTTGCGCCTAGGCCCCGGGATACCCTTGGTGCCTCGGTGTGCCTCAAGCCTTTAAAAACACTGCACCAAATTATATTTTCAAATGAGGCCGCATGCCTCGTTCTTAAAAAGTGTAGAAGTCTACTAAAGTCAAGGGCTAGGGCAACAGAGGCCACCTAAAATGAAAGCATTGTTACCAAACATTTAAGTAGCGTCCAAAGAAGACGCCCTCTTCCCAGCCAAAAAAAAGAGGACATGAATCAACAATGCCCACTGAACCACATTGCAAGCGAATCATGGTCCATGCCTAACCTTCCCAACACAATTTGAGGCAATACCATGGATATGATCATCAAAGACATTGGGGGCATCAAGACAACATAAATAATGTGTTCGAGCACCAAACAACCAACCTAATCCCAAAAAAATAATAATAATAATAATCCCAACTATTTCAAGGAACGCCCTTCAAACAAGAAGAAATGCTGCATAACAACTAACATAAGAGATGCAGAGGAGGTGATGATACAAGAGAAGCACCAGAATCACTTTTTTTCTCTTAGAAAAAGGGACCAAGTGAAGCATACAATTGCTTGTAAGGTTAGTTTAAGCCTCAGAGTTTTGACATTCTCTGAGTTTTTTTTCCTATGTTCTTAATCCATATATGTGAACTTGAATGGTCATAATCAAATTTCAACATCTTAAGTTAGGCCTGGGCTAGTATTGAAACTCAGGAGACATGGCTATGCCGCTACTCACCAAGAACATTGTGAAGAGACCCGTGATTTCTAAAGATAAGGTCCTTCATTTTTTTGCAAAAAACTTAATTAGTTACTGATTTTAGAATGTAATAAAAAGTAACATAGCCTAAAAAAAAAACCAGTATCATAGACAATTCCCAAATAGATAGGAAATTGGGGAAAGAGGTATGATGTAAGAAAGTGTGTGTGAGAGGAGAAGTATCAATGGCTTGGGACAGTGGGACCAAAAAAAGTGCAGTATTAGTTAAAAAGCAAAAACTCTTTCTCACAGTGAAGGCATTATCTTTAATAATGCTGAAGAAAAGAACTCTATAGCGACTGTGATCTAATGTCATCTTCATGTGTTTTCAGGAATAAACTGTGGAGGAACACGGTCCAGTCCATTCGGATCAATGAAAACTCGACGGATCCGGTGTAATTCAAGGGGTCCCATGTTTGGGTGGATTATAAAGTCAGCCTACTATGGTGCCCTCACTGTAATACGGTGAAGTGACGTATGTATATGAATAATTCTCCATATATATATATAATGTTTTTGTCTTTGTTAACATGGAAGCCATATGTAGGTTTTGTTGTTGTTTTGGAAGTAAATTAAATTTTGAGTAACAACTATTTAGTATGGCTATCGTTGGGTAACAAGTTTGCAAGGTTTATTATTTATTTATTTAGTTTTTGGACAAACTAGGTAACAAGATTTAATAAAGGCTGGAGTAAAACCTAGAACCCCCTCCCTAAAAGGATTTGGGAATTTAAAACAGGAGGAGGGGAACTGATCCATGCATCCTTCCATCAACCATCACTTGGAAACAATTAACAGAATTCTCATCTAAACGAAGGAATTTTTTTTTAAGTACAGTTAACATGTAACTGGTTCATTTCGATAATTAAAATAGAAATAACTCATAAGGCTTGTTTTGCAACCAAACACAAAATAAAATGACAAAAATCAAAAGAAATTAAATCCTTCAAACATCCTAACGCAGACAAACATCCTAATGTAAATCAAACTGAATGACCTGTGACGCTAAAAAGATCGAGGATACTCACCTCCCGTTCAAGTTTGAATAGATGCCGATTGAAATGTTGTTCCGGCCTTTCATTCGCGTAATTTATGCAAAACTGTTCAAAGCTATTCGTCTATAGAAGAGGGAATAAAATGGGTCATGATTTTAGTATTTGAGAGTAATGCTTTCAATAGCTCGGCATGAAATACATACATCACATGACTCAAATCCATAGATATCAAGAATACTTGTGGATCTTCCACTTAGTCGCTTGCCTACTTCGAGTGACTTGTTTAACTGTTCTACAAACCAGTCAAACAAGCTTGCATAGATATACTTCGCTAATGCATCCTTAGTATCAATGGCCTGGAAGAAACAAAACAAAACAGTAAGGGGACTATTAATATACACAGAGAGAGCATGAATACTCAAAAATTAATTCTCAGACCTGTGGCGATGTTAGCTTTTGGACAGCATTATCATTTCCAGCTAGGATACTGCAAGTAGATAAAGCTAACAGCAAGTCCTGAACATCACAGTCCATCAAGTTTGCAGCAATAATCACACCTGAAAGAAGCACACCATAAGCACTCCAATTGACATGCCAAGACAATAAAAACATCAATGACCCAGAAGAAATTAGTGGATGAATTGATGATTCAGTGACCAATATAGTCTATCAATCAAAGCAACAGTCAAAACCCCTCATGATGCAGTACGGTCCAAAAAGAAGCCCGCTGATGCACCCCGCCAAGAAATCTTCTGTCAATTTGCTTGCTTTAATTATGTTCTTAATTTAGTTGATTTGATTTTGATTTGATTTAGTGACAGAGATTCTAGTGATCAAACGGAGAGATTTTAGTGATGAGTGTTTCCTTATTAGGCCATTCCTCTATTATATATAGAGAGAGGAACTCTCGGTTGTAAGGTATGCTATTGATAATAAAATTATTCAGTGTGTTCTCGTGAGTTGTTTCTTGGGTGTTTTCATCTACATGGCCTTAGGGCCAATGATATAGCCAGAAATTTCTTCTAGAGGGGGCAAATGATAGAAAACTAGCAACGACGAAGTTAGAAAATTTTTTAGAGATCGATAATATATTCATATCTATTAATTTCTATGGTTATTTCTTTATTTTAGAGTTTTTAATATCCAAAGAAAAAATCTTAAATTTGAAAATACCAATTAAATATAAAGATGATTATGGTCACTCGGGATAGTAACCTAAAGGTGTCCAGAATTGGTAATTTGATGGAGTTTTCATTACAAGGAATGAGAAACATGCCACAAATGTTTTTAATTTTCCTTACTATTCTGGCATTACTATAATTTAAGTGTAAAGATGTAGTTTGTTCGGTAATGGCATTACTTGTTAGAGAGTTGTCTCACACACACTTTCCTGTGAGAGAAGTAGGTGTAAATACATCGTGGGGCTTAACTATTGATAATTCAAACACGCTTTCCCATCTAGGGTGGGATGTATGGAACTCCATTAATATATAGATAATTTGGCATGTTCAAAATGAGTTAAGATACTCTATTGCAGCCATTTCATATAATAAATGCCTCGAACTCCAATTTTCTGCCTGCATAGAGTTGATCCGGACCGTTAAAGATTAATCACATCCCATCCACAAGCATATCCTACAGTTTTGAGTTTAAAAGGAGTGGATCTCATAGTATGATTGAGCATCATGACGGAAACGTAGTAAACACCACATCAGCAATGATTCTACATCCGCGTCGGTTACGTTTTCACCATGGGGCTCAATTAGATGGTGGGACTTTTTATAAGCTGAAACTCTAGGATGTCTATTGATGGGATGAGATTAATCTTTAACCGTCCAGATTATCTCTATGTGAGCACCAAATTGGAGTTCCACGAATTTATTACATGGCTTTCTTATATTGGCCACGGCAGAGGATCCGGATGCCATCCCTTCTAGAGAAAATCTCAAAATCTCACTTCAATATAAGTTGGTCCCACTTTAGGAATGAGTACATGACAGATATGGGATTAAGAGAATATGGACTCAGTTTAATTAAATGAATGTCATCTCCTCCGTGACATTGGAGCTGGTCTTACCTTAAGATTGAACACAATAGTGATAATGTAGTTAATTGTCAATCACTAAGAATTTTTTTTTTAAAATGAAGAAGGAATTTCTTCTCCTAGCTTTTACTGTGAGGAGATGAGCTGCTTTTAAGATGTCAATCCTATATTTAGGGGGCCTGAAATAGAGGGTATTGTCTTAGATTACATGGTTGAATGTAGTAGAGGAGATCTAAGGGCAATCATATCTCCCACAGTGCAATGTATGCTTCTATTTCTCTCTAAAACCTTTCTCCAATTTCTAACCAGTGTCTGACCAGAATCTGAGGTTCCAACAAGAGCTCATTAATGGCCTATTTGATACGAGGAATATGAGCAGGCAGCAACTCCACAAAATACCCATGTTCCATGAGATTAGATTTGAAAGGAATTCCACTAACGGAAATTAGGGGGATTCTGGGATTCTCCCAACATGAACTTCCCAAGTTCTTGAAATCAAAGAGGACCCTTTACGGTGATGGGATTGGATTTACCTGAAATCAAATCAGACGATCTATAATTATTGGTGGTGCATATTGTAAGAGCAGCTGCAAACCCTAGGTTTTTCATGATACTTGATGACAGTCAAAAAAAAATCGAACATTTTGATCTTGACCTAGGGTTTTGAGAAAAGATGAAAAGGGGGAGAAAAGGAAGAAGAAGAAGAAGAAGAAGAAAACCTGCATGCAAGAAGAATAGTAGGTTTTGACATAAACAAAGTTATATGCATAGATAATGGATTTGAAACAGTTTTCACAAACAGATCGAAAGAGAGAATCGAAGAAATCACACGATCTGGGAATTTTTCAAAGGAAAGGGGGCAATCAAAATACCTAAACTTAAGAAATCCGATCTGCGAAAACGAAAATAAATTCACAAAACAACAAGAAACCGAAAAAAACAGAGTAAAAACCCCTTAAAAACGCTCTGATCCACCAAAAATCGATTTTCAGAAGCCTAAGACAGAAAAAACCCTAACAGCAACCCCGATCTACCCAAATCTCCTACAAAAACAGCAAGATCCGAACGGATGCAGATTAGATCTGAACTTTACCTCCATAATTGACGAGAGCAGGCATGATTCGAGCCTCTGAGATCCGAAACCGAAAAACCCTCAATCGAGAGCAAAAACGATCAAAATCCTCTTGACGAGAGCAGGAATGATCTCCACAAGCCTCTGAATGCATCACAGGATTCGATCGCCCGAAATTATTAGAGGCAACAGCACCAGATTGATGAAGAAGATGAGAAGAGAAGAAAAGGAGAAAGAGGAAGAGAGGAAGCTATGTCTGGTCTCTGTGTATGAGAGATGTCTCGATGATTACCGTTTTGGGGGATTTTGGGTGAAAAAAGGTAAAGGCAGAAAACGGGAAGCCTTGCGGATCTCAGAACCAGGACGAGGAATCCTCTTACGCTTAGCAGACAAAATTGGACCGACTAGTGGTGTTTTCGAATGAGTTAATTAGGAGGGACTAGTGTTATATAAAATAGGGACTTCCTGATAGCACGGGTCCTAAGTGAAGTGGACCATTGGATCAAGTGTGCATCCATTTTGGATGGTGCAAACTTATCGAGTGTTTTATGATTTGAGGCCCATCACCGTACACTAGTTGTTTTGGTTGAGAGCACCCTTTAGTATACGCCAAGAGAAATATTTCCCCGAGATATATCTTCCAAGCTCTGAATGTTTGCGAACTTCGCGAGTGCCGTGAGGTGGGGTGAATGGTCAAATTAAGAAACAAGAAAAGAAAAGAAGAATAGTCAAATTAAAAGGTATTAAATGACATCGTTCAGTGACATGAGATTGTAGCCTTTTAACTTCTTTTTTCAATAAAAGATTTTTTTGTAATTTAGTAGCATAAGAAAGTATTTTCTTTTTGTTAAAAAAAAGCGGTGTTTTTCAAATTTTTTTATTTGAAGTGACCATTTACCTCACTTCACTTGCTGGAATTCCTGATAGGAATTCACCATGTTAGGGATTTTTGGACATGATGCGACATCTTGTTTTCTGGTATTTGCAAATGCAATGTTTCTTTACAAGCATTTCAGAATTTTGACCACATTAAAGATCTCAAATGACCTTTGGGAATTTAGAAATTCCAGCTCTTTTGCCTTTTGGTGGAATTTCAGGATGCTCATGAGTTCCACTATGTCTGGGAATTCAAGAATTCCACAAACAAGAATTATTTGAATTTGACCATGAAATCTTTTAAATGCGTGTCCACCCCTTCCTTCTATAATAATTCCTTCGTGGAGCACATTTCACCATGAAATCTATTTAATTTATATATATTCCATGCAAATAGACATCCCTAAAAAAAAGGTTAAAAAATAATTTCTGATTTTTTTCGAACGAGGGATCCCAAAGATTCATCCCTAGGTATACCACTATTCCCACTTGCGTTGGTGTCTCTTCCCATATGCATGGGATTTCCTTCTAACTTGTGTGGGCTTGTCATCCAACAATTGCGGGCTCTCCTTTCCATGGTGTGGGATTCCTTTTTTGAGTTAATACTTTCATTTAAGTCATTTCAACGCTTTATCTTGCACTATTTGTAACAACATTACTGTTTCAGCTAAGACCAAATGGTCAAGTTGAGAATCTAAACTCCATGATGGAACGAATTTTATCTTGTACTATCATTTGAGGTTGTGTCAAAAATGACTGTTACAGAAAGACAAGCTTTGTATCTGTAATTAATCTATTTTATTAAAGTAAATAATTTCACTTATTACACCATGAACATTTAAATTCTTAAAATGAGCCTGTTTCTTTCATTTTACTTCTCAAGGAGTTGAAACATCAGATATGCCAAAGTGGGACCTAGTTAATGCAGTCATCATTTGGAATCGCAAACTGAATTAGTGTCGAATGCTATGGAATTGAAAATATGGTTTTCTTTGCAATTTGATTTTGGTTGAACTCGATTTGGGATGGATGTAATGTACGCATAAAATAAGTTTAGAAGCACATAATTTTTTCAAAAAAAAAACAAAAAAAAAAAAACAAAAAACAAGAAGCAAAGACATATAGAAAAAGTACACAAAAAAAAAAGCACAATAGAGCTATACAAAAAGCATACAAGCATTAATAAATTTGATGGTAAAAGATAAATTAAGTTTTCTCCCATGGACTATCATTAAATGCCACATACTTTAAAAGAAAAAAAAATCGTCAACATCTTTCCATTGCAAGTGGTGAACTCAATTGTTGGACACTGTAGTTTTTCAGAAAATGGAATGCTGTCATGCATAATTTTAAACACTTGATCACTCACTCAGTAGTAACGAGTGTTTCGGTTTTGAGCCATATATCAAATGAAGCTTTGAATGCCTTTGCTATTTGATTTTTATTGAGCTTGGTTCAGACTGGATGGATGTCTTTTGACATAAATTTACTTAATACATTCTGATGTTGGTTTCATTTAAATTTACTAAATACATTTTTTACTAAAACCTGATAGTATCAAGTGTAGGAATGCCTGCTTAAGTACCAAATTTGAAGAACGTTGATACTCGGATTGGAAAGGGTGATGTACATTAGGAGCACATTTGTATTTGTTTTCTTCTTCCCCTGTTCGTGTGTTAAGTGAAGGCACTTCATGTAATACGCATGGACTACTGATAGCAACACTTCAACAGCAGTTGCCTTTTTTTTCTTCCTTTTCTTTTTTTTTTTCTCTAAAATCCTCTCTCTAATAGGAATAGAACTAATGAAGACTAGGCATTTCACAACTTTGGGGTTAGGAACAGAACTTGGGATTATCATAATGTGCATAGGTGGAAAATGTCCATGGTTTGGGAACTAGTTGTGAAGTGTGGTTTGGGTTAGCAAGTGGGAATTTAAAGAATCCTATAATAGTAAGATTTTGGAATGGAGACCTGGATGACATATTTGTACCTTTGCCAAATGATCTTCTTGTCAACTTGTCAGAATCAAGAAGCGCTTAATATCCTAGATCTTTGAGAGCTCTAAGATTGGGAGTAATTTATAGGGCCCCAGGTGAGACCCTTAGACCCTTGCTTGTTGTAATTATTATGGGATTGGAGAGGGACACTCATGAGTTAGTATCAGGATGAGGAAAGAGTTGTACGTCAACTCAAACTTCGAATGGCTTGTGTAGGATGTATTTGGGAAGGACTCTATGTTTTGTATAGGAAGGACTCTTACCTTATCCAGTGTGTATATAAAGACCATCGACCCCTAGTATTGGTATTCAATTTTTCTTCTCCTTTTTGAGAGAAAATATGGGAGAGGAAGAGTTTTGTTAGCTGGAAATTCAGGATCTTGTGAGGAAGAAGAAGGCAACTAGCAGAGGGACGACTCGCGGATGCCCTACTTACGCCCTCACATCGCGAACGCAGCTATCATCTATCGAAGGTGAGTGAATCTCCCTTGATAATTCCAAACAATGAACTAGATGCTTAATGAACTCCAATTTTGTGTGACTGTTATATATATAATTGCTACAATAACTGTCGACCCATGAAACCCATTGACGGAGTTAAAATTATGTCCTCTCTGATGGAGGATTCATGCAAACCATGTGGGATGAGTTATAGAGGTGTTAGGGAACCTTTTCGACAAGAAATTGCTCTTAGAGGTGGGGTTGAAGTGAGAACAGGAAATACTAAAACAATTGATAGTGGGATTAGCCCTTTTAGTGAATTTTTTATTTACTTAGAGACAATTGATGTTTTATTGACTTCCATAAATTCTAATTGGAATATTAGATTGATTTAAATGCCTAATTCCCTGACGGAATTATTTGATTTATGCTCAGTGAATATTGCTAAAGAATCGCGATCCAGAGTCCGACAAGGCATTGGAAATCGGGTCGTGACAAGTGTGGTGGATGCATTTCTGAATAGCTTACCCTCTATGTTTCAACACAAAGTCAACATAGAATCTGCTTTTAGACCTGCTTTTAAAAAAAGCATTTATGGTTATGGAATGCCATTTATTCAGTTCTGGGATTATTGTAAAGTGGTTCAGCTTATAGTTTGTTGGACCACACTATCAGAAGGGGACCAAATCACATATGAAGGGATCAACGGCTGAAAGCCGTCGAAAACTAAACAATTGGAGAAATGCTCGCCAAAAATAACCAATCAATGATTGGAAAAACTAAAGGAAATCCATTATTTTGCTTCATTTTTTTTCTTTCATACTAAATGCTTGCATAGAATTGATCTAAAACCCATCAACATCCTACATTCTGTAATCCGTAACCTTAGAAATGATGAATAGCCCAATGGAACTCCATGAATTAAAAAATAAAAAACTCCTTATAAGACAAAAACCACAAGTAAATAAAAAAGTCCCCCAATTGTAGTATTCTTAATTAGAAAGTGAAAAAACAGGACAAAGAAGAACAACCCAAGGAAATTCAAGTTCAAACATACTGCCAAAAGTCAAGTAGTACAATGCAACCAGTCGGGTTTAGAAAACAATTCAAAATCATCAACTAAAGAGGGCATTATTGCAGTCTACATGTCAAACATAAATATTCATTGCTCACATTTGAAAACATGTTCATTTTTTTCTCTATTTTTTCTATCAGTTAGCAAAGTGATTAACAAGCGAAAACCAACAATAATATGTCAAACAAATTGCTGAAAGAAAAAAAATAACATTCCAAAAAAATGATGAAAAAAATGTCGAACAGTAGCATACATGGTTAAGAATTCTGAGAATGCAAGACAATTAATCCATGGTACCTAAAAGACTGAGTAGGAAATGTACTAGATCGCTGTAGAGGCCTTGGCCCTCATATCCGATTAGTACTTGATAGTGGGAACCACAGTACCGACCCCAGTATCAGCTATGATATTGAATAACTAGAAAATGGTGGTTATCTATTCTACCTGCATTTTGGATGTGAGTTTGAAATCACATCAGATTGTATACTTTTTCTATTATTAAGGAAAGAAGAAGAAGAAGAAGAACATTGTTTCTACTTTCCATCTTAAATCAACATTTGGACACTTGCTGTATTTATTTCAAGTGGATAAGTCAAATAAACAAACCCATGCCGTATGAGATTCCAATTTCCATGCTGTAAGGCCCTGAAAAAGAAAGAAAAAAAAAGTGAAAATGGATCAAACTATAATAAAACTAGCAAATGCCAACATCATAGCTCTTTCACTAGGACACCACCAAACTATACTTGCAACAACTTGTTGAATACTAAATGATTGATTTATGATTGCCTTTAGACACTATTAATATTATTTTTGCAAGAACATGTAATTTCTAATGGTAAGTTAAGTTCTATTGTTACAATACCACACTTTATTAAAGAATACACAACCAATACAAACATCATTTTCAAGCATTGCACATAAAAAGATAAATGGACATATGCAACATTTCACTAAGAGATTTTTGAAATATGAGATGGTGGGAACACACATCTTCACAAAACTGCAGTATATCTGAAGGAAGGTATAAAAAAATAATATGGTGGGGAAATTATACTCAATGGAAAAGAATAACATCATAAACAATGAAAAGCTAAATCTACACATTTGAAGAAAACATAAAAACTAAAGCAAATGAGCAAACTCGTTGAGCCCAAAACACGACCCACAACCACCTCCCCTCTCTCAACCAACCAGCCTACCTGCAACATTCTCCCAATTAAACTCTCTATCATCTTATCTGGAATGAACATCCACACTCCCTTAGACGGCATCACAACAGAGAGCGAGAGAGGGGAGGGGGGTCGTCGCACAACAGGCACCGTAGGGGTGCCGATTGGTCCCGGAAATAGATGGGTGGGGGACGCTTAAAAAGGTAGAGAGAAAAAGTGATTGGAGAAACAGAGAGAGGGGATATGGGGGTCGTAATTGGTGGTCTAAACTGGTACGAGGGGGTTCATAACCCAACGAAAAATAATTCATGTTAGGGAAGATACCCCAATCCCAACCATTTACTACCTGGTTCACCTTCCATAATGAAAAAAAAAAGAAGCAAAGATCATAAATGGGAGCGAGGTGAGATCCAGATAGTTTCACCATTCTATACATTTGCAAGAACACCCAAACGCCAGAGTTGATAAAAAAAATTAACTAAAAAATAATAATGAAATCACATCAAATCAAACAAAAGCAACATAAAAAATCATAATAAAATAAAATTACCATGAAGAATCCGCTTCCACCAGATCCAAGAAATGCTCCACTGCCAAACTCATAAACGCTTCCAGAAGAATCCACTTCCACTAGATCAAAGAAATCAAAGAAATCCCATGGAGATAACTCTCCACCAAAAACCTGTTCCGTACCCCAAACCCACCCCCCCCCCCCCCCCCCCCCCCATCCTCAGAGAAGCCAAAACGCCCAGCCTTAGCCTCGCACAAGGGCACTGAAATTCCACATCAATTTCCTCAAAGCAGTCACTGCAGCCACACCCAGAAGAGCTTCTGACCGTTAGAGATGGAAAATTGGTCGGTTTTGGGTCGAGAATGGGCGATGGAGCGGTACCCAAATGAGGGATTAGGGTTTTCAACCCCATGACATGACTGGTGTAAGGGCATTGAAGAGGGAAAGCCGATGATCGAGGATGGGAAGTATATGAAATTGGAGTAGAGATGCGTGTCAACGGTGTTGAGGAAGGGGATGGGGTGGTGGTTCTCGAGGGATCTAGAAGCGTCTCCGGAACGTTAACGTTGGGTGGTGATGGATTTGCAGGTGGAGGAGATGGAGGCGACATCTGGGGGGATAGCCATGGGAGGTCCAGAATTCGAGACCGCACTCCTCAAGAATCTGGTTTTGGAATCTAGGGTTCGCGTTGGGTTGGGGTTTGGGAAGAGAGGCTAGTGATTGTTTTAGGATTAGGGTTCTAGGGAAGTGAAAAGGAGAGGAGAGAGTGTTTGAACGAGAGATTTGCATTTTTTATTTTTCATTTTGAGAAAATACAGATATCGAGACAGATAAAAGATAATCCTAAGTTGA
Organism: Umbellularia californica; assembly: GCA_028538565.1. NCBI lineage: Eukaryota > Viridiplantae > Streptophyta > Magnoliopsida > Laurales > Lauraceae > Umbellularia > Umbellularia californica. The sequence continues at coordinate 34,880,710 of JAPQWN010000012.1, read as the reverse complement.
CTTCTTAACAGAAACATAAATGGGATGGAATCGTCTGTTGAGATGATTCTCCCCATCTGTTGGAACCTAAGAGCATGTTTGTGTAATCCAATTCCACAGAAAATTCAATGGTTTTCTACGAAAAAGTGAATTTTCTGATGTTTGGTGCAGCCATTTTCCGTGGAGTTTAAAATCTGTGGGGGGCCATTTTTTCCTCAAAAGGTAAGGATTTTAAGTTGCCGTGGGGACTGTCAGAACTCCATTTTGTAGGAAAATCATCCCCCTCAGAAAACCCTCTTACGTTCATCACCCAAACGGCAAACCCCTATGAAGTGCCGATTGCATCTGCACCCAGTGCTCTAGTCCTGTCTGTAACTGTCATTGCTAGAAGCCCTCTCTCTTCTCTGCAACTCATAGAATAGGGTTTTGGATTTGGGTTTTAATTTTAACTTGCCTCTCTGTAACTCGCGAAAGCCTCTGCAAATCCCATGTTGCAAAAATACACGTCGCTTTGGTTTGAGGACACTAGACGATGTGGGCTGGTCAAGTTTGTCATCCAAGGTGGGCCATTCTCTGCAATTGATTCTTCGCATGCGTTTTTGGATCTTTGGCATAATCTAAGGTGGGGCCGTGTTTCGTCCAAAAAGGGATAAAACGGGGAAGGGGTAAAATGAAGGCTCTGGTGTAGAAATTTCTTTTATTTCATCCTTTGAACGTTACAAAAAGATGTGAAGGCGACTCGCGCGAAGTTTGCTCACATAAGAAGAGTCGTCCTCACTTTTTGTTTACATGGGTTCTTCGTTGCTTCACCTTCTAAGTGCAAGTTGTTTACAATTTTTTATACCGCCCCCTCGTCAGGCTTAGGAGATCAAAACAATGAAAATATACATGGAACGGAGAGAAGGGGAGTCTGCTGTCTTCAAGAGTTCGCTGGAGACGAAATTGGAGAAGTCTGCAATTTGGTTTCATCGGTCAACCTTTGTAGTTCACCACCATTATTAAGGAAGAATGAACAGCATAGACAATCTTCGTCCTTCCTTTATGGTGAGAGGAACAAAAGCTGCCTTTAGGAAGCTGTTGCCAGGTCCAAAAAGAAGTGTCCACTATTGCCTGATTCTCACCATACTGATTAAGGAGGAGAGAGTTTAAAAAATGGCAGAGTTTCTGGGCTTCTTTTCGCTAGATCAAGGGGGGTTTCACGCTCTCCTAGGTCTTCCTTTTATTGTTTTTGAAGAGCCATAACTGCTGGAGATCATGGAGGAGTGGAGGCGGTTTCAAAATTGTCTTCAATGGGAGATGTTGCAGGTCCCCTTTTGCAAGTTCAGCGGCCACGAGAAGAAGAAATTGGCCAGTTCGTGGGAGATCATGGGCATCAAGTAACCGGGAGAAAAGAAGTGCGGCGGCTATTGTACATGACGTCCAGCGATCACCTCTTGACTGGAGACCAGCGGCTACTTCATTGCTTTGAGCGGCCGGTGTGTTAAGGGTGGCAATGACCAATGGGCCTTCTTAGACGGTAGCCGTTGGGGAGTTCTCTTGCAATAGACGGCTAGACGTCAATGTCATCATTTTCTCATGGAAAAATGAGTATTTTGCCTTGGGGAAGGTTACGTACAGGCAGATGGATTTTTTGTGTGTCAACAAATACCCCCTTCAAGGTTCAATGATTGAAATGTGTTATGGTAATCATTGTGCCTTGGAAATTCCATAAATCTGTACTTTTGTTAGGAAGGTGTAGAGAATTTGTCTTAAAAGCTGCTCATGTCTTGCTTTTTCGCAGATATCATTTATTTGCATATCTGCAAGGATTATGAGGAAAGGCCCAAGGAAGGATCCCATGAGGTATAAAACAACTTTTTTTTAAGGATTTTTCTCTTTTGGAGATGAAAGTTAACTGATTTTGTCAGGAATAAATGAAAAAGCTTAGGATTTGTTGCATTGATTGCATTTTGATGGGATTTGGGTGGTTGCGTAGGCAAATTAACTCCAAATTGGGCATATGACCAGTCTATTCGAATGTATTTCCAAATGGACTGTTATGATGATGTCGCTTTTGAATTTTGGCGGCTTCGTGGATTTCGAAAAGCAGTTGGAAATCCAAACGGCGTCTCCTCGAACTGCGCACTGACCAGCTAGTCTTTAGTTTCTGCTTGCTTTAGACCCTGGCCGCGGAAGTGACTTCGAGATGGCCGTTGGGCGTCGTTATGTTTCCAGAATAGCCGCTAGGCATCGTTCCATTTCAGGAGTAGCCGCTGAGCTCTTAACTCCGCAGCCGGAGCCTTTTGCGAAATTTGAGGCGTCAGATAATATAAAGGAGGGATCTTCGCCTCTTTTTTTGTTTTTTACTTCACCGCTTTAGACTTCCAGAATTTTCAGACTTCTCATAGTTTTCCGCGCGTCAGAATCTTCTTCTAGTCTCTTTTTCTTTCTCAAGTTTCTTCCTGCAATTTCTTTCCCTTCGTTTCTAAGACAATGGCTAGTAAGCTTCTTTTTAGAGGTGCAACTTCTCTTTCTCTTTTTTTTTTATTTTTATTCTTTCTTTTCTTATAATGCGTTTGCATATTCCTTTTTCAGCTCCTGTTGGGAGAAAAATCTCCTTTCTGCTGTAGATTTTGGTCTTTCTCCTCCTCTTTTGCTTGCTTTGTGATGCCTTGATGTTTAGCTTGAACTTGGCATGGATCCCAGTCTTTTCGGCTTTGGCTTGAATATAGAACCCATTTGAGGTTTTGATTTTTTGTCGCAGCGGTCTAAGTTAGTGGGAAATTTTTTCAGTGAAGGACTCTGTCTTCTGCCGTTTGTGGGAAATTTCTTTTTTCTTTTTGTTCTCTTTTTCTTTGGGTAAGAGACGGAGAGTTCTAGGGTTTTATCCCTTTTCTGATTTTCTGGAACACACACCCTCTCAGTGTGGCTTTCGAGTGATGGCCTGACACTTGAACGATGATCGCCGCCGGTCGAGATAAGTGGCCGTCCAATTTTGTGGGTGACCGCATGGTATTTTGCGACTCAGCTACAGAATAGTTGACTGTTGAGCCTTTGTAATTTGGGGCTTTTGGCCGCAAGGGGCTATAAGGCAGATACTGACTACTGATGAGTGGGCCTTAGTCGCTTCATTTTCTTTTCTGTATTCATCCATCTTCATGCATGTCTCCATATGGTTTTTAGCATGCACTTGCTGCCCTGCTTGACCAAAGACCTTGGTTCAAACATCTTCAGGCGCGCACTGGTTGCCAAGTCGAGGTTGAGAATCAAGTACATTTCTTTCCTCTGGGTTCTTTTTTGCCTGCCTTCATAGTGAGGGGAGGTGCTGCCAAAATTTTACCGGATTTTGTAATCTAACGTTTTCTTTTGTTTTCAACATTTAAGAATGTTGCAACCTCCTCCTCTGCTGCTAATGCTGCTGCCATTGCCAAAGGCAAGCAACCTGCTGTTGAGGCCCCGCAGGTTTTGGTTGCTGATGCTGCACAAGCCCCTCATTCTCCTTGCATTATAATGTGAGAAGGTCGTGCCAGGATGGAGCACATCTCTCGGAATGTGGACAACATTGTTGGGGCTGAGATGGAGAGATTCAAGACCAAGTTAATGATTTCCCCTTGAACCAAACAGTTACATCAGGATTTTCTGCTTAGCAGCGCCTGGAGCGACAGGGATCGAGGATCTTTGCAGAAGACTGGTCATGCTTTTGATGATAGTAGTGGCTGTAAGGGACGTCACTCCACTGAACACATTGCATTTTCATTTATTGATGTTAGTGGAGAAATTATCACTGTTCTCACTAAACACTCCCACAGAGGGGACTCTTCTGTTCTAGCATTCGGGTCAGCCATACCTGATTGGGATGACAGCAAGCAAGTGTGCTTGATGTGCCAACGGAATCACAGAAACAAACCGAGCGCACTAGGTGTATGTGTAGCACAAATTATTGGTCAAAATTTGTAATGCATCTGCGGAAAACTTGTTTTCATCCCACAGGACATGATAATGTGTGGGTCGACTAGTTCCCTGTACGTATGCCTACGTGGATGCCCGCCGGATTGCATTGACCTTTTTGCTAACATCACCCCATAAAAAATTGTATGCTGAGGTTTGTATTCTGTCGCCTTCCTGAAATAAAGAAGAAGCTCCCCGATCAAGCTTCTCGATGAGTTTGTGCACAAACCAAGCCATCATATTTGGTGACCTCTGGCCGATCTTGTGACGCCACAACCGCTGCTATAAAAGGGCTAGAATCCCCCTCAGGTGGTGGATGTGTGACATCAACTCTGAGTGCAGAGGTACATTGTAGTGCAGAGATACATTGCAATGCAAAGAGAAGCATTAAGGAAGCATGTAGAAGACTTCGATGCCAAGTGTCAGGCCTTTTATGACAGCTAGACTATCTTCTCTCTTTTGTCACCCATTGATGTAACTGAATATGTATACAGAATTTCTTTCGAAAGTGTTCATCAATGAAATTGCCAATTTTGCATACTTGTCTTCATGGCTTTCTGATATGGAATGGATGTATGATTTTAATTTTCAGATTCAAATGACTCACTACTCTTAAAAGGAATAGTAAATCGTAATGAAGTGGGATGGAAATAGACATTAGCTGGGGTTTGGGTTTGATAAATCTGACTCTGAAGTTAGTTAAGTAGAATGAACATTAGCCGGGGCCTTGTAGGGGCATTAGTCGGGGTTCAGTATTGATTCTTCGGAATCAAATAAAGGAAGTTTTTGGGGGGGTCAAATGGGGTCAATGTTTGTAGAGGCCAAATGAAGAATGAAGATTTAGTTAGGGAGGTTTGAAGAACCATCCTTAACCGAAGAAAAATGAATATGAAAATACTTAGGAATAGTAACGTTTAAGGAACTTTCCATTGATAGGCATCATACACCTTTCGCCTTCAACGGTGAGGACAGCATATGCACCATTTGAGTAGACTTTGTCGATGACGTAAGGTCCTTCCTACTTTCATTCGAGCTTTCCTATTGATTTGTGGGTGAGGATCATAGGTCTTCTAACTGCAAGGACCAGATCTCCTTCCTTGAAGGCTCGCTCACGCACTTTCTTGTCGAAAGATCCCACCATGCGAGCTTGATAGATTTCAATGCTTTGTCTCGTTGCAAGTCTTTCCTCTTCAAGACTATACAACTCTCGATGTCTTAGTTCGGCACTTTGATCATCTGTGATCTTTTCTGCAATCGCCACCCTGAGTGAAGGCAACTAGGTTTCCAGGGGTATGACTACTTCGTACCCGTAGACAAGAAAAAATGGAGTTGATTTAGTTGGACCTCTGACTGTGGTTCGGTAAGCCCAAAGTGCTTTGTGGAATTTTGTTCCCCATGACTTCTTGTTACTGGAAACCATTTTCTTCAGAATTTTGCAGATGTTTTTGTTGAAAGCTTCTACCAATTCATTTGTTGCAGGATTATATGCGGTGGAAGGGCAGCAATGAATATCATATTTGTCGCAAAGTTTGTAGAATTTGTCGTTGTTGAACTAGGGCCCATTGTCGTGATATAAGCATTTAGGTACACCAAAGCAATAGATGATATGGTTCTTAACGAAGCTGATTATAGTGTCAGCCTTCACTTCCGCCAATGGAACTGCCTCGAACCATTTGGAGAAATAATCCGTGGTCGCCATAATGAAATGGTGATCCTTGTCCGATGGAGGATAAATTTTTTCGATGATGTCTATACCTCAGCTTCGAAAGGCCAAGACACTGTTGTGGGATGAAGATGTCACAACCCCGGACTGGGACCCGAGGCCTTGAGCCGGGCTCTACGACGTGTTGTAAATTTTTTTTTCTTTGTTTACCCATAAGTTCCCGTGGTGAGGATTCCACACGAATCATCTCACGATCACACATAAGGATTGAATTGCGAAAACGTGCAGCAAACACACAAGTAAATCACACATGAGATAGAGTATATAAAGAACTCATGTTAGAGAGAGAAACATAACCAGCATGCCCATAGTTAAAGTTTGAAGTTGTGCAATCACACCAAAAGACATAAAGTTAAGTTTTACATTTCCCAAAAGAATAGCCAACAAAGGCTAATAAAAAGTTTCCAAAATGTATAGATGGTTAATCCCCCAAAAGTTATACATCTCAAGACCCAACCCAAGTACATCTAGATGACATCGTTGGGCTGCTACTCTCGCTCGATAGGTGGCTTAACAGCAGCCTCCTCGCGCTCCTCCTTAGGGGCACCGAAACCTGGATCTGAGCACAAAAAACGAAGGGTTAGACACGACAGTCTAGCAGGCAATTGAATAAAGTACAATCATGTTATAAAACAAGTAGTTTTGCAAGTAATAAACAATATGTACGTAAAGAGAAGCCGAATAAAACAAAGCAAATCAAAGACAATATCTTTTATAGGATCAGATGATAAATCAAGATGACCATTTGAAAATAATACATTGGCAACCACATAAGGTTATATTCTCCGTCACACGAAGTGATGAGAGCACTCATGATAATAATTCGCAGTCACACAAGGTGAAGGGAGACACGATCATATAGTTATAGTAACCCAGTATAGCTGGGCATCACACACGAGTCCCACCGCAGAACGGGCTAAATAAACACGCATGATATTCCAAGCTACAGGTTGGCACGAAGTATTTAAGGACTCAAGTTGGTTAATCAAACCGACAAAGTCGTCCAAGCTGAGTGGTGCCAACAAGAAAATACAAATGAACTTTCAAAACAAAACTTGACACATTTATATTCGGGAACTACTCACACTATATCATGGATACACACACTCTTCTTCACAGAAATTTACGAAATAGTAGTCCCGACATGATGTGTACGAAAACACGATTCAAGCAATGATTCCCGCACAAGGTTTTAAGTAAAACCTTGGAAACATTCTTTCCAAGACGATACGAATCGTAAAACGAGGTTTTGGTTTAAAAATCACCTGTCCATGTCACACATCTTCATCAAAGCCTTGGGACCGTAACCGTTGAGATGGTGCCCATTTTCAACACTTTGAGATCCCATGTCATTCATTCGTTTAGATGGTGCTCATTTTCAACGACATTTAAGATACTAAGATGTACACATCAACCAAGAAGGGTCCAAAAGTGATTGGAATAGAAAAACCCGCCTTTCTCTTAATTTCTAAAAGTCTGGGTGAAATTCGGTCACATGTTGGTTGGTTATTAGCCGGTTAGTCGGTTAGCCGACTGTTGAGCGACAGCTAGCCGACCCATCAAGAACAGAGAAAATAGCTTACTGGAATTTTGACCGAAACAGTGTCGGTCACCTGTCGGTTAGCCGACACTTCAAAAACATGAATTTTCAGCTCTCTGGAGTTGGAGCTGAACTGGTTTGGTCACCTGTTGATTACCTGTCGGATAGCTGACAGCTTACCCGCCCTCTACGAAAATGCATTTCTAAAGCTGTTTTCAGCCCCTTCCCTTCTTGAACATTTCTCCTTCCAACCCAACCCAACACAAATAAGTAAATACCGCTTCAAGCAACAAATTTTGTCAGAATCAAACAAAAACTGTAAGATCCTTCAAAATAGCCAAAAGAGGGGTACACATGAAGTTTTGGGCCATTTCAACGTCATTTGGGCTAACTTCACTCCTCCAGCAGCTGAGCAGGAGCTCCTGGCGGCTGTGAAACCAGAGACCCTGACACACAAAACAGAGCACACAGCTGGCCTCAAAATGCCACTAGGAGGCTCTACATTAAGTTTTAGGCCATTCTGACATCATTTGGCCCAAAAAGAAAACAGCTGCAACAAAGTCAGCTCTCCCAGGTGCGATAGTGTCAAAGACATAAAAACTTAGATTAGAGACTACGAATGGTCCCAAAATACCTTCAAAAAGCTCCGTGTCAAATTTTAAGTCAAACCGACAATGTTTGACCCTCCATCAACCTTCGAGCAGTAAAATCAAGCCTCTCGGAGGCGAGAACCACCGAAGCCATCACTCATCAAACAGAGCACATGGGTGGCTTCAACATGCTTCCAAAGGGCTATACGTCAAATTTCAAGTCATTCCGACGACGTTTGACCCGACTTTGACGCTCTAAAACAAAATCAAGCCTCTCGGCTGCAGAGCTTCCCGGGACCATAACATCCAAATCGGAGCTAATAGATCGTCTCAAAATAACTTCAATAGGCTCCCTATAAAATTTTAGGTCAATCAGACATTGGTTGACCGTACATCAAAGTACGACATCTTCATTATAGCAAAATAAAGTCTACTGGTAGCCGGACTCCATACGGCTTCAAAACTCAAGCAAAAGCCCATGGTTGGTCCTATCTACTGCTCATGGGCTTCACCTCAAATTCCAGGTCATTCCGACATCGTTTGACCTAGTTTTGACTTTTGTCGGAAAATCTGCGACAAAGTCTTCGGCCTTTCCAGAAAATAGGAAACTTTGTGCTCTGATTTACACGGCTTCTCATTAGGTTTTCTTCAGGAGAGTTAAGCCAATAAATGAGGAGAAATGTCAAGAAAAATATAGGAGAAAAAAAAGAATCGAAAAAGATTGAGAGACGGCCGAAAAATGGCTACCAAAAAGGGGAAAAATCCCCATAGTCGCCTGCGGAGACCCTGGAAATCCGGGTCACCGGATTACCACCAAAAGGGTCATTTCCGACCATTTTCACGTTTCGAGAATTCCGGCCCTTGTGGTTTTCCGAAAATCTGATTTTTGGTACTCGAAATCAGATGATCTTCACCAACATCTCGGATCTACAATTAAGAGCCTGTGATCATCATCGCATGCTTCAAAATCGCCAACCGGCCAACCAAGAAAGTACACTTTCTGTTCGACAGATTGAGAAATCGACAGGACAGATGTTACCAGCCTACTGGTATCAATCTGTGTCTGAAGTTGCATCGCTATCCGACATCAAACAACATGTGGATCCATCGGTGATCATCGCAAGAAGAATTCCAAAAGACACGGTATGGCCCAAGGCTTTTTGAGCGCCCTGGCGACCACTTAATGTAGTTAAATGACATGTTTTATGACAAGTTAATATAGTCATAAGTCCAAGCAATCATGACAATAAATCATGAAACTCCCCTCATCATGGAGTTTAAAGGCGATTAAATTCCCATCATTCTCCATCGGCCAATCAAAAGTCAAGAAAAAGGAGTTACAAAACCATAAAATAAAAACTTGTAACTCCCCCCATCATGGAGCATCAATACTATCAATGCTCATAAACCCATCCCATGGCTACCAAAAGCCTATAGAAAAGGGTCATTCCAGGAGAAACACACACACAGAGAGGAAGAAATCCAAGTAGAAGAAAAATCCCGAAGAAGCTCTGCTACTTTGAAGAAACTCTACTGTAACAAACACCACATGGTGCTTGAAGTCCCTTGGGGGGCACTTCGTAAGGCCCTCTTTTTCTACCCAACATGGCCTAGACACGGCTTTTCAGCCCCTTTACTCAGTTTTTTATTAGATATAAGACCTCCCCTCGGTCTTTATCCTCTAAAAATCCGAAGTCCAAACCAGTCCAAAAGAATCAAAGCATCATATGTTCTCATCTGAAGGACGATGGCGAAGTCCATACATGACTTGCGACCGTCGATCTGAACGACTCCTCGCAATCTCCTGAGAAGTCAGAATTCCTTTTCTTACTTTTATATTGTATTTTGTATTTTTTCTAAAGAGACAAAAAATCACAATTCTTGTATTTCATTATTGATGAGATTTGTACATCACTTTTCACGGCAAAGATCACCTATTACGGTAAAAACGCATCACCTTTCACGGCAAACATCACCTTTTACCTCAAAAACGCCTTTCACAGCAAACACCACTTTTTACAGCAAACAAAGAAAAATCGTCTCTTACGGCATTAAGAAAAACCTTGTCTCTTTTCTTAAATATATGTGCAATGGAAAGTTAGAGAAAAGGTTGATTTCCTGTTCTACTCGTGAAGGTAGATCTCTGGATCACCATTTCTAAATTCCAAGTAGAATAAAAAATCGAGCATACCCGTACAAAAATGTTGATGCTCGCTTTTTTTTCCCTCTCCACCGGCCTCCCAGTAGCCCCGGAATGGAAGAGAGAGAAAAAAAAGCTGTGTCCATCAAGTATGTTTAATGATCTGTTCCGCGAAGAATACCAGTTCATTCGGGAAGTCATCTTTGAATTCAGAATCTTCTGATAAAGGATGTTCAGCCAGGAAATCTGCCAAGGCCTGCCCTTTAATTGCCTTTGCTGGTGTATATCTCATATCATAGCATGACAATAATATAGACCATTTGGCTAGCCGATCGTTTAGAGAACTAGCCTTTGTCATCAATACCTTCAGTGGATTGACCCGGGACACCAGATATACTGTATTTGACAATAGGTAGTGTCAGAGCTTTTGTACCGCGAACATAAGAGCCATGAATTCTTTTCAACAGGTTTGCATTTGTGCTTTGCCCCCGTTAACATTCGAGATAGGTAGCAAAGAGCTACTTTTTTGCCATCATCGTTATTTTCAGCTAGCATAATACCCAAAGAATGATCTAAAGCCCTTGTGTACAGGATGAACGGTTTGTTAAATCTTGGAGCTGCCAGTACATGTGGATTGGTCAGATACCTTTTGATGTCTTTGAAGGCTTGATCGCATTCCTTGTCCCAGACAAAATCAACCCCTTTCTTCATCAGGCGAGAGAGGGGTTTGCACTTGCCGGATAAGTTAGAAATGAATCTCTTGATTTAATCCAATCTGCCTTGTATGCCTCAAAGTTCTTTAAGACTTTTTGGTGGAGGCATCTCTAGTATAGCCTTGACTTTGATTGGATCAAGCTCAATTCCTCCTTTGTGCCCAACAAATCCGATGAAGTTTTCTAAAGATACTCTGAAGAAACATTTGAGGGGATTCATACGCAATTTGAACTTCCGCAATGGCTCGAACACCTTGCATAAATCGTCAAGATGAGTGTTCTTCTTCTTGCTTTTAATGGCAAGATCGTCTATATAACATTCGACCGTCTTATGCTAGATATCTTGGAAGATTTTCATCATAGCTCTTTGATATGTGGCTCCTGTATTATTGAGGCCAAAAGGCATGGCTGTATAACAGTATACCCCGAATGGCGTCCTGAATGAGGTGTGCTTTTCATCTTCTGAGGACATCTTGATTTGGTTGTATCCCGAGAATCCATCCATGAATGACATCCTTTCATATCCGAATGTGTTATCAATCATGATTTTGGGGATAGGCAGTGGGAAATCATCTTTTAGACAGTCCTGATTTAGATCTTAGAAATCGATACACAGCCTGATTTGCCCATTTTTTTCTGTAACGGGAACCATATTGGCCCAACCAGTTAGGATGTTGTTCTTCCTGAATAAATTGAACATCACGAAGCTTTTTTTACTTCTTTTACAATCTTTTGCATGATCTCTAGCTTGGTACGCCGTTGACCTTGTTTTACTGGTTTCATATATTTCGAGATATTCAATTTGTGCACAGCAATTTCTGGGTCGAATCCTGGCATTTTTGCATAAGTCCATGCAAAACAATCCACAAACTTATGCAAGAAATACACGAAATCATCTAGTTCTTTCCTTTAATATGAGCATTTACAAAGGTAGGACGAGGATTGTCTAGGGTTCTTAGATTTATTTTTTGCACTTGATCTTCAGTCCGAGGGTTGGGAGGAGGCTTTTCCATATTATTTTTGGAAGCTTCCAACTCCACAAATCCATCCGGGGTATCATTTGGAGATTTAAACCAAGATCTGATCCCATCCCAAGGATTCAGTTTTAAAGGCTCAATAGTTTGTACATTTAGAACCAAACAATCCCAAGGGCCAGGGTTGCATGGATTTCAGCTTTCATCAGATTCTGACTGCTAGTGGTCAGTGGCTTGGGATGCTGTATCATTATCATCAATAGCCTCTTCTTGGTGTTGGAAGATGTTCCAATCAGCCGGATCTTGTAGATCTGTCTCCAAAGAATCATTAGAGTCGTATTCTTTGGTGAATGCCACCGTTTTCGCTCTGAAGCTTTTTATGACTTTCGGTATGTTCTGATAGGGAGTGTACCCGATACCTGACCGAAATTCTTCTATCTGGTGACTCCATTCGAATTGTTCTTTTTGCTTCTTCATCATACCGATGTAAGGTACCCGTTTCATTTCAGTCATCCCTAATCCAGTAGGCTTCTTAAGATTATAGCCCATATTTCTTATCATATTATGGGATTGATGAGTGTAGGGTTTGAAGTCCTGCTTGCCTTCATTAACAAAGTCCCTGGGTGGAGATGAAGTAGAGGCATCTTATAGTCGATGGAATATCCTACCATTGTCCCAAGGTTTGTTGGCGGGTACCGCAAAGGTTGACCCCTCAACTTTGAATATTGGATACGAGCCTGTATATGGTTGGAGAGGAGGCTCATATCCTGCCATCGGCGGTAGATTTAAGAACACGCCACTGTTTTCTTCTGAGTCAGATACAGAATCAAAATCTTGTACAAGAGATACTACATTTGTAGAGTCTTCTTCTCATGATTCTCAAAGGCAAGTGAACTTAATCTTTTACAGTTCTTGTGAAACTAGCGAATTCCTCAAAAGTTTTGAAATCTTTCGCTACGGATAGTATTCAAAAATCATGATGTATGCTATGTCGACATAATGAGATCCACATATGTCGAGGAGGAGATTCCTCACACCTATAAGCCAATTCCAGCCATCGATTTATATAATTGATAACAGACTCACCGGGCCCTTAACGTGTGAGAACTAACCGCCGCAGGGAGACTGTTTCTGTTTCCCTTGATTGGCATGCCTCTAATATGCAATCAGATCCAATGAACGCCTTAAAACATCCCGTTGGGCTGGGCTGCGAGTTTCGCTTCCAAGCCTTTTGGATTCTGTCTCCTGTCGACTTCCCCGGTTGTGAGACGAGGACAATAAAGCCGAAACAATTCGATGATGACTTCCCATTTCTCTCATCATGAGTTTAAACATCCTTTGAGATGCCGAAATATACATCTTAGTTTCATGATGTCCAACTCCACTGCGATCTTGGGGCGATTGACTATTTGCATTGAAGGCCCATAGTAAGTCAGACCAGTGGATTTCTTGATCTGGCTGGTTGACTGGAGAAGCCACATTGACTGACTTAGAAGATTTAGTGGTAATGACCAAGGGTTTTCGCTTCTTTATGTCAGGTTTCACTTTGATTGTGAAAGGTTCGGGTGTATCCGCGAACCGTGCCACTGGCTTCTTGTTTTGTTGCTGACCCGAGGCTTTGGCTAACTCAGTTCTACTTGTTCCCACCACAGGCTTCTTTACAGTGGGCTTCCTTTCTTCATACATGGCCACATCAGTGAAGTAAACCTCCTTTCCTTTGAAAGGTTTCTCATCAGCGAAAACACGATGTACCTTTCAACCATCATCAATATATTTGAAACATTGGTGAAGGGTAGATGGTACAATGGAGTAGTCATGTAACCATCTCCTTCCGATAAAGATGTTATAGCAAACTCGGGTTTTGACGACGTGCAAGGTAGTTTCAAAAGCCAAACTCCCAAGCTAGAATTTGATCTGAATCTTCCCAATGGGGTTTTGAATTTTGCCATCATATCCATGAATCACATTATTGGTGCTGGTGAGCTTGTTTAGGGGAACTCCCAATTCTTGTAATGTTGTGACGGTAATAAGATTAAGAGCTGACCCTAGATCTACTTGCACCTTGGGAATTGGCACTTCTTTGATGTATTCTATGAAATATAAAGGCCTTGTATGATTGGTGTTGCCCAGCAGCATATCTTCCTTAGAGAATGAGATAGTAGCTTTAAAAGTGTTCTGTATGGAGTTACAGTCTTCACATTGCTTCTGAGGTCTCTTGGATTTCGCTACTTGATGCTTCTTCTCTATTTGATGCACTTGGGCCACATGCACTTAATTATTAGAATCCAGTGCTTGCAATTCTTTGATGAAAAAGTCTCGAGTTTCTTTTGACATCTACAATAGATCGAGAATGTGTAATCATGCATGTATGTGCTTAAGATGTTCTATAAGGTCATACTTAAATGGATGTATCGGCCTTTCATCAACATCGGCATTTACCTTCTTAGCATTTTCATTTTGCCATGTGGGGACTACAAGTGAAGGAGAAGCAGGAGGAAGAGTGGAATGAATCGGTGCAGAAGGTTTATCATAGTTGACTTTATAATTCCTTCTGACCTGAAGCCATTTCCAATGCTTCTTTGGATAGCCAAAAATTCTTCTTGCTGGGAGAAGAGATTTGTCATTCCTTCAGCTACCCCTTCCACATCGACAGATGCAGAGGATGTAGTAGTTTCTTATTTCATACCAGCGGCCACATGGCAAGACGTCACCTCGGGTTCACTCTCAGAGTTTGTCGGTGCATTATCCAAGGTGATAATCTCGTGTGTTCTTGTGATGAATGAATCCGATGAACTGATTGGCACAATGTCAAGAGTTTCTACAAACTCTACACAATGATTTCCATTAGATCCTGAAGATGTGTTGCTAATCATGATAACCGGCACACCCTCTGGTAGGTTGTTCAGGTGATCATCCACGATTGAAAGACACGCACTAGAAAATTCTTAAATGTCGTTTTACTTTAAAATGTGTTTCATGCAAATCCGGGCTCAATAACTAATCTCGTGGGGTTCTGATCCATTTCAGAGTGAAACTCGTATTTCGTGCAATCGATAGCCAATATTTGGATGACAAAGCGGGCTAGATGATTCCAGGGCATTTTAGGGTTTAATGGTCTAAAATTGTACTCTGAAATGTGCTTCAAACGATTTTTGCTGAAATGTAATTATTTTCAAGAAAAAAACGAGAGAAGGAAAAAGAGTGAGTAAGATTGATCTAATTCCAGACCAAAAAGAAAACATCATAGGTTAACAAGGAAAAGAGAAGCAAGGAAACTAATTTGAAACTTAGGCATCAAAGGAACAACAAATCACACACAAAAGAACCACACAAGATTGAGAGCATATTATTTAGCCTAGCACAAAAAGAAGAAGAGAGAGGAGGCTTACTTGGAAGCAAATAAGAGCCCAAAAGCCCTGAAATTCGGAGTCTAGTTGAGCAGAAGGTGTAGGAAATCCGTAGGCTACACTCTCTTATACAGGATGGTGTTCCAATTCGAAAAGAAAACAAAGAGACTTCGAAGAGCCACTTGTGCATGCACATAGTGGCGCCCAAGTCACCACTTTCCATATTTATCACTTACAGAACCGTCTCACAGCTCGCCTTGAAGCGCGCGCGAAACCAAGTGGGAAAATCCACAGGACTGATGTTTTCTTTATTTGTACCGATTATAAGCGCTTAAGGGGCACACAATATGCGCAAACCACCCCCCCCCCCCCCCCCCCCCCCCACACACACACACACACACACACACAGAAACTAAGGCCTCCCTTAAGTGCTTATAATCGGTGCGGTGGCCATAATACCGTCTTCTTCACGAATTGTGATGTTCGCCGACTCAAATCTTGACGTTGGAGGATGGAAACCGTATAACTCAGAACTCTCCATGATAAGCACAAAAGGATGATTGAATATGTCTCAGGTTCTCACCAAAGCTTGGGTGATGACTAAGAACCCTAGAGAGTGACGGTTATTCCGGTGACCATTCTCCGTTATTCTAGCTTTTCCGATGCATACCCGGGTTTCAAAATCAAACATCTTTTCAAAATGCATCTCACTCTCACATGCAGTCACGTGATTGCTTGAACTATGTTTGTAATTGCCTTCAAGATCCCCATTAGTGCTAGTTAGTTTCAATTATGCCTTGAGCATTCAACTGTGGATGAAATATAAAAGACGTTATATATAACAATTTGAACCAAACTCTATTGCAAGGACAAATGAAATTCTAATAGTGACTTAGCCAATTAAAAGGTTGACTTCTGATTCAGAGAACTAGGACACATCTCCCACAATCATCTCAAATCAAACAACCGGGGCACAGTTCCCAACCAGCCAAGTGGCAAGACCAAGGGCACCAAGGCACAAATCTCAGCTTTTAAATTCAAATCAATAGTGTAACTTCTTTTTCTTTTTCTTGAATCAGGATCGATCCTAAAAAAGTGAACCTCGCCCTTAAAGTGAATTTGCATTTGTATAAATTCATAGGTGGTCACTCCCATGAGCTCAAAAGCTAAGTGAGTCATGAGTGGTGTGTTTACTTTCTTTGAAGCACAACCCTCCACGTGCTGTTCTCCAAAGAGGGCCATACTGTACACACCTCATTTGGCCCCCTATGATAGCCTTAAGCCTTAAATATTTGTCGTAAGTAGCAATGCCCCCCATTTCACCCATAATTAAATGATTAAGGCATAAATCATATTAATTAATAACGATGAAGATGCTCATTGATAATTCTAGACTTAGTTTAACAATTTCTAGAAATTCGTGAGAGAGAAGTCGAATCATATCAAGATCTCGAGTCCGACCCACTACTCACATGAAGAGCGGAGCACAACACTATTCAAACGTTTTACTGACCTCTTAGGGCACATTCAGGCAGGCTTCTGAAACCCTAAAGGCGCCCAAGGCATGTTTTTCCCCTATGGGACCCCGATTTTCACAGAATACACATGGGCGCACTTGTGTGTCCGCTTAGGGATGAAAGTGGGTCGGGCCGAGCCAGGCTTTGACAAGCCCTAGGCTCGGCCCTAGTATTTTTTAGTAGGCCCTAGCCCGGCCTGAGCTTGAAAGGGCCTAAAAAATCCTGGCTCGGGCTTGGCTCTTATAGGGCCAGCCCTTTGAGCCCGGCTTGATTGAGGCCCTAGGCTCGACTTGTGAGCTTGGCCCGTTTTATAATGATATAGTTCAATGTTAATGTAGATGAACATTATCAAACACTCCAATGTTAAGGGAGCTCAGTTCCAACACTCCATAATAGTTCAATGTTAATGTAGATGAGCATTATCAAACTCCAACAGTAATACAAATCAAATTAAACTTCAATAGCATCATAGAATAAAATAAAATATTCGGCTAGCATCATAAAATAAAGGTTTAGGGTTTAGGGTTTATTGATTATTTAGTACTTAGATTTAGGGTTTAGGATTCATGTATTATTTAGTGCTTAGGGTTTAGGGATTATTTATATTGGATTAAAATTAGAGTTTAAGGTTTAGCGCTTAGGTTTAGGGTTTAAGGATTATTTAGTACTTAGGGTTTAGTGTTTAGGGTTTAGGGATTATTTATATTGGATTAAAACTAAGTTTAGGATTTATGGATTATGTTATATCATATATGTATTATCTATTGTATAGTGTACATATATATATATAATATATGTAGGCCCTAGGGCTTACGAGCCGGGCTTCATCAAGCCCGAGGTTGGCCCTTTTAAGCAAACGGGCCTCCTCCTAGGCCCTAGCTCGGCTCTTTTGTCTTTTGAGGCGAGCTCGGGCCGACCCTATAACGGGCCGTCCGCGGGCCGACCCACTTTCACCCCTATGTCCGCCCAACCCTCAAAACCCCACTTGGGCACCACTATATGTGTGCCCTAGTGGTTCGATACCCTAATTCGCCTTAGGATCCATGAATTCTCTAGAAATTCATGTAACCAGTAGCCCTAATTTCCTTTGCACACCACAAACCATTATGTAAGACCCTTTTATCCCACTTGCAAGAGGAAGCTACCAAAAAGAAAGAGAGAAAATAGAAGAATAGAGTAGCCATCTTAGAGAAAGCTCTAGATCTATGAGAAAGGAGAGAGGGAAGCATTATGGTTTTTAAGATCAGCAAGGGAGAAAGCCCCCGAACGCCATGGATCTGCGCGAGAGCTTCGATATAGGACTTGAAGGACGCAATCCAACCTGATACTTCTAGATCTAGTCCGTTTAATTGACTTTCATCATCATTAGTAGTTATAAATATGCATAGGATCTTGCATACATTGTAGATTTGTATTGATATTAGTATTCTCTTAGTAGATCTACCACTCATCAACCTTCCACGGTTAGAAACATGCCTAGTTTCATTCACATGTTGTGGTTCTGCACCATCTTCATCATCCCAGACTAGTGATTTGGTTAGATCCATCTCATTTTCATCAAGGTAATCCTAATATGAGAAACAAGAAAAAAAATCACTTGGGCACCACTACCTATGCACCCAAGTGTCTGGAATAGGGTTCCAGTCCCGTTTCTTGTTTCGCATTCGTTCATCTTCTCAGATCCGAACTTCCTATCATAGGCATTGACGTCGGAGCCCTCGGATCTCTGACATAATGTTTTGAATCGTGCGAAAAACAACGAAAGAAGATGCGATATATCATCAAAACCCTAGAAAAGAAGGACAATCCACTTAGGCGTCATTGTTTGTACGCCTAAGTCCCTCGTGACAAGATTTGTCCACCGAATTTCGGTTTCCGCACTGTGATTCTCAGATCCGAAAGTTTTGATATCTATAAGTCGCATTAGACATCTGCATTAGTTGCGGGATATCAAAAATCGCATCGAAACGTCACTGAAGATTTGTGAAAAATAAACTTTGCGTTAAAGTCCGCAGGAAAGTGACTTGGGCGCCACTACCTGTGCATCGAAATGGTCCAAGAGCACCTGGGCGCCATTGCTTATGTGCCCAGGTCCCCAGTTCGCTTCCCAGCCTGTGTTTTCGATATTTCCCATTACATCTTGCTTGTTGTTAAGTTGTTGTAATGATTCTGGTTGATTGCTGAACCTCTGCACTCTGAATAGTTGAGTTGTCACACACATTAGACTAGGTTGCATCGATATCACATTAGACGAGAGGAAGGGGCCACCCATTTTATTTTCTCCTATTTTTCTTCAACTTAGGTCAAAGAATGGTGTTACAACCGTACTGTCGTTGGCGATCTTGATCCGTCGATTTTGAGGGTAGTTGGAATCCTCATCATCGATGTACAAATTTAAATAACATATAGATTAATGGCGATCTCCATCGGCGGGGGGGGGAGATCAAAATTAGCATCTGACAAATCCGACATCGTTTGACCCAGTTTTGGCTTCTAACGGTAAATTGGCACCCTTGCGCAACAAAGTCTTTTAGTTTCCCGAAAAATCAAAAACTTTGCCCTCCGTTTTGCATGGCTTCTTGTCAAGTTTTCTGTAGGAAAATCATACCAAAATTTGAACAAAAAGACCAAGAAAAAGATGTCAAAAAGGAAAAATCTAAAAAAACAAGAAAAAGGCCAAAAAAAGGCTACCGGATTTCCGCGAAACCCCATTTTTTGGGTTGTTTTTTCATTTTGAGCCATTTGGCCTCTGTGATTTTCTAAAAATCTGATTTTCAGGGCACGAAAGCCATCGATCTTTGACAACATCACAGATTCACTGTTGAAATCATGGGCCCGTTGTCGGACACTTAGAAATCATCAACTGGCGAACCAAGAAAACATACTTTCTGCTCGACTGATCGAGAAATCGACATAATAGATGGTATCGGCTCACCGGTGACAATCAACGTTTGAAATTGCATGATCATCCAATGACAAGCGATGTGATAAATCCATCGGCGATCAAAGCTCCCTACGTCGCTGTTAGAATTCCAAGTCAAGTGGCATGGCCCGCGTAATGACACAAACTTGGGACCTCCATTTGGCCTATTCCTAATAGCTCCCTTGAGATTGCATTTTTCCCTCAAGAAATACAAGTGATGGATTTTAAAGATGCCTAATTACATAAAACCAAGTCCTAGCGAGTGGGAGTGTTGGAAAGTCCCACATCCCACATTGCCCAAGTCCCGAGTTGGACAGGGCTTCATATACTTGTTTGGGCCTTCCACCTAAAGCCCAAATAGCCACTTGGGCCACACAAGAACGATGGGATCAAAACCTGCTCTGATACCATTTAAGAAATCATGTACCAACCTAAAAACTTAAGCTAATAGGTGGAAGGCCCAAACAGATATATGAAGCCTTGTCCGACTCAAGACTTGGGTGATGGGACTTTCCAACACTATCCACACTACCCTAGGGTAAAATCCTACAAAGATCCCAGAAGTAGATTCTAAACTGTTGGACATGTAATGCAACTTTTAAAAGGAGTAAATAAGATGGTTAGGAGCATTATATTGAATTTATGTTGAGGTTATCCTTATCTTTTAAACAAATTGCGAATTTATGTTGGGGAAATTCTCAAAAGCTCCCAATTTCAAAAGGGGTGTTTTCACCCCTTTTGATTTGTCCAATGAGATAATGCCACTTCACATTGTTTATGCCAACTCATATTTATTTACTCACCTTTATTATAGGAGTGTGTAGGAGAGAAAATAAGAGATGTGAAAGAGAGAAAATAGGAGATTTGAATTTGAGAGAGACTCTCTTGAGGTGCTCATGTGGATATAATATGTCATTCAGTTGCCTTTTTAACCTTTCTTTATCTTGCAAATTGGGGCACATATTTGGATTAAGCAAAGCCCTTTACAACAAAAATAAGAGGGTCCCATTGCGGTGTTCACATGATGATAACCCAAATCGTTCATCTTGAATCCCGACCCCTACATGGATTTATCATTCAAGTCTTATTTTAATATGAGCAAGTCCCACCGTATGATTGAACACATGACTTGCATAATCTATTCCACATGAAAAAATACGATGGATGTCACAAGATACATACGTGATTGATTGGATTTTGAATATAGCTAATCTCTAACTTGCCATTCGTGTTAAATCTCATTATCTTTATTTAAATTGGATGACATGGCACTTTTATAGGCTCAGAAGAAGGGGCATTTTCTTACAAATGTCGCCCGGGGAGTTTTGTAGCGTGACCCTTTATGTTGAGGTTATCTTTAATTTGGTAAGGCTAGTCAATTTATATTGAGGTCGTCCTTATCCTCCAAGGTGATTTATGTTGATCAAGTTATCCTTATTCTCGATAGAGATTGTGGATTTATGTGGAGGTTATTCTTATATTCAGTAGAGATTGTGGA
The DNA here is from genome assembly GCA_028538565.1 of Umbellularia californica. Taxonomy (NCBI): domain Eukaryota; kingdom Viridiplantae; phylum Streptophyta; class Magnoliopsida; order Laurales; family Lauraceae; genus Umbellularia; species Umbellularia californica. The sequence continues at coordinate 34,859,839 of JAPQWN010000012.1, read as the reverse complement.
TTTACGTGGAGGTTATTATCATAATCCTTATTAGAAACTATGTTGAGGTTATCCTTATTATCGATAGTGGATTTATGGTGAGGTTATTATAATCTTAATTAGAAACTATGTTGAGGTTATCCTTATTCTCGACAGTGGATTTATGTTGAGGTTATCTTCATCGTCGATAGGAATTGTAGATTTATGTGGAGGTTATCATTATCCTCGGTAGAGATCATGGATTTATGTTGGAGTTATCCTTATCCTTGCTAGAGATAACGGATTTATCTTGAGTTTGTCCTTATACTTAATAGTAGATTTACATTTAGATTATCTCTATCTTCGGCATAGACAGTGAATTTATCTGGAGCTTATCCTTATACTGATTGTGGATTTATGTTAAGGTTATACTCATTCTCATTAGGGTGAACTTACTTTAAAGTTGCCCTTAGAGACAATGGATTTACATTTTAAGATTATCATTATCCTTGGTAGAGACTAGGGATTTATGAAGAGGTCATCATTATCCTCACTGAGAATTTAAGTGGAGGTTATGCTCATCCTTAATTAGTAGGGATTGTGGATTTATGTTGAGGTTATCCTTATCCTTGTTAGGCATAGTATATTTATGTTGAGGTTGTCCCTATCCTATACAGTGATTTATGATGAGGTTACCCTTATCCCAAACATGGATGTGGATTTATGTAGGGATAATCCTCATTCTCAATAAAGATTGTGGATTTATGTTGAGGTTATCCTATCATCGTTAGGAAGAGTGAATTTATATTGAGGTTATCCTTATCCTCAATGGTGATTTAATGTTAAGGATATCTTATCCTCAAAGTAATGACCATATATGTAGGTAGAGGCTATCCTCAACCCTACTAAGGATTATAGATTTGTGTTGAGTTTATCCTTATCCTCACTTGGGACGGTAGATTTATGTTGAGCTTTAAGGTTCTTTTTATCATTGAATGTGGATTTAAGTTAAGATTACAAGAGATCATCGTTAGGAAGAGTGAATTTATATTGAGGTTATCCTTATCCTCAATGGTGAATTAATGTTAAGGATATCTTATCCTCAAAGTAATGACCATATATGTAGGTAGAGGCTATCCTCAACCCTACTAAGGATTATAGATTTGTGTTGAGTTTATCCTTATCCTCACTTGGGACGGTGGATTTATGTTGAGGTTTAAGGTTCTTTTTATCATTGACTGTGGATTTAAGTTAAGATTACAAGAGATGCAACTTGTATAATATAACTTACATGCTATGCCAAAAGGTTGATAAGGTGGTGTGTTTTACACGCGTGCACAAAATGCTTGATAAGTCAAGCATAAAAAAAATAAAAAATAAAAAATAAAACTTGATAAGGTGGCATTACATTTTATCCCCACTAGCTAAATAATGCAATTTTGATAAAATGACTTGGATGCTATTATCTTTATGTCACCTATCCATTGCTTGTAAATTAAGGTTGATAAGTTGGAGAAATGAAAAAAAATTAAGAAAGGAACTTTTCTCTTACAATATTTAAATGAAGAGAACTATATATGAAATAAAAACCTCTTCATGTGTTGGTATAAAAAAATATTTTGTAAACAAAAAACTAATTTATAGTTAGGGAAATGTCAACTCTTATTAATGAAAACTCAATTTAACTAGAAAAAGGGCACTCCTCTACCGTTTTAGAAGAAAATGTCTTCTCCTTTTTCTCAAATTCTAATTAGGGGAATTACTTATCTTCATAAGAGTAGATCAAGATAAAGAAATAGATAATTCAATAGAGTAAAAACTTTCTGCTCCCCCCCAACTTTCTAGAATTTAATAAGTGCCGTTTGGAAACTCTATTTTCAACCTCTTAATATCTTAAAGAGGATTCAAAACGTATTAAGAACGTTTGGAAGTAAACGTTTGGAAGTGATTTTTGAAAATCTACTTCAATCCACATAAAGTGGAAATTCCTTTGATTCGGCCAGCAAGGAAAATGACCTTAATTGGAATAGACTTGCCTGTCTGAAGCGGAAAGACGGACAGGTGAATAGTGTTTGGACGTTAGTTTTAGTATCATTGTTCTTTCTATTTTTTCTTTTTAATATGGGGTAGTAAACAATGATCCAAACCGTTATGAGTGTCAAGAAGGCCAGAAACGGCTCATAACTCAAATTTCATCCGTTCATCTATCACGGATCTCGAGTTTTTGTAAAAAAAAAAAAAAGATAGAACTATAGATCTTAATTTTTGGGATTTTGTGGGGCCTGTGATCACGATCCGAACCATTAGCCCTCTTTGGAATGACAAAATAAACTATGAGGTCAAAATCAGTTTTTAACTCTAGGTGGACCTCGAGAAATTTACTGAAAACTGATAAACCGTTGATTTACTTGGCCAAAGAGGCTGGGTTTTGGGCGTCTCTACACACAGTTCGTTCTGCCTCATTTTTTTTTTTCCAATTGTAGTCCCACAAACTATAATCTGGACCGTACAAACTCTTGAAAATACTAAGAGCGGCCACCATACCAAAACTCAACCGTTGATCCTTCAAGGATTTCAAGATAATTTGCAAAAAAGTGAATCATTTGATCTAAATCTTTGGACTTTGTGGGCCCCTATACTAAGATCTGAACTGTTGATCCTCTTTGGAATACTAACAAACACAATGGTGTCAACAATCAACCTCTTATTCATTTTGGATATTGAGAAATTTACAAAAAATCATGCACAGTCAGATGTAAAAACTCCATTTCAATTAGTTTTCTATATAACCGAACAGTCGATTTCAAAAACATCTATTTCAATCGGGGCAAGTTGAAATAGATCTATTTGATGCAGATCTATTTCATATGGATAAGATTCGCTAAATAGGGCCTAAGTCTTTTAAGAAACTTCCATAACTTTATTGTAAAATCAACTCCAATAAATATCGGGCACATGTCGAGATTTGAGGAGCTTAAGAAAGCCTTTATATTTAGCATTCATTTAATGATTTTTATCACTTAGTTAACAACATCCACGAACCTAATTTTTCACCCCTATTAAATAAATTGCTCTCTCTCCCCCATACAGTGGACCCACCCATATGATAGGATTGTATGAGTTTTTTGGCTCAAATAATGAAAGCACTCTTGGTGGTGTATATGGACCCCATATATGATACGAATGTACGGGCTTTCTTCTGTAACTTGATATTTAACTTTTGCAACATACATAGAAGCTAATATGTATATAGTCTTTTCCTAATATTGAACCAATCTTTTGCAACTCTAAAGTAATTTTTTTTCGTATCTAATGCTTAACTATGTATTTTAAGATGCACATTATAAGTCTCTAATGTCAAAGTCATTAATTTTTGTAAATAAAAGATAACATGGAAGATAATTAGTTTGATGCATAAGTAACCTTCACCAATATTCAAAGTTTCTTTTGGAGCAAATTCTTTCCTATGGGAGAGTTGCATGTAAAGGTTTCCATCCCACATTTATCATTTGAATCTTTATATGTTTTATTTTCTTTGGAATCTTTTCTTTGATAAATTTCTTAGTTGGCTCTCTAAAAAAGCACAAAAAGTGACTCTTACAAAGGTTGAGATCAATTCATATATGTTAGGATTATCCAAATAACTTCACATTTGGACCTCATTATTATATTGGACATGAGGATTAAAATTTGGCGGTTAGGATTGGTGAATTTGTAGAGTTACTTATTGGATGGATAAGTTGCTACATAGGTAGATGATGGAGATTGAGCGTGGTATTGAAATCACTCAGTCAACACCGTTTTAAAATTGTGGCCTATCAGTGATAATGACCACTGTAAATGCAGTTTCAATCATTTGATAATGGCACGCATATGGGCCCTATAAAAGAAAGTTATGGACTTACTGTGGTGCTATGTGAATTATTCGGGCCATCCACTTTTTTGGCACGATGATGAATATAGGCCAAAACAGTTTGAGAAAGTCTATATGTACCGACTGGGAGACCGAATGGTGGACCGATCCTATGCCCCCTGTTTTTTTCATTCTCCCGCTCAAATAAATCCACATGGGATCGGTCCACCATTCGGTCTCCCAGTCGGTCCATTTAGACTTTCTCAAACAGTTTTCATCCCACCATATGGACTTCAAATTAGGTCCAAACCAATTTTTAAAAATCCTAGATCATGTCATTGAGTTAAACCTAGTTAAACCTAAATCAGTTTCCTAGATTGTCTAAAACTGCAACTAAAACCCTTCAAGTCTTTATTGCCGGAAAAAGAACTAAAATGTACCCACACTTAAAATGTTCGTGTGGTGAGGAAGTCCAGTTTTTTTTTTTTTGATAACATGGGAACCCGCCGACCCCCCTTCGGGGAATCATAGGTAAACCCACGGATACATAGAACCACCCACTAGCTTTATGTATCGGGTAAGGCCTTAAGGGATTCGAAGGCAGGACTTCTAGGTTAAAATTGGACTTCCTGACCACACGAACATTTTAAGTGTGGGTACTAAAACCCATTAAAACCTCGAAAAAATATTTCCGCGAATAAACTATCGCTTTATTGGTAATTCATACCACCAAATGACCATCCCATCGATCTTCCTCTTGGAAACGAGGAGGGGCTCCTCACGCATAGGGACTCTTCCAACACCATAAACTATAATTGCAAATCGTTATAATGGCTTTTGGAACAATTTCAAACTGTAAAAACTGATCCAAAAATGGGTGTTCCTAATTTTTTTTGAATAGTTAACGATTGTTCCAAAAAATCATTCACATGTGATTGCAATAGCCAACAAGTACAACACAAGATTATTATGGAAAACTGATTTTTCATTTTAGCCCAAATTATTTCCAATAAATTGAACCCCTCAATCCTAGATGGGAAATAATTTGCGCTAAAATGAAAAATCAATTCCAACTTTTTCTTTGTCAATATGATAAAAGCCATGGTGAAAAAACTACACCCGATGAAAATCGGATCCAAAGGTGTCCTAATAAATGAACGTTTGAACATTTGAATTAAACCTATCGACCAAATATCGGATATCATCGAATAATGACTTCATTTCTTCGCCTTCATTTTCAGCTTAACCCATCTTTGATGTGACATTAACCGAATTTTTCTTGGGCTTGGCACTTGGGATTTTGATTTTGCTGCCCCCAATGACAACTTTATCTTTAGGTTTTGAGCAAATGCAAATTTTAGGACATTCAATTTTTTGTTCAACCGATGCTTTAGATGATTCACCTTTCTTTATCTCAACACCGTATAACAAACTTGAAGGGCGAGGTATGGCTACTTTAAGGTTTTTCTTTTTATTTTTCGCCTTCTTTGTAGCCAATGCTTCTTGTGAATTTCCATTTGCATCATCATCATCATCATCTTTTTTCAACTGATAGAAGCTTGCATCTACACAATAAGCTTTGATGCCTTTAAATGGTTTCTTGTCAACAAACACTCAGCGGACCTCCATGCTTTCATCGACGTATTTAATACATTGGTACAATGTCGAAGGGACCACAAAATTATCATGAATCCATGGTCTTCCTAGAAATAAGTTATAAGATTGTGAATTTTGAGAAAATTAATGCGATAATAGGATAATGTAAAAGAATAATTTCATGAAAATCAAGCAATTTAATGAATTTTGACCAATTATGACTTGAATTCCAACATTGATAGTCAAAGAAAATTCAATGAAACCAAGTTATCCTAGATAAGTCTATAGATCTACATGAAATAATGACAATATGATGCAATTTCATGGACTCATCACGCCCTGCAACCAACATTTTACTAGTCCCTAGCAAAAGATGTGAAAAGCTGAAGTTAACTAACCTAATCTAAACCCAAAAATACAAAAGAAGACTAATGCGGAAAACAAAAGCCACTTTCGCTGGCACTCTCAACTTCATTTAGCGTATGCAGTATAAACGCCTAGGTTATCCTAGTGGACGAATTGTGCTTCCTAAGGTTTTGCCGTGACTATACCCACAAAACTCAAAAAATAATAATAATAATAATAAATAAAAGACTAAAGAAATCAAAATAAACTCTCTAAAAAAAGTTAAACATTGGATACCCTTGATTCTCGGAATAGTCAGTAAAAAAGACAAATTCGAAATACGGTTCACCAATCTCATCTTTGGAAATATAGTAACCCAGTATAGCTGGTGGCAATAACTTCCGTTCTATGACGATTTCCACTGTACCATACTCCGGTAAGGCCATTGAAGCAGTTAGTCCTGCTAGAGCATCCGCCTTGACATTTTCACATCTAGGTACATGATGGAAGTCTAACAACGTGAACTGGCCTTTAAGCTTTTGGGCTTTGTTGAAGTAAGGGACCAAGTTCTGTTTTCTTACTTCATTTTCGAGATTCATTTGTTTTATCATCAACTGAGAATTTCCATATACCACCAATATATCGATGCCGAATTCCAACGCTAACTCCAACCCCACGATTACGGCCGTATATTCACCCGCATTGTTATAGCACTGTTCCAGCAATGAGAATGAGTGAAGTATATATACTTTTTTTGGACTGTAGAAGATAATCCCCACTCCTAACATTGTTTCACCAAATTCATTGGTTCGCGTAGCTCCGTAAAAGTGCATGATCCAGTGAAGTGATAGATCAACAGTATTGTTGACACCGAAAAAGTCACATTGCCTCCTCAACATCAAGAAGCCGCATCCTACCACAAATAAGTGAATACCGCTTCAAGCATCAAATCTTGTCATAATCAAACAAAAACTGCAAGATCCTTCAAAACAGCCAAAAGAGGGGTACACATGAAGTTTCGGGCCATTTCAACGTCATTTGGCCTACCTTCACTCCTCCAGCAGTTGAGCAGGAGCTCCTGGCCGGGGTGAAACCAGAGACCCTGACACACAAAACAGAGTACACAGCTGGCCTCAAAATGCCACTAGGAGGCTCTACATTAAGTTTTAGGTCATTCTGACATCATTTGGCCCAAAAGGAAAACAGCCGCAACAAAGTCAGCTCTACCAGCGGCGACAGTGTCAAAGACATAAAAACTTTGATCAGAGACTACGAATGGTCCAAAAATACCTCCAAAAAGCTCCGTGTCAAATTTTAAGTCAAACCGACAATGTTTGACCCTCCATCAACCTTCGAGCAGTAAAATCAAGCCTCTCGGAGGCGAGAACCATCGAGGCCATCACTCATCAAATAGAGCATATGGGTGGCTTCAACATGCTTCCAAAGGGCTATACATCAAATTTCATGTCATTCCGACGACGTTTGACCCGACTTTGACGCTCTGAAATAAAATCAAGCCTCTAGGTTGCGGAGTTTCCCGGGACCATAACATCCAAATCGGAGCTAATAGATCGTCTCAAAATGACTTCAATAGGCTCCCTGTCAAATTTCAGGTCAATCAGACATTGGTTGACCGTACATCAAAGTACGACATCTTCATCGCAGCAAAATAAAGTCTACTGGTAGCAGGACTCCATACGGCTTCAAAAATCAAGCAAAAGCCCATGGTTGGTCCTATCTATTGTTCATGGACTTCACCTCAAATTCCAGGTCATTCCGACATCGTTTGACCTAGTTTTGACTTTTATCAGAAAATCTGCGACAAAGTCTTCGGCCTTTCCAGAAAATAGGAAACTTTGTGCTCTGATTTACACGGCTTCTCATTAGGGTTTCTTCAGGAGAATTAAGCCAATAAATAAGGAAAAATGTCAAGAAAAATACAGGAGAAAAAAAAAAGAATCGAAAAAGATTGAGAGACTGCTGAAAAATGGCTACCAAAAAGGGGAAAAATCCCCATAGTCGCCTGCGGCGACCCTGGAAATCCGAGTCGCCGGATTACCACCGAAAGGGTCATTTCCGACCGTTTTCACGTTTCGAGAATTCCAGCGCCTGTGGTTTTCCGAAAATCTGATTTTTGGTACTCAAAATCAGATGATCTTCACCAACATCTCGGATCTACAATTAAGAGCCTGTGATCATCATCGCACGCTTCAAAATCGCCAACCGGCTAACAAAGAAAGTACACTTTCTGTCCGACAGATTGAGAAATCGATAGGACAGATGTTACCAGCCCACTGCTATCAATTTGTGTCTAAAGTTGCATCGCCATCCGACATCAAACAACATGTGGATTCATCGGCAATCATCGCAAGAAGAATTCCAAAAGACACGGTACGGCCCACGGCTTTTTGAGCGCCTCGGCGACCGCTTAATGTAGTTAAATGACCTGTTTTATGACAAGTTAATGCAGTCATAAGTCCAAGCAATCATGACAGTAAATCATGAAACTCCCCTCATCATAGAGCTTAAAGGCGATTAAATGCCCATCATTCTCCATCGGCCAATCAAAAGTCAAGAAAGTGGAGTTCCAAAATCATAAATTAAAAACTTGTAACTCCTCCCATCATGGAGCATCAATGTCATCAATGCTCATAAACCCATCCAATGGCTACCAAAAGCCTATAGAAAAGGGTCATTCCAAGAGAAACACACACACACAGAGGAAGAAATCCAAGAAGAAAAAAAAATCCCGAAGAAGCTTTGCTACTTTGAAGAAACTCTACTGCAACAAACACCACAAGGTGATTGAAGTCGCTTGGGGGGCCACCCCCTAAAGCCCTCCTTTTCTACCCAACATGGCCTAGACACGGCTTTTCAGCCCATCTACTCAGTATTTTATTAGATATAGGACCTCCCCTTGGTCTTTATCCTCTAAAAATCCGAAGTCCAAACCAAGCCAAAAGAATCAAAGCATCATATGTTCTCATCTGAAGGACGATGGCGAAGTCCATACATGACTTGCGACCGTCGATCTGAACGAGTCCCCGCAATCATCTTTTGGACATGCCTGATTTAGATCTCAGAAATCGATACACAGCCTGATTTGCCTATTTTTCTCTGTAATGGGAACCATATTGGCCCAACCAGTCAGGATGTTGTTCTTCCCGAATAAATTGAACATCACGAAGCTTTTTTACTTCTTTTACAATCTTTTTCATGATCTCTAGCTTGGTACGTCGTTGACCTTGTTTTATTGGTTTCATATATTTCGAGATATTCAATTTGTGCACAGCAATTTCTGGGTTGAATCCTGGCATTTCTGCATAAATCCATGCAAAACAATCCACAAACTTACGCAAGAAACACACAAAATCATCTAGTTCTTTCCTTTAATATGAGCATTTACAAAGGTAGGACGAGGATTGTCTAGGGTTCTTAGATTTACTTTTTGCACTTGATCTTCAGTCCGAGGGTTGGGAGGAGGCTTTTCCACATTATTTTTGGAAGCTTCCAACTCCACAAATCCATCCGGGGTATCATTTGGAGATTTAAACCAAGGCCTGATCCCATTCCAAGGATTCAGTTTTAAAGGCTCAATAGTTTGTACATTTAGAACCAAACAATCCCAAGGGCCAGGGTTGCATGGATTTCAGCTTTCATCAGATTCTGACTGCCAGTGGTCAGTGGCTTGGGATGCTGTATCATTATCATCAATAGCCTCTTCTTGGTGTTGGAAGATGTTCCAATCAGCCTGATCTTGTAGATTTGTCTCCAAAGAATCATTAGAGTCGTATTCTTTGGTGAATGCCACTGTTTTCGCTCTGAAGCTTTTTGTGACTTTCAGTATGTTCTGATAGGGAGTGTACCCGATACCTGACCGAAATTCTTTTATCTGGTGACTCCATTCGAATTGTTCTTTTTGCTTCTTCGTCATACCGATGTAAGGTACCAGTTTCATTTCAATCATCCCTAATCCAATAGGCTTCTTGAGATTATAGCCCATATTTCTTATCATATTGTGGAATTGATGACTGTAGGGTTTGAAGTCCGGCTTGCCTTAACTAACGAAGTCCCTAGGTGGAGATGAAGTAGAGGCATCTTCTAGTCGATGGAATATCCTACCATTGTCCCAAGGTTTGTTGGCGGGTACCACAAGGTTGACCCCTCAACTTTGAATATTGGATACGGGCCTGTATATGGATGGAGAGGAGGCTTATATCATGCCATCGGCGGTGGATTTAAGAACACGCCACTGTTTTCTTCTGAGTCAGATTCAGAATTAGAATCTTGTACCAGAGATACTATATTTGTAGTCTTCTTCTCATATGATTCTCAAAGGCAAGAGAACATAATCTTTTACAGTTCCCGTGAAACTAGCGAATTCCTCAAAATTTTTGAAATCTTTCGCTACGGATAGTATTCAAAAATCATGATGTAGGCTATGTCGACATAATGAGATCCACATATGTCGAGGAGGAGATTCCTCACACCTGTAAGCCAATTCCAGCCATCGATCTATACAATTGATAACAGACTCACTAGGCCCTTGACGCGTGAGAACTAACCGCCGCAAGGAAACTGTTTCTTTTTCCCTTGATTGGCATGCCTCCAATATGCAATCAGATCCAATGAACGCCTTAAAACATCCCGTTGGGCTGGGTTGCGAGTTTCGCTTCCAAGCCTCCTGGATTCTGTCTCCTGTCGACTTCCCCGGTTGTGAGACGAGGACACTAAAGCCAAAAAAATTCGATGATGACTTCCCGTTTCTCTCATCATGAGTTTAAACATCCTTTGAGATGCCGAAATATACATCTTAGTTTCATGATGTCGAACTCCACTGCGATCTTTGGGCGATTGACTAGTTGCATTGAGGGCCCATAGTAGGTCAGACCAGTGGATTTGTTGATCTGGCTGGTTGACTGGAGAAGCCACATTGACTGACTTAGAAGATTTAGTGGCAATGACCAAGGGTTTTTCCTTCTTTATGTCAGGTTTCACCTTGATTGTGAAAGGTTCGGGTGTATCCGCGAACCGTACCACCGGCTTCTTGTTTTGTTAATGACCCGAGGCTTTGGCTAACTCAGTTGTACTTGTTCCCACCACAGGCTTCTTTACAGTGGGCTTCCTTTTTTCATACATGGCCACATCAGTGAAGTAAACCTCCTTTCCTTTGAAAGGTTTCTCATCAGCGAAAACACGATGTACCTTTCCACCATCATCAATATATTTCAAACATTGGTGAAGGGTAGATGGTACAATGGAGTAGTCATGTAACCATCTCCCTCCGATAAAGATGTTATAGCAAACTCAGGTTTTGACGACGTGCAAGGTAGTTTCAAAAGCCAAACTCCCAAGCTAGAATTTGATCTGAATCTTCGCAATGGAGTTTTGAATTTCGCCATCATATCCATGAATCACTGTATTGGTGCTGGTGAGCTTGTTTGGGGGAACTCCCAATTCTTGTAATGTTGTGACGGTAATAAGATTAAGAGCTGACCCTAGATCTACTTGCACCTTGGGAATTGGCACTTCTTTGATGTATGCTATGAAATATAAAGGCCTTGTATGATTGGTGTTGCCTAGCAATATATCTTCCTTAGAGAATGAGATTGTAGCTTTAAAAGCATTCTGTATGGAGTAACAGTCTTCACATTGCTTCTGAGGTCTCTTGGATTTAGCTACTTGATGCTTCTTCTCTATTTGATGCACTTGGGCCACATGCACTTAATTATTAGAATCCAGTGCTTGCAATTCTTTGATGAAACAGTCTCGAGTTTCTTTTGACATGTACAATAGATCGAGAATGTGTAATCATGCAGGTATGTGCTTAAGATGTTCTATAAGGTCATACTTAAATGGATGTATCGGCCTTTCATCAACATCGGCATTTAACTTCTCAGCATTTTCATTTTGCCATGTAGGGACTACAAGTGAAGGAGAAGCAGGAGGAAGAGTGGAATGAGTCGGTGCGGAAGGTTTATCATAGTTGACATTATAATTCCTTCTTACCTGAAGCCATTTCCAATGCTTCTTTGGATAGCCATAAATTCTTCTTGCTGGGAGAATAGATTTGTCATTCCTTCAGCTACGCCTTCCACATCGACAGATGTAGAGGATGTAGTAGTTTCTTATTTCATACCAGCGGCCACATGGCAAGACGTCACCTTGGGTTCACTCTCAGAGTTTGTCGTTGCATTATCTAAGGTCATAATCTCGTGTGTTCTTGTGATCAATGAATCCAATGAACTGATTGGCACAACGTGAAGAGTTTCTTCAAACTCTGCATAATGATTTCCATTAGATCCTGAAGATGTGTTGTTGATCATGATAACCGGCACATCCTCTGGTAGGTTGTTCAGGTGATCATTCTTGGTTACTGATGTGGGATCGCCAGGCTAGTGGTGTCCTTCATTGTAGGTGCATTTGCAGGTGCCTAACAACGGGATTCATCATCACCTACAATTGGTACATGATTTGGATGAATTTCCGGAGGTATCGGGAATGAAGGAGGGTCCACCAGCCAGTCACCAGGTTCAGGGAGTCTCGGATTGTAGATTTGAACTTCTATTTCTGGAATATTCTCTTGATAGCAGAAGGAATCAGTGATGAAATCATTTTTATTCAATACCTCATCTAAAAGGTAATCTTCTTTATCAGGATCAGACTCCGGATCATTTTCCTGGTGGTCATCATCCATGGATGACAGCATTGTAAGGGGGATCTATTCGCGATTTGAGTCCTTCGAATGTGAAGGTGGAGAGCGTTTCAATTTAGAGATTCACTTGCAATTTGAAATCTGTAACTCATCTTCTTTTTCGGTGAGAGGGAGGAGGAAGTCTACCAAAGTAATAGGTTTTTTTTATTCGGCTCAAGGAAATGTTGTCTCTAAACTGTCATTCACGAGATTCACGATTGAAAGACACGCACTAGAAAATTCTTAAATGTCGTTTTACTTTAAAATGTGTTTCGTGCAAATCCGGGCTCAATGACTAATCTCATGGGGTTCTGATCCATTTCAGAGTGAAACTCGTGTTTCGTGCAATCGATAGCCAATATTTGGATGACAAAGCGGGCTAGATGATTCCAGGGCATTTTAGGGTTTAATGGTCTAAAATTGTACTCTGAAATGTTCTTCAAACGATTATTGCAGAAATGTAATTATTTTCAAGAAAAAAATGAGAGAAGGAAAAAGAGTGAGTAAGATTGATCTAATTCCAGACCAAAACGAAAACATCATAGGTTAACAAGGAAAAGAGAAGCAAGGAAACTAATTTGAAACTTAGGCATCAAAGGAACAACAAATCACACACAAAAGAACCAAACAAGATTGAGAGCATATTATTTAGCCTAGAACAAAAAGAAGAAGAGAGAGGAGGCTTACTTGGAAGCAAATAAGAGCCCAAAAACCCTGAAATTCGCTGTCTGGTAGAGCAGAAGGTGTAGGAAATCCATAGGCTACACTCTCTTATATAGGATGGTGTTCCAATTCGAAAAGAAAACAAAGAGACTTCGAAGAGCCACTTGTGCATGCACATAGTGGCGCCCAAGTCACCACTTTCCATATTTACAACTTACAGAACCGCCTCACAGTTCGCCTCGAAGCGCGCGCGAAACCAAGTGGGAAAATCCACAGGACTAATGTTTTCTTTATATGTACCGATTATAAGCGCTTAAGGGGCACACAATATGCGCAAACCACCCCCCCCCCCCCCCCCCCCCCCGCCCACACACACACACACACACACACACACACACACACAAAGGCCTCTCTTAAGAGCTTATAATCGATGCGGTGGCCATAATACCGTCTTCTTCACGAATTGTGATGTTCGCCGACTCAAATCTTGACGTTGGAGGATGGAAACCGTATAACTCAGAACTCTCCATGATAAGCACAAAAGGATGATTGAATATGTCTCAGGTTCTCACCAAAGCTTGGGTGATGACTAAGAACCCTAGAGAGTGACGGTTATTCCGGTGACCATTCTCCGTTATTCTAGCTTTTCCGATGCATACCCGGGTTTCAAAATCAAACATCTTTTCAAAATGCATCTCACTCTCACATGCAGTCACGTGATTGCTTGAACTATGTTTGTAATTGCCTTCAAGATCCCCATTAGTGCTAGTTAGTTTGCCTTGAGCATTCAACTGTGGATGAAATATAAAAGACGTTATATATAACAATTTGAACCAAACTCTATTGCAAGGACAAAAGAAATTCTAATAGTGACTTAGCCAATCAAAAGGTGGACTTCTGATTCAGACAACTGGGACACATCTCCCACAATCATCTCAAATCAAACAGCCAGGGCACAGTTCCCAACCAGCCAAGTGGCAAGACCACGAGCACCAAGGCACAAATCTCAGCTTTTCAATCTCAAATCAATAGTGTAACTTCTTTTTCTTTTTCTTGAATCAGGATCGATCCTAAAAAAGTGAACCTCGCCCTTAAAGTGAATTTGCATTTGCATAAATTCATAGGTGGTCACTCCCGTAAGCTCAAAAGCTAAGTGAGTCATGAGTGGTGTGTTTATTGTCTTTGAAGCACAACCCTCCACGTGCTGTTCTCCAAAGAGGGCCATACTATACACACCTCATTTGGCTCCCTATGATAGCCTTAAATATTTGTCGTAAGTAGCAATGCCCCCCATTTCACCCATAATTAAATGATTAATGGCATAAATCATATTAATTAATAACGATGAAGATGCTCATTGATAATTCTAGACTTAGTTTAACAATTTCTAGAAATTCGTGAGAGAGAAGTTGAATCGCATCAAGATCTCGAGTCCGACCCACTACTCACATGAAGAGCGGAGCACAACACTATTCAAACGTTTTATGGACCTCTTAGGGCACATTCAGGTTGATACTTGAGGGATTACGCTTAATTTGCCTAAGTATGATACGATTAACATGGGTTAGGAGGTTAGAATCATTGACTAAAAAATTCATCCATTTTCTCGACCTTTGATCATTATGTTGTATGAACTAGTAGATTCTACGTTTTGAGAGCTTTTTGACGATATGTGGAAATTCCAAATTCAACAAATAGATCATAAGATATGGCCATCGGAAGTTTGCCTTGGGACCCGCTAAAAATCCACTGTGGTGGCGCCCATGTGGTAAAAAACCCACTTGGACACCCCTCACAAATGAGCCCGGTCTCCCAGTCCCCTGAAAATGTACATAGGCGCCCCCGTAGGTGCGCCCAACCCTACTTTTCACAATTTCGGCCTGAATTCAATTCGAAACCGACCTGAACTGTACCCTAGGCTTCTAAAACCCTAAAGGCGCCCAAGGCATGTTTTTCCCCTATCGGACCCCGAGTTTCACAGAATACACATGGGCGCACTTGTGTGTCCGCCCAACCCTCAAAACCCCACTTGGGCACCACTATATGTGTGCCCTAGTGGTTCGATATCCTAATTCACCTTGGGATCCATGAATTCTCTAGAAATTCATGTAAGCAGCAGCCCTAATCTCCTTTGCACACAACAAACCATTATGCAAGACCCTTTTATCCCACTTGCAAGAGGAGGCTACCAAAAAGAAAGAGAGAAAATAGAAGAATAGAGTAGCCATCTTAGAGAAAGCTCTAGATCTATGAGAAAGGAGAGAGGGAAGCATTATGGTTTTTAAGATCAGCAAAGGAGAAAGTCCCCGGATGCCATGGATCTGTGCGAGAGCTGCGATATAGGACTTGAAGGACGCAATCCAAACTGATACTTCTAGATCTAGTCCGTTTAATTGACTTTCATCATCATTAGTAGTTATAAATATGCATAGGATCTTGCATACATTGTAGATTTTGTATTGATATTAGTATTCTCTTAGTAGATCTACCACTCATCAACCTTCCACGGTTAGAAACATGCCTAGTTTCATTCACATGTTGTGGTTCTGCACCATCTTCATCATCCCGGACTAGTGATTTGGTTAGATCCATCTCATTTTCATCAAGGAAATCCTAATATGAGAAACAAGAAAAAAATCACTTGGGCACCACAACCTATGCACCCAAGTGTCTGGAATAGGGTTTCAGTCCCGTTTCTTGTTTAGCATTCGTTCATCTTCTCATATCCGAACTTCCTATCACAGGCATTGACGTCGGAGCCCTCGGATCTATGACAGAATGTTCTGAATCGTGCGAAAAACAGCGAAAGAAGACGCGATATATCATCAAAACTCTAGAAAAGAAGGACAATCCACTTAGGCGTTATTGTCTGTACGCCTAAGTCCCTCGTGACAAGATCTGTCCACCGAATTTCGGTTTCCGCACTGTGATTTTCATATCCGAAAGTTTTGATATCTATAAGTCGCATTAGACATCTGCATTAGTTGCGGGATACCAAAAATCGCATCGAAACATCACTGAAGATTGGTGAAAAATAAACTTTGCGTTAAAGTCCGCAGGAAAATGACTTGGGCGCCACTACCTGTGCATCGAAACGGTCCAAGAGCACCTGAGCGCTAATGCTTATGTGCCCAGGTCCCCAGTTCGCTTCCCAGCCCGTGTTTTCGATATTTCCCATTACATCTTGCTTGTTATTAAGTTGTTGTAATGATTCTGGTTGATTGCTGAGCCTCTGCACTCTGAATAGTTGAGTTGTCACACACATTAGACTAGGTTGCATCGATATCACATAAAATACCAAAAAAATAACAAAAACATAAAACCCTTTCCTTCTCATCTGGGTCATTAGTAATTAGAGAAAATAACAAAAAAAAAGTGAGACTAAAAGAAATAGAAAAATCCTAAAAAAAAAAGGTATTAGGTAAATGACCCTAGATTGCTCTACATAAGCCTAAGTGAATTGAAATTCTAATTATTAAACTCTGAACTAAAATCTTAATTAACAAACTTAATTTAACAAACCTTAATTAACAAGTTCCAATTGATTAAAACCGTAATTAACAAATTCCAACTAATTAAAACCCTAATTAACAAATTCTAATTAAAAAGGCCTAATTAACAAACCCTAATTAAGATTCTAATTAAGATCCTAATTAAAAATTTTAATTGATAAATACCTAATTAAACCTTAATTAACAAAATCCTAATCAACCCAGATCCTAATTAATCAAAACCTTAATTAATAAGTCATGATTAATAAAATCTTAATCAACAAAATTCAAATTAAAGATCCACAATTTCAAACTTTAATTAATAAATCCTTCAAACTTGAATTAGAGATTATCCCAGATCGATACTCGACGCCAAAAGTCCCAGAAAAAGACATTTAGGCGCAACTATGGGTGCGCTCAGGTGCATTATTTTCACTTAGGCGCCACTACAGGTGCGTCTAACTCACTATTTCCGCCTTGGGATGTGTCTGATTGCGTTTCGACTTCCGGATCTTCACCACTACCGTATCTAGAACCTAAAAAGAACAAAACCAACTCAGAACGTAAGATTCATTAATTCAGACTGCCGAAACAGAGAAATGGCCAGCTGCGCCCAAGTTACACAGCACCACTTAAGCTCCACAGCCTGTGCACCCAAGTCACAAATACAGCCCGGGACCACTAGTTCTCGATTCGTTTTGAACTTCAACCCAATTCAACATCACATAATCCTCATAGAACCCAAAATAACTCTGAAGTTAAAGATTCTACTGAATTAAACCCGTCTGGAACCCTGAATTAGAATCGGACACCCGAAAAGTGTCAAAATATCACTTGGGCGCCACTGTTTGTGCGCATAGGTTTACAAAACCACTTAGGCGTCACTATAGGTGCGCCCAAGTCCATGGTCTGACCCAAGTTGTGAATTCCCGTTGCGTTTCGAGTTCTGGACTTAAAATAGTAAAAACAGCCCAGAAACTAAAACAACACTAAAAACAAAAACTTCCCTCGATCAAAACTCCTTGGAATCCAGAAATAAAGTCAAAATCATTGTTAGTTGTTAAATTGTACAGTCATACAGAACCAACCACTTGTGCACCACTGAAAGTCATCCAAAGTCACCACGGTGGCACCCAACCTCCTTGTTGACCCCACTTTGCTGGTTTCAATATCATCTTGAATTCCAGAGGTAAGTCGTTACAATAAAAATACCCCAGAATCTCCAATAACTAAAACAAAACCCTAAACCATCCTTAATCCAACTCTTAATCAAACTATAACTTAAAACAAACCGAACCAATTAAAATCACACTTAATAGGTCACTTAGGCGTTGAAACCGTCAAATTTAGGTCATTTACACCATAAGATTAAATCGGATTTCCTCATTAGGTAGGATAGAGGGTTAGGCTACATCCCATCACTTTTCTTGATCCGTTAGGGGATTGGGAAAGCTGATGTGGGTGGTCTAGGACCTTAGGTTAGGATTAATCCGATAATTAGTAATAATACATTAATCGCATAAATCCAATTAAAACCCTTAGTTAGGCCCTTAGCCCCAGATCAAAATTCCATTAAAACTATTAAACCAACAAAACAAACCCAAAAATATTTTCCTTTTATTTCTTCTTCCACCTCCGGTGCCAAATGTTTAATCAAACTTATTGATAAAAGGGAATGGAGAACTGATTTCTAAAATGAAATTAATGAGAATGATGAGATGAGATCAGTGATTTCACACACTTAGCATATTTTTATTTTTGCACATCGGCCAGCCTCAATCAAACGCCGACCCATTGGCCACCTTTGATCAATCCCCGCACATTGGCCACAATCAATAAATTTCACCCCATCGGCCTTTCACTTTTTATCACTTGTGTATCGCACACAAAAACATAAAAATTACAAATCGAAATCTCATTTGCATCATTATCTTGGTTTGAAAAATCAGCCTTCAAACACTATTTTGCCAAGGAATTTAAGGGGGTACTCAGGAACGGGGCCGATTCTCTTCTTAAATGTTTAGCACCTCCCCGCTTTTATTTTCTTTATTTTAGTTATTACTTTACTTGGATTCACTATGATTAAGCTATGTGAGGATTAACCCTTATTTGGATCTTAACTCATGACCCTAAATTGGCCCAATATCAAAGAAACTCAAAGAGACCCAAATCAATGTGACAGGATAACCGCCGTGTGTTGCCGGCAGCCCATTAGACGAGAGGAAGGGCCCACCCATTTTATTTTCTCCTGTTTTTCTTCAACTTAGGTCAAAGAATGGTGTTACAGCCGTACTATCGTTGGCGATCTTGATCCGTCGATTTTGAGGGTAGTTGGAATCCTCATCTTCGATGTACAAATTTAAATAACATATAGATTAATGGCGATCTCCATTCCACCCCCCCCCCCCCCCCCGAGATCGAAATTAGCATCTGACAAATCCGACATCGTTTGACCCAGTTTTGGCTTCTAACGGTAAATTGGCACCCTTGCGCAACAAAGTCTTTTACTTTCCTGAAAAATCAAAAACTTTGCCCTCCGTTTTGCATGGCTTATTGTCAAGTTTTCTGTAGGAAAATCATACCAAAATTTGAACAAAAAGACCAAGAAAAAGATGTGAAAAAGGAAAAATCTAAAAAAACCAGAAAAAGGCCAAAAAAGTCGACCGGATTTCCGCGAAACCCCGTTTTTTGGGTTGTTTTTTCATTTTGAGCCATTTGGCCTCTGTGATTTTCTAAAAATCTGATTTCCGGGGCACGAAATCCATCAATCTTTGACAACATCACAGATTCACCGTTGAAATCATGGGCCCGTCGTCGGACACCTCGAAATCATCAACTGGCCAACCAAGAAAACATACTTTCTGCTCGACTTATCGAGAAATCGACATAACAGATGGTATCGGCTCACCGGTGACAATCAATGTCTGAAATTGCATGATCATCCAATGACAATCGATGTGATAAATCCATCGGCGATCAAGGCTCCCTACGTCGCTGGTAAAATTCCAAGTCACGTGGCGTGGCCCGCGTAATGACACAAACTTGGGACCTCCATTAATCCTATTCCTAATAGCTCCCTTGAGATTGCATTTTTCCCTAGAGAAATACAAGTGATGGATTTTAAAGATGCCTAATTACATAAAACCGAGTCCTAGCGAGTGGGAGTGTTGGAAAGTCCCACATCCCACATTGCCCAAGTCCCGAGTTGGACATTTCATAATCCCGGGTTAAGTTAGAATTCCGAGGTTTTTCAGGGGTATCCTGGGCATTTCATAAAAATCGCACCTTGAGCTCAAAAGTTAGGTCTTGACCTGCTCAACAAATTTGATGCTCAGCCCGAACTCAGCTGAAGCCCAGAAGACCTAATTTGAACCTTGGCACACTTTTTGAGGTATATACCACAGTTGGGAAAATCACAGATTCTGCCACCGATCTTTGAGAATTTTGATTCTTGGCTTGTTGGAAAAAGCTTCTCTAGACCTACAACTCTTCTTGTTTGACAAAATCTGTCTGGGGACCCAAAGATTTTCGTTAGCGCGTCCCAAGTTTAGCTAGAATGGTAGCAAACTCACAAACTACCTATTTCAAAATATTCCACCAACCACATTCAATGCCTCACCTATCTCGTTAATGTCTCCACGTACCACCACCAAACACATTTAACTCCTCATTTCCACCAGCCACAGCAAGAGAAAAGCTTCTCTCTCTTCTTTTTCTCCTTCTCTCCTTCCTTGGCTTCTTGAAGAGCAACTTCTTGAAGGCTTCCCTTGCAAGATCTGATCTGGCCAATCGATCCCCTGTCCTCCTCTGAGCGACGTACTCTGTTTTGGTGTAAATCCAGCAGTGGCAGCCCCTCCTTCATCACCTTCTCTTTTTCTTGAGCTTCTAAGAGGTAGGCCCCTTATATCATTAGATGTATCTTGAGCTAGAACTCGTTTCTTTTATTTCTTGTGTTGGCTGCTATGGATGTGGATGCTTGACAGCAGTGTAGGGGTTTTTATTTTAGGGAGATTTTGGTGGGTTTTGTTTGGGAGGGAAAGCCTTGGTTATTTGGAGCTTGGAGTGACCGTTGGTTAAGGTTGCTTTGTTTTTGGTTTTGAGGCAAGTGTTTAAGATAATTAGTATATGTTGCTTGGGATTACATTGTCTAAATTAATCATGTTCTTGATTTGTTAACAAACCTGTTATGAATCTGTTTATACCCTGTTTATTACTTGTCTATCATTCTGTCACTAATCTGTCACTAATCCATTCATTAATCTGCTATTGCTCTATTTATCAACATGTTTAGCAATCGGTTTATCTATTCCTATGCTGTGGCTATTCTGTGTTAACTTGTTATTAAACTGATAGTTTTTCATTATTATTATTTGTCCCTTAATCTGAGATGAAACTCAGTTTCAGTGGGTCCCACTGTGGGACCCAGCCCTGATGAATGATCAACTGTTGCCAGCAGCCACAACAGATGGCAGCTAGCCAGCCAGCGGCAGGACAGCGACCAGCAGCAACAGCTATTGCTGGGAATTGAAGACATCTAAGAGCAGCCTCCAAAAAATCCCAACGCTCACTGTCATAAGCTTTGGCAAGATCAAGCTTAAGGCACATTCGTGGAATACCTTTATTCAGATGAAAGTTATGTATCAAATCCTGGGCAAGGAGAATATTATTTGTGATGCTTCTACCAGGCACGAAAGCTGATTGCATAGGACCCACAAGCTTAGCAAGAAGTGGCTTGAGGCGATTAACCACAAGTCGACTTATGATTTTATACAACTCATTCGTTAAAGCAATAGGCCGAAATTTATCCGGGGAACTTGCATTTTCAGATTTAGGCACCAACACAATGAAAGTGGGTTTGAGTTGCTTTAACATAGAGCCATGGTGAAAAAAATCCATGATACTAGCACACACATCCTTGCCTATAATTGGCCAGCACACTTTGAAAAAATGAGCATTAAATCCATTAGGGCCAGGGGCTTTGTGAGGATTAGCAGCTTTAATCACAGCTTCAATTTCAGCAATTGTAACCGGAGTGAGAAGAGATAACTGATCCTCATCAGTAAGGACCTCAGTAGGAATAATATGAGATAAATCAGGAGTCTGACACTGCACTTCTGGACCAAGAATATTTTGAAAAAGAGAAACAAACACTGCAGCAATTCCTGAAGGATCAGTGTAAACAGTGTGTTCCGCATCTGCAATCTGAGAGATATAAGCCTGGGACTGCCTTTGCTTCATAAGCCTATAAAAATACTTAGTATTGCTATCCCCCAGGTTTACTGCCAGCTCCCTAGCCCGCTGTTTGTACATACTCTCCTCAGCCCGTAACAAGTGATCGAGATCAAGTCTAGCCATACGTTCTTGGTCTTGAATATGTGGATGCCTTGAATCTCTTGCCAAAAGAGTATGCAACTTTTCTAATTTGAGAGCGGCGTCTGATATTTTCACAGGAAGGGACCCTTGTGACTTCTTCCATTCAATGAGACGCTTTTTAAGAATTGGAAGTTTTTGGACAACAATAAAAAGCGGAGTGCCAGAGACCTCCGTATCCCATGATTCTTTAACTATTTGAAAAAAACCTGGCATTTTCGCCCAGTAGTTATAATTTCGGAATGGAGCCTTGATATGGCATTTTTCAGGCAAGGAGAGGACAAGTGGAGAGTGATCAGAAAGTCCTGGTAGCAGAATATCACCCTTGAAAGGATGTGATTGAATGAAACAATCATTAACCAGCACTCTGTCCACTTTACACTCAATCCGTGAGTCTCCAATACTAGAGTTAGACCATGTGAACGGAGAACCCGTTAATTTCAGCTCAAGTAATCCTGCATCTTGAATACAATCATTAAATTCAATGAGTCCCCTAGCCCGTGGGGCTGCCCCTCCAAGCTTCTCATGAGTCCATCTAACAGTATTAAAATCTCCCGCAACAATCCATGGCAGTGCACTCTGGCTAGAAAGGTTACGGATTGTGTTCCATAAATCTCGCCGCTGCATATAATCATTGGATCCATAACAGGCGGAGAATAAGAAATGTTCAGTCCCATAGAGTACTTCACAATGCAAACATTGGGCAGTGCTAGCAGTAACAGTCACATGAACCAGTTTTGGGTCCCACAGCAGCCATATTCTAGCAGTTGACCCATTAGCAATATTGGAACACTCTTTCCACCCATGAGGCACCATTGAGTTAACAATATAATTGTAACAGCTTTGCTTTACTTTTGTCTCCAATAGAACGACCAACGCAAGCTTCAATTGTCGGATTTTATTCCTTATGTCAGCTTGCATCGAAGATCTATTAAGACCCCGCACATTCCAGATAAGTATAGTCATTTGGATCCATGCTTAAGGAGTGCTCGCTCCTTGATGATTACCCCAGACGATGCTTTTTTCTGCTTCGGTCCTAAACCCTGCTGATTTGCCAAAGGTCTAGCTCCAAGCTGACGAGGAGAGGAAGAAAGCAGAGCTTGTGTGCTGGTATTACCTTGTACAGGACCTGAAGCTGTGCTGGTGTCAATGCTCATATTATGAGTTGAAGCAGAGTGATGAAGTACAATAGCAGTAGTGGCAGCTAATTCTGTATCGTCAACTGTTGAATCTCCATCAAGATTGGAAAGACTGAGGAATCGATTGGACTCCACATTAGGAATCTGATGATTAAGATGCTGCGGACTAGAATGATTTCTTGGAGGAGATATAGTCCGATCAGAAGTATGCTTTGCTTTGACAACATTCCAATCATCAGCAGATTCATGCTGCAGCTCCGGATGCTGATTTTCATTTTGCTGAATGGGTGCATCTTCTGCTGCACTTGGAACACTTGCAACTGCTGTATCACCTCTATCAGCACCAGCTATGGGTTGCTCTATAGAGTTAGTCTGTTTCTGTACCCATATTTTCTTTGGTTTTTGCTGAATAGCTTTGAAGGGACATGATTTATCACCATGAGTGAATGTCCTGCATGATTTGCAAGGATTAGGTTTCCAAGCATATTCAATCTTCTGAACAATAGATTTCTCCTTATACTTCATACGCAGCTCATTGGGAAACTCAGCATCCACACCAACTTCAACACAAACTCAAGCAAAGGCATAGCGAGTACCTGTTGCAGTCGCATGATCCATACAGATAGGATTGCCAATGCCGCTTACGATTTTACTAAGAGCTGAATTGGTTCGGAAACAGCAGTTAAAGTTCGGAAGTCTAACCCAGATAGGAATTGTCTCAAGATTGTGACGACACATGGAGATATCCGCAGACCACCTCCGCAGGATCAATGGCCGGCCGTGGACAAACCAGGGCCCTTTGTCCAGAATCTGCTGCCCAGGATCATAAGAGTGGAATTTGAACAACAGAAAACCCTCTGCCATTGGGATAATGTCCAGGTCTTTCACACTCCATGCTTTTGAAAGGGATTCCTTAATAGCAATAAGAGAAGGGGAAATCCCTATAAAATAACCCACAAGAGCATTCCCCCATTGTTCCACCGCTGCAGAAGAATCCTCTTCATCAAATACAATATGGTGATCTGGGTCCGTTGAGGGCTGTGGATGTCATTGCAGGTCTCTGGATCGATGTATGCATTTATGAAATAAAGACGACCATGTATCAGTCATCTTAGAGGCCTACAACTTAGTCGGATCTGGAGAAGAAGATGGTCCTGAGTCAGCAGGCTCAATAACCGTTTCATTAGGTTGAATCAACCCACCTGCAGCATTAGGGGATTGAAAAACTTCAATCAACTCATCATCAGATAGGAATCGCCCAAGATTTTGTTCAACTTGTAGGATCTGTGCTCCTATCTTCATCAGATGGGGAGCAATCAAGAGAAAAGATTGGTTAAGATAAGATAGGGGGAATCCCTCAGCTGAGCGCGGGTGCTCCCCGTGCTCTGGAACATCCGGTGGGGGCCACCATTTGATCCATCTTAAAGTGTTATATAATAGGGACTTCCTGATAGCATGGGTCCTAAGTGAAGTGGACCGTTGGATCAAGTGTGCATCCATTTTGGATGGTGGAAACTTATGGAGCGTTTTATGACTTGAGGCCCATCACCATACACTAGTTGTTTTGGTTGAGAGCACCCTCTTGTATATGCCAAGAGAAATATTTCCCCGAGATATATCTTCCAAGCTCTGAATGTTTGCGAACTTCGCGAATGGCGTAAGGTGGGGCGAATGGTCAAATTAAGAAACAAGTAAAGAAGAATGGTCAAATTAGAAGGTATTAAATGACGTCGTTTAGTGACATGAGATTGTAGCATTTTAACTTCTTTTTTCAAGAAAAGAATTTTTTGTGATTTAGTAGCATAAGAAAGTAATTTCTTTTGTTAAAAAAGGCGGTGTTTTTTAAATTTTTTTATTTGAATTGACCATTTACCTCGCTTCACTTGCTGGAATTCCTGATAGGAATTCACCATGTTGGGGATTTTTGGACATGATGTGACATCTTGTTTCCTGGCATTTGCAAATGCAATGTTTCTTTACAAGCATTTCAGAATTTCGACCACATGAAAGATCTCAAATGACCTTTGGGAATTTAGAAATTCCAGCTCTTTTGCCTTTTGGTGGAATTTCAGGGTGCTCATGAGTTCCACTATGTAATTCCACAAACAAGAATTCTTTGAATTTGACCATGAAATCTTTTAAATGCGTGTCCATCCCTTCCTTCTATAATAATTCCTTCGTGGAGCACATTTCACTATGAAATCTATTTAATTTAGATATATTCCATGCAAATAGACATCACTAAAAAAAAAAAAAGGGTTAAAAAATAATTTCTGATTTTTTTTAGAACGAGGGATCCCAAAGATTCATCCCTAGGTATACCACTATTCCCACTTGCGTTGGTGTCTCTTCCCATATGCATGGGATTTCCTTCTAACTTGTGTGGGCTTGTCATCCAACAATTGCGGGCTCTCCTTTCCATGGTGTGGGATTCCTTTTTTAAGTTAATACTTACATTTAAGTCATTTCAACGCTTTATCTTGCACTATTTGCAACAACATTACTGTTTCAACTAAGACCAAATGGTCAAATTGGGAATCTAAACTCCACGATGGAACGAATTTTATCTTGCACTATCATTTGAGGTTGTGTCAAAGATGACTGTTACAGAAAGACAAGCTTTGTATATGTAATTAATCTATTTTATTAAAGTAAAAAATTTCACTTATTGCACCATGAACGTTTAAATTCTTAAAATGAGCCTGTTTCTTTCATTTTACATCTCAAGGAGTTGAAACATCAGATATGCCAAAGTGGGACCTGGTTAATGCAGTCATCATTTGGAATCGCAGACTAAACTAGTGTCGAATGCTGTGGAATTGAAAATATGGTTTTCTTTGCAATTTGATTTTGGTTGAACTTAATTTGGGATGGATGTAATGTACGCATAAAATAAGTTTAGAAGCACATAATTTTTTCCAAAAAAAAAAAAAAAAGAAGCAGAGAACTATAGAAAAAGTAAAAAAAAAAAAAAAAAAAGAGCACAATAGAGCTATACAAAAAGCATACAAGCATTAATAAATTTGATGGTAAAAGATAAATTAAGTTTTCTCCCATGGACTATCATTGAATGTCACATATTTTAAAAGAAAAAAAAAAATCGTCAACATCTTTCCATTGCAAGTGGTGAACTCAATTGTTGGACACTGTAGTTTTTCAGAAAATGGAATGCAGTCATGCACAATTTTGAACACTTGATCACTCACTCAGTAGTAACAAGTGTTTCAATTTTGAGCCATATATTAAATGAAGCTTTGAATGCCTTTGCTATTTAATTTTTATTGAGCTTGGTTCATACTGGATGGATGTCTTTTGACATAAATTTACTTAATACATTCTGATGTTGGTTTCACTTAAATTTACTAAATACTTTTTTTACTAAAAAACCTGATAGTATCAAGTGTAGGAATGCCTGCTTAAGTACCAAATTCGAAGAACGTTGATACTCGGATTGGAAAGGGTGATGTACATTAGGAGCACATTTGTATTTGTTTTCTTCTTCCCCTGTTCGTGTGTTAAGTGAAGGCACTTCATGTAATATGCATGGACTATTGATAGCAACACTTCAACAGCAGTTGCCTTTTTTTTCTTCCTTTTCTTTTCTCTGTTTTTTTTTTTTTTTTTGCTCTAAAATCCTCTCTCTGATAGGAATAGAACTAATGAAGACTAGGCATTTCACAACTTTGGGGTTAGGAACAGAACTTGGGATTATCATAGTGCGCATAGGTGGAAAATGTCCATGGTTTGGGAACTAGTTGTGAAGTGTGGTTTGGGTCAGCAAGTGGGAATTTAAAGAATCCTATAATAGTAAGATTTTGGAATGGAGACCTGGATGACATATTTGTACCTTTGCCAGATGATCTTCTTGTCAACTTGTCAGAATCAAGAAGCGTTGTAATATCCCAGATCTTTGAGAGCTCTAAGATTGGGAGTAATTTATAGGTCCCCAGCCCTTGCTTGTTTTAATTATTATGGGATTGGAGAGGGACACTCATGAGTTAGTATTAGGATGAGGAAAGAGTTGTACGTCAACTCAAACTATGAATGGCTTGTGTAGGATGTATTTGGGAAGGACTCTATGTTTTGTATAGGAAGGACTCTTACCTTATCTAGAGTGTATATAAAGACCATCGACCCCTAGTATTGGTATTCAATTTTTCTTATCCTTTTTGAGAGAAAATATGGGAGAGGAAGAGTTTTGTTAGCTGGAAATTCAGGATCTTGAGGAAGAAGAAGGCAACCAGCAGAGGGACGACTAGCGGATGCCCTACTCGCGCCCTCACATCGCGAACGCAACGATCGTCTATCGAAGGTGAGTGAATCTTCCTTGATAATTCCAAACGATGAACTAGATGCTTGATGAACTCCAATTTTGTCGACCCATGAAACCCATTGACGGAGTTAAAATTATGTCCTCTCTAATGGAGGATTCATGCAAACCATGTGGGATGAATTATAGAGGTGTTAGGGAACCTTTTCGACAAGAAATTGCTCTTAGAGGTGGGGCTGAAGTGAGAACAGGAAATACTAAAACAGTTGATAGTGGGATTAGCCCTTTTAGTGAATTTTTTATTTACTTAGAGACAATTGATGTTTTATTGACTTCCATAAATTCTAATTGGAATATTAGATTGATTTAAATGCCTGATTCCTTGACGGAATTATTTGATTTATGCTCAGTGAATATTGCTAAAGAATCGCAATCCAGAGTACGACAAGGCCTTGGAAATTTGGTCGTGACAAGCGTGGTGGATGCATTTCTGAATAGCTTACCCTCTATGTTTCAAGATAATGTCAACATAGAATCTGCTTTTAGACCTGCTCTTAAAAAAAGCATTTATGGTTATGGAATGCCATTTATTCAGTTCTGGGATTATTGTAAAGTGGTTCAACTTATAGTTTTTTGGACCACACTATCATGAAGGGGACCAAATCGCATATGAAGGGATCAACGGCTGAAAGCCGTCGAATACTAAACAATTGGAGAAATGCTCGCCAAAAATAACCAATCAATGATTGGAAAAACTAAAGGAAATCCATTCTTTTTCTTCATTTTTTTTCTTTCATACTAAATGCTTGCATAGAATTGATCTAAAACCCATCAACATCCTACATTCTGTAATCCGTAACCTTAGAAATGATGAATAGCCCAATGGAAGTCCATGAATTAAAAAATAAAAAAACTCCTTTTAAAGACAAAAACCATTAAGTAAATAAAAAAAATCCCCCAATTGTAGTATTCTTAATTAGAAAGTGAAAAAACAGGACAAAGAAGAACGACCCAAGGAAATTCAAGTTCAAACATACTGCCAAAAGTCAAGTAGTACAATGCAACCAGTCGGGTTTAGAAAACAATTCAAAATCATCAACTAAAGAGGTCATTATTGCAGTCTACATGTCAAACATAAATATTCATTGCTCACATTTGAAAACATGTTCATTTTTTTCTCTATTTTTTCTATCAGTTAGCAAAGTGATTAACAAGCGAAAACCAACAATAATATGTCAAACAAATTGCTGAAAGAAAAAAAATAACATTCCAAAAAAATGATGAAAAAAATGTCGAACAGTAGCATACATGGTTAAGAATTCTGAGAATGCAAGACAATTAATCCATGGTACCTAAAAGACTGAGTAGGAAATGTACTAGATCGCTGTAGAGGCCTTGGCCCTCATATCCGATTAGTACTTGATAGTGGGAACCACACTTCCGACCCCAGTATCAGCTGTGATATTGAATAACTAGAAAATGGTGGTTATCTATTCTACCTGCATTTTGGATGTGAGTTTGAAATCACGTTAGATGGTATACTTTTTCTACTATTAAGGAAAGAAGAAGAAGAAGAAGAAGAACATTATTTCTACTTTCCATCTTAAATCAACATTTGGATACTTGCTGTATTTATTTCAAGTGGATAAGTCAAATAAACAAACCCATGCCATATGAAATTCCAATTTCCATGCTGTAAGGCCCAGAAAAAGAAAGAAAAAAAAAGTGAAAATGGATCAAACTATAATAAAACTAGCAAATGCCAACATCATAGCTCTTTCACTAGGACACCACCAAACTATACTTGCAACAACTTGTTGAATACTAAATGATTGATTTATGATTGCCTTTAGACACTATTAATATTATTTTTGCAAGAACATGTAATTTCTAATGGTAAGTTACGTTCTATTGTTACAATACCACACTTTATTAAAGAATACACAACGAATACAAACATCATTTTCAAGCATTGCACACAAAAAGATAAATGGACGTATGCAACATTTCACTAAGAGATTTTGAAATATGAGATGGAGGGAACACACATCTTCACAAAACTGCAGTATATCTGAAGGAAGGTATAAAAAAATAATATGGTGGGGAAATTAAACTCAATGGAAAAGAATAACATCATAAACAATGAAAATCGAAATCTACACGTTTGAAGAAAACATAAAAACTAAAGCAAATGAGCAAACTCGTTGAGCCCAAAACACGACCCACAACCACCTTCCCTCTCCCAACCAACCAGCCTACCTACAACATTCTCCCAACTAAACTCTCTATCATCTTATCTGGAATGAACATCCACACTCCCTTGGACGGCATCACAACAGGGAGCAAGCGAGGGGAAGGGGGGTAGTCGCACAACAGGCACCGTGGGAGTGCCGATTGGTCCCGGAAACAGATGGGTAGGGGACGTTCAAAAAGGTAGAGAGAAAAAGAGATTGTAGAAACAGAGAGAGGGGATATAGGGTTCATAATTGGTGGTCTAAACTGGTACAAGGGGGTCATAACCCAACAAAAAATAATTCATGTTAGGGAAGATACCCCAATCCCAACCATTTACTACCTGGTTCACCTTCCATAATAATAAAAAAAAAAAGCAAAAAGATCATTAATGAGAGCGAGGTGAGATCCAGATAGTTTCACCATTCTATACATTTGCAAGAACACCAAAACACCAGAGTTGATAAAAAAAAACTAACTAAAAAATAATAATGAAATCACATCAAATCAAACAAAGGCAACATAAAAAATCATAATGAAATAAAATTACCATGAAGAATCCGCTTCCACCAGATCCAAGAAATGCTCCACCGCCAAACTCAGAAACGCTTCCAGAAGAATCCACTTCCACTAGATCAAAGAAATCCCATGGAGATAGCTCTCCACCAAAACCCTGTTCCGTACCCCACCCCCCCCCCCCCCCGGCCCCAATCCTCAGAGAAGCCAAAACGCGCAGGCCTTAGCCTCACACAAGGGCATTGAAATTCCACATCAATCTCCTCAAAGCAGTCGCTGCAGCCACACCCAGAAGCGCTTTCGATTGTTAGAGATGGAAAATTGGTCGGTTTTGGGTAGAGAATGGGCGATGGGGGGGTACCCAAATGAGGGATTAGGGTTTTCAACCCCATGACATGATTGGTGTAAGGGCATTGAAGAGGGAAAGCCGATGATCGAGGATGGGAAGTAGATGAAATAGGACTAGAGATGGGTGTCGATGGTGTTGAGGAAGGTGATGGGGTGGTGGTTCTCGAGGGATCTAGAAGCGTCTCCGGAACGTTAACGTTGGGTGGTGATGGATTTGCAGGTGGAGGAGATGGAGGCGAGATCTGGGGGGATAGCCATGGGAGGTCTAGAATTCGAGACTGCACTCCTCGAGAATCTGGTTTAGGAATCTAGGGTTTGGGTTGGGATGGGGTTTGGGGTTTGGGAAAAGGGGCTAGTGATTGTTCTAGGATTAGGGTTCTAGGGAAGTGAAAAGGAGAGGAGAGAGTGTTTGAATGAGAGATTGACATTTTTTATTTTTCATTTTGAGAAAATACAGATATTGAGACAGATAAAAGATAATCCTAAGTTGACTTCTTAACGGAAACATAAATGGGATGGAATCATCTGTTGAGATGATGCTCCCCATCTATTGGAACCTAAGAGCATGTTTGTGTAATCCAATTCTGCAGAAAATTCAATGGTTTTCTACGAAAAAGTGAATTTTCTGATGTTTGGTGCAGCCATGTTCTGTGGAGTCTAAAATTTGTGGGGGGCCATTTTTTCCTCAAAAAGTAAGGATTTTAAGTTGCCATGGGGACTGTCAGAACTCCATTTTCTAGGAAAATCATCCCCCTTAGAAAACCCTCTGAGGTTCATCGCTCAAACGGCAAAACCCTTTCTTCTTCATCTTCTTCCATTGCCCGACCCCTGTGAAGTGCCGATTGCATCTACACCCATCGCTCCGGTCCTGTCTGCAACTGTCATTGCTAGAAGTCCTCTCTCTTCTCTGCAACTCATAGAATAGGGTTTTGGATTTGGGTTTTAATTTTAACTTGCCTTTCTGCAACTCGCGAAAGGCTCTACAAATCCCATGTTGCAAAAATACACATGTCGCTTTGGTTTGAGGACACTAGACGATGTGGGCTGCTCAAGTTTTTCATCCAAGGTGGGCCATTCTCTACAATTGATTCTTCGCATGCATTTTTGGATCTTTGGCATAATCTAAGGTGGGGCCAAAAAGGGATAAAAAGGGGAAGGGGTAAAATGAAGGCTCTGGTGTAGAAATTTCTTTTATTTCATCCTTTGAACGTTACAAAAAGATGTGAAGGCGACTCGCGCGAAGTTTGCTCACATAAGAGGAGTCGTCCTCACTTTTTGTTTACATGGGTTCTTCGTTGCTTCACCTTCTGAGTGCAAGTTGTTTACAATTTTTTTATACAACCCCCTCGTCAGGCTTAGGAGATCAAAACAAGGGAAATATACATGGAAGGGAGAGAAGAGGAGTCTGCTGTCTTCAAGAGTTCGCTAGAGACGAAATTGGAGAAGTTCGCAATTTGGTTCCTTCGGTCAACCTTTGTAGTTCACCACCATTATTAAGGAAGAATGAACAGCATAGACAATCTCTGTCCTTCCTCTATGGTGAGAGGAACAAAAGCTGCCTTTAGGAAGCTGTTGCCAGGTCCAAAGAGAAGTGTCCACTATTGCCTGATTCTCACCTTATTGATTAAGGAGGAGAGAGTTTAAAAAATGGCAGAGTTTCTGGACTTCTTTTCGCTAGATCTAGGGGGGTTTTCAAGCTCTCCCAACCAGGTCCAAAGAGAAGTGTCCACTATTGCCTGATTCTTACCTTATTGATTAAGGAGGAGAGTGTAAAAATTGGCAGAGTTTCTGGGCTTCTTTTCGCTAGATCGAGGGGGGTTTTCAAGCTCTCCTAGGTCTTCCTTTTATTGTCTTTGAAGAACCATAACTGTTGGAGATCATGGAGGAGTGGAGGTGGTTTCAAAACTGTCTTCAATGGGAGATGTTGCAGGTCCCCTTTTGCAAGTTCAACGGCCATGAGAAGAATAAATTGGCCAGTTCGTGGGAGATCATGGGCGTCAAGTAGCCGGGAAAAAAAAGTGCGGCGGCCAGTGTACATGACGTCCAGCGATCACCTCTTGACTGGAGACCAGCGGCTACTTCATTGCTTTGAGCGGCCAGTGTGTTAAAGGTGGCAACGACAAATGGGCCTTGTTAGACGGTAGCCGTTGGGGAGTTCTCTTGCTATGGCTGGCTAGACTTCAATGTCATCATTTTCTCATGAAAAAATGAGTATTTTGCCTTGGGGAAGGTTACGTACAGGTAGATGGATTTTTTGTATGTCAACAAATGCCCCCTTCGAGGTTCAATGATTGAAATGTGTTATGGTAATCATTGTGCCTTGGAAATTTCATAAATCTGTACTTTTGATGGGAAGGTGTAGAGAATTTGTCTTAAAAGCTGCTCATGCCCTGTTTTTTCGCAAATATCATTTATTTGCATATCTGCAAGGATTATGAGGAAAGGCCCAAGGAAGGATCCCATGAGGTATAAAACAACTTTTTTTTAAGGATTTTTCTCTTTTGAGATGAAAGTCAGCTTATTTTGTCAGGAATAAATGAAAAAGCTTAGGATTTGTTGCATTGATTGCATTTTGATGGGATTTGGGTGGTCGCGTAGGCAAATTAACTCCAAATTGGGCATATGACCAGTCTATTCGAAGGTATTTCCAAATGGACTGTTATGATGATGTCACTTTTGAATTTTGGCGGCTACGTGGATTTCGAAAAGCAGTTGGAAATCCAAACGGTGTCTCCTCGAACTGCGCACTGACCGGCTAGTCTTTAGTTTCTACTTGCTTTAGACCTTGGTCGCGGAGGTGACTTTGGGATGGCCGCTGGGCATCGTTTTGTTTCCAGAATAGCCGCTAGGCATCATTCCGTTTCAGGAGTAGCCGCTGAGCTCTTAACTCCGCAGCCGATGCCTTTTGCGAAAATCGAGGCGTCAGATAATATAAAGGAGGGATCTTCGCCTCTTTTTTTTTTTTTTTACTTCACCGCTTTAGCTTCCAGAATTTTCAGACTTCTCATAGTTTTCCGCGCGCCAAAATCTTCTTCCAGTCTCTTCTTCTTCTCAAGTTTCTTCCTGCAATTTCTTTCCCTTCGTTTCGAAGACAATGCCTGGTAAGCTTCTTTTTAGAGGTGCAACTTCTCTTTCTCTTTTTTTTTTTCTTGCTTTTCTTATAATGCGTTTGCATATTCCTTTTTCAGCGCCTGTTGGGAGAAAAATCTCCTTTCAATTGAAGATTTTGGTCTTTCTCCTCTTCTTTTGCTTGCTCTGTGACGCCTTGATGTATAGCCTGAACTTGGCATGGATCCCAGTCTTTTCGGCTTTGGCTTGAATATAGAACCCATTTGAGGTTTTGATTTTTTGTCGCAGCGGTCTAAGTTAGTGATTTCAGGCCAATAGTCTGAGCAAAATGGCTCTCTGGTTTCAGTGAAGGACTCTGTCTTCTGCCATTTGTGGGAAATTTCTTTTTTCTTTTTGTTCTCTTTTCCTTTGGGTAAGAGACGGAGAGTTCCAGGGTTTTATCCCTTTTCTGATTTTCTGGAACACACACCCTGTCAGTGTGGTTTTCGAGCGATGGCCTGACACTTGAACGATGATCGCCGCCGGCCGAGATAAGAAACCGTCCAATTTTGTGGGTGACCGCAGGGTATTTTGCGACTCGGCTACAGAATAGTTGACCGCTGAGCCTTTGTAATTTGGGGCTTTTGGCCGTAGGGGCCTTTAAGGCAGATACTGACTACTGATGAGTGGGCCTTAGCCGCTTGATTTTCTTTTCTGTATTCAACCATCTTCATGCATGTCTCCATATGGTTTTTAGCGTGCACTTGCTGCCCTGCTTGACCGAAGACCTTGGTTCAAAAATCTTCAAGCGCGCACTTGTTGCCCTGTCGAGATTGAGAATCAAGTACATTTCTTTCCTCTGGGTTCTTTTTTGCCTGCCTTCATAGTGAGGGGAGGTGCTGCCAAAATTTTGCCGGATTTTGTAATCTAACATTTTCTTTTCTTTTCAACATTTAAGAATGTTGCAACCTCCTCCTCTGCTGCTATTGCTGCTGCCATTGCCAAAGGCAAGCAACCTATTGTTGAGGCCCCGCAGGTTTCGGCTGATGATGCTGCACAAGCCCCTCATTCTCCTTGCATTATAATGTGAGAAGGCCGTGCCAGGATGGAGCACATCCCTCAGAATGTGGACAACATTGTTGGGGCTGAGATGGAGAGATTCAAGACCAAGTTACTGATTTCCCTTAGAACCGAACAATTACATCGGGATTTTCTGCTTAGCAGCGCCTGGAGTGACAGGGATCGAGGATCTTTGCATAAGCCTGGTCATGCTTTTAATGATAGTAGTGGTTGTAAGGGACGTCACTCCACCGAACACATTGCATTTTCATTTATTGATGCTAGTGGAGAAATTATCACTGTTCTCACTAAACACTCCCACAGAGGGGACTCTTCTGTTCTAGCATTCAGGTCAGCCATACCTGATTGGGATGACAGCAAGCAAGTGTGCTTGATATGCAGACAGAATTACAGAAACAAACTGAGCGCACTGGGTGTATGTGTAGCACAAATTATTGGTTAAAATTTGCAATGCATCTGCGGAAAACTTGTTTTCATCCCACAGGACATGATAATGTGTGGGCCGACTAGTTCACTGTACGTATGCCTACGTGGATGCCCGCCGGATTGCATTGACCTTTTTGCTAACATCACCCCATAAAAAATGGTATGTTGAGGTTTGTGCTCTATTGCCTTCCTGAAATAAAGAAGAAGCTCCCCGATCAAGCTTCTCGATGAGTTTGTGCACAAACCAAGCCATCATATTTGGTGACCTCTGGCCGATCTTGTGACGCCACAACCGCTGCTATAAGAGGGCTAGAATCCCCCTCAGGTGGTGGATGTGTGACATCAGCTCTGAGTGCAGAGATACATTGCAATGCAGAGAGAAGCATTAAGGAAGCATATAAAAGACTTCGATGCCAAGTGTCAGGCCTTTTATGACAGCTAGACTATCTTCTCTCTTTTGTCACCCATTGATGTAACGAATGTGTATACAGAATTTCTTTCGAAAGTGTTCATCAATGAAATTGCCAATTTTGCATATCTGTCTTCATGACTTTCTGATATGGAATGGATGTATGATTTTGATTTTCAGATTCAAATGACTCACTACTCTTAAAAGGAATAGTAAATCGTAATGAAGTGGGATGGAAATAGACATTAGCCGGGGTTTGGGTTTGATAAATCTGACTCTGAAGTTAGTTAAGTAGAATGAACATTAGCCGGGGCCTATTGGGGGCATTAGCTGGGATTCAACATAGGAATCAAATAAAGGAAGTTTTTGGGGGGTCAAATGGGGTCTATATTTGTAGAGGCCAAATGACGAATGAAGATTTAGTTAGGGAGGTTTGAAGTGTGAGATGTTATCAAGCTAAGACAGAAACATACAAGAGACAACTGACGAGAGAAAAGTTGTAGAATATTTTCATGTATTGAATGAATCAAAGAGATGTACATATATAACAGTAAAGCCTAAATTAGAGGATCTGATAAGATCATATTACAAGATTACAGGCATAATTAAGTAAACAAAATCTTTATCTAATCTAATGACAACTCATACAAGGGTTGACCCAATATTTGGACTGGGCTGACCCAATACTTGGGTTGTTGACCCAACCTGATGACCTGCTTCTTTACACCCCCTCTCAAGCTTTGGATGGGAGAAAGTAACCATCGAGAGCTTGGAAACTAGTTTTGAAAAACGAGAGGTGGAGTGGCTCTTTGTGAAATAATCTGCGATCTGAGCAGCTGATGAAATCTGAAAGAGCTTTATGGTACCACTCCGAACATGTTGTCGAATAAAATGACAGTCAACTTCAAGATGTTTAGATCGTTCATGAAAGACATCGTTGGTTGCCAATTTGCGTGCACTTTCACTGTCCGTAAAGAGAGAGGTAGATTTAGGAACAAGAACTCCTAAATCCTGAAGTAACCAGCGAAGCCAAATAATTTCAGTAGTGGTGTGAGATACAACACGATATTCAGCTTCAGTGGAAGATCGGGAGACAACTTCCTGTTTCTTGCTCTTCCAAGAGATGAGAGAGGAGCCAAGAAAAATGGAAAAGCCTGTAGTAGAGCGCTGATCATTGATATCTCCAGCCCAGTCGGAATCAGAATAACCATGCAAAGTAAGATTTTGACTGGAGGAGAAAAGGAGGGCACGATTGGAACTTCCTTGTAAGTATCTCAGAATGCGCAGTACAGCAGCCCAATGAGTATTAGTTGGGTGCGCAACAAATTGGCTGACCACATGTACCGCAAAGGCAATATCAGGGCGGGTAATCGTAAGATAAACCAAGCTGCCAACCACCTCCCGATAACGAGTTGGATCAGGAAGAAGATCTCCATCAGTAGTTCGGAGCTTCAGATTATGCTCAATTGGAGTAGAGACAGGCTTCTGATCTGTGAGTCCAGCTCGTTGAAGAACTTCATTGCAGTATTTCGTTTGGGATAAAAGATATCCCGTGGGAGAGTAGGCGACCTCAATGCCCAGAAAGTACCGCAGATGACCCAAATCTTTCATCTCAAACTGTCGATGAAGAAAACGCTTCAATGATAAAATACTAGAAGCATCACTGCCGGTGATAATCATATCATCAACATAAAGTAATAGGAAAACACAGCCAGATCGCGAATAGCGAGTGAAGAGAGCGGAGTCATGAGTACTCTGAGAAAAACCAATGTTGATGATGCTGGTGCTAAACCGTTCAAACCAAGCACGAGGGGCTTGTTTGAGACCATATAACGCACGTTTTAGGCGACACACATAATGAGGAGGTCTCTCGACACCTGGAGGAGGATGCATATATAATTCTTCATGAAGAAATCCATTCAAGAAAGCATTCTTGACATCGAGCTGATAGAGTGGCCAGTGTCTAACAGATGCAATAGAGATAAAGGTGCGGACAGTTGTCATCTTAGCAACCGGAGCAAAAGTCTCCTCATAATCTACCCCATATTCTTGTGTGTAGCCTTTGGCTACCAAGCGAGCCTTGTATCGATCAATAGATCCATCAGATTTGGTCTTGATCTTAAATATCCATTTGCAGCCAATAGCCCGTTTCCCAGAGGGAAGTGGAACAAGATCCCATGTTTGAGTTTTCTGCAGAGCTGCAAGTTCTTCAGCGATGGCAAACTTCCAGTTCGGATGAGCAATGGCCTCCTTATAGGATTGTGGTTCTGTCAAGGTATGAATGGCTGCAAGGAAGGACTTATATGATGGAGAAAAATGATCAGTACAAACAAATGCAAATCTAGAGGGAGGGTTTCTGATGCGCACTGGATACCTTTGAGTGTGAGGAGGATCCTGTACATCTGGAGCAGAGGAGATAGGCCCATGATCAGAAGGAGGAGATGGATCTGCAGATTCCAAAGAAGCAGACAAAGGTTTGGGACGACGATGATATACCTGCAGGGGTCGAGGGGAAGGGGTATCAGAGGGAAATAGATCGGGAAAGGGATCAAGGGGATAGACTGTAGGTTGCTCAGAAGAAGGGGATTGCGAAGGTAATGTATAGAAAGGTATGTGTTCCAAGAAGGTGACATTACGAGAGACCCGTAACCTATTGGTTTTAGGATCATAGCATCGATAGCCTTTCTGTTCGATGCCATACCCTAAGAAAACACAGACAATGGATTTTGGGGAAAGTTTGGTTCTCTCATTATCATGTAATAAAACAAAACAGGTGCAACCAAAAACTTTGAGATAGGACAAGTCAGGTTTACAGGAGAACAATTTTTCATAGGGAGATGTGCCAGATAATACAGAGGATGGGGTTCTGTTAATCAGATAGATTGCAGTCAGAACTGCTTCCCCCCAAAATTGCAGAGGAACATGTGAGGAATAAATTAAGGATCTAGCAGTTTTTATGATATGTCGGTGTTTCCGTTCTGCTACACCATTTTGTTGTGGTGTGGCAGGACAGGATAATTGAGCTAGAGTCCCTTGACTGGTCAGGTAAGAACGGAATTTGTGGGACATGTATTCTCCCCCTGAGTCAGACCTGAAGATTTTAATCTTCGTGTTAAATTGAGTGGAAATCATGGTGGAGAAAGCAGTGTAAATAGTGTATAACTCAGAACGGTTTTTCATTAAATACAACCAAGTATATCTAGTG
The DNA here is from genome assembly GCA_028538565.1 of Umbellularia californica. Taxonomy (NCBI): domain Eukaryota; kingdom Viridiplantae; phylum Streptophyta; class Magnoliopsida; order Laurales; family Lauraceae; genus Umbellularia; species Umbellularia californica. The sequence continues at coordinate 34,821,196 of JAPQWN010000012.1, read as the reverse complement.
AAATCATCAATAAAGAGCACATAATAAGTGGAACCACCTTTCGTTGGTTGAGAGGCAGGTCCCCAGACATCAGAATGTACCAAAGCAAAAGGAGCAGTAGTAAAAGAAGTGCTTTTATTATAAGGGAAAGCATGTTGTTTACCAAATTGGCAACCAAAACATGTAGAAATGTCTGAGACAGAAATTTTTCCAAATACACCACTAGTAAATAAAAACTTCATTTTATTGAACGATAAATGTCCTAAACGACTGTGCCAAAGAGCAAATGGTGATGTAGATGAAACGAGAGCTGCAGGGGATATGCTGGAAGATGGAAGGTGCAGTGAGTGGAGATAGTAAAGTCCTCCTGACCTAAGGCCTGTCCCAATCTGTCTCCCGGTGCGCGGATCCTGCACAGAACAGCCAGTAGAAGAAAATGAGACAAGAAATCCAGATGAAGTTAATTGACTAACATAGATTAAGTTGATAGACAGGTGAGGAACACACAAAACATTAGTGAGAGAGCAACTTATTGGATACGGAGCCAATAATGGAGACTGAGAGAGGAGTGGCATCAGCGGTATGGATGGTGAGAGAGCTAGCAGGGGTATAACAAGTATGAAGTTTGGAAACATCATTTGTCATATGATAGGATGCACCAGAATCAAAAATCCATGGAGAATCTAGAATACCTGACGGACCAGAAATGGTCATAGCAGAACCAGAGGCTGAGGGTGTAGTGGATGTCTGAGAAGCAGAACCAGTGGAGGAAGCCAGAAACAATTGTTGCATGCGCTCATCAACCATAGCCTGAATCTGAGATGAAAGATCCATTTGCGGAGGTACAAAACTATCATCTTCAGTAACATTTGCTGCATAGGGTCGCTGTGGATAAGAGTGCATGGGAGCACGATTGGGCTGTTGACCAGATTGTTTGTACTTACTGTTTGGCCTAGGAGGTCTGGTGGGACAGTCCCGTTTCCAGTGTCCTTTCTTCTTACAATAGTTGCAAAAATCATTGGTACCAGATGAAAAAGAACGATCATTCTGTGGGGTACTGACATTTGCAGACAGGACATGTGTGGGTTCCACATGTTTCTTCCTTGTAAGAGAAAATTGAGTTTGCTCTTCTGCCAGAAGTTCGGAGAGAGCCGTATCAACAAAAGGCAGTGGTGACCGATGTAATAACTGACCACGAACATGTTCAAAATCAGGGCGGAGGGCCATAAGAAACTGAACCAGGTGAGTCTCCTGCCTATAGACTTCAAATGTGTGAGCATCGTCAGTTGTTTTAAAAGTAGGTTCCATCAGGGCCAGTTGATCCCATAAGGCAGTCATTTTGATGAAGAAGTCATGAATGGAGTCATTTCCTTGATCAGCATTTTTGATTTCAGATTCTAACTGATACCGGCGAGCAGCATTAGTCTGGGTATATAATCGGGCTAAATAATCCCAAGCAGCCTTAGGATAATGGAATTTTGCCAATTGATTTCCAATAGATGGAGTGACTGAATTGGCAATCCAAGAATTTATTTTCCCGACAGAGGCTTCCCATTCTTCAAAAGTAGCATCCTTACTATCTGGCGTAGGGATCTGCTGAGCAACAAATTTCCATAGTTTTTGACCTTTGAGGAAATTTTGCATGAGATGGGACCAATAGGGATAATTTGTGCCATCTAGTTTGACAGTAATTCCCGATACAGTTCGATCAGAAGACATTGGTACAAAACTAATTGCTCTCAGACTGAATGTAAGAGAAATCCAGCCCCAGAAGCCAAGTCAGATGTGAATTCCAGCCACAACAACTAACCAGATCTGAAGAAAATCCAATAAGGAAGGTCCAGGTGACTTGAATCTGAGCACAGATGAGTGCTATTGGGCCCACTAGTTGATCAGATGAAAGATCACAGCCACAGATTGAGATCAGATCTGAAAATGCCAAAAAAAAGGGTCCAGGCGACCTTGATTTCCAGCACTGATCTGATCTTGCTGGCCCACTGGATGATCAAAAGGAGGATCAGATCACACAGTGACCTCTGTCTCAAAAATCCGAAACTCCTCTAACTGGTATTTTGAAAAAAGCTTGAGAATCCAGAATTTTGAACGGTTCTGATGAAAACTATTTGCACAAAGAAGACAAGTGCAGATGAGAGAAAATGGCCTACCTCAGATGATCAGAAAATCTTGAAAAAATGTTCAGAATTCCTAGAATAAGTGATCGACCAGAATGGAGAGATTTTGCTGATGCAAGGTGATCAATAGGTGGGCCACCTTTGATCACAGTAGTGTAGTGTTTCTCTTAGCCGGGAGAAGTAGAACTTCTCTTATCAGTTGACCAGGGCTCCTCTTATGCTTGAAGGATCAGATCAATGGGCTCTGATACCATGTGAGATGTTATCAAGCCAAGACAGAAACATACAAGAGACAACTGACGAGAGAAAAGTTGTAGAATATTTTCATGTATTGAATGAATCAAAGAGATGTACATATATAATAGTAAAGCCTAAATTAGAGGATCTGATAAGATCATATTACAAGATTACAGGCATAATTAAGTAAACAAAATCTTTATCTAATCTAATGACAACTCATACAAGGGTTGACCCAATATTTGGACTGGGCTGACCCAATACTTGGGTTGTTGACCCAACCTGATGACCTGCTTCTTTACATGAAGTACCATCCTTAACCGAAGAAACATGAATTTGAAAATACTTAGGAATAGTAACGTTTAAGGAACTTTCCATTGATAGGCATCATACACCTTTCGCCTTCAACGGTGAGGACAACATTTGCACCATTTGAGTAGACTTTGTCGATGATGTAAAGTCCTTCCTACTTTAGTTCGAGCTTTCCTATTGATTTGTGGGTGAGGATCATAGGTCTTCTAACTGCAAGGACCAGATCTCCTTTCTTGAAGGCCCGCTCACGCACTTTCTTGTCGAAAGACCCCACCATGCGAGTTTGATAGATTGCAATGCTTTGTCTGGTTGCAAGTCTTTCCTCATCAAGACGATACAACTCTCAATGTCTTAGTTCGGCACTTTGATCATCTGTGATCTTTTCTGCAATCGCCACCCTGAGTGAAGGCAATTAGGTTTCCAGGGGTATGACTGCTTCGTACCCGCAGACAAGAAAAAATGGAGTTGATTTAGTTGGACCTCTGACTGTGGTTTGGTAAGCCCAAAGTGCTTCATGGAATTTTGTTCCCCATGACTTCTTGTTACTGGAAACCATTTTCTTCAGAATTTTGCAGATGTTTTTGTTGAAAGCTTCTACCAATCCATTTGTTGCAGGATTATATGCGGTGGAAGGGCAGCAATGAATATCATATTTGTCGCAAAATCTGTAGAATTTGTCGTTGCTAAACTGGGGCCCATTGTCGTGATATAAGCGTTTACGCACACCAAAGCAATAGATGATATGGTTCTTAACGAAGCTGATTACAGTGTCAGCCTTCACTTCCGCCAACGGAATTGCCTCGGACCTTTTGGAGAAATAATCCCTGGTCGCCAGAATGAAATGGTGATCCTTGTCCAATGGAGGATAAATTTTTTCGATGAGGTCCATACCTCAGCTTTGAAAGGCCAAGACACTGTTGTGGGATGAAGATGTCACAACCTCGGATTAGGACCCGAGGCCTTGAGCCGGGCTCTGCGACGTGTTGTAAATTTTTTTTCTTTATTTTCCCACAAGTTCCCATGGTGAGGATTCCACACGAATCATCTCACGATCACACATAAGGATTGAATTGCGAAAACGTGTAGCAAACACACAAGTAAATCACACATGAGATAGAGTATATAAAAAACTCATGTTAGAGAGAGAAACATAACCAGCATGCCCATAGTTAAAGTTTGAAGTTGTACAATCACACCAAAAGACATAAAGTTAAGTTTTACATTTCCCAAAAGAATAGCCAACAAAGGCTAATAACAAGTTTTCAAAATGTATAGATGGTTAATCACTCAAAAGTTATGCATCTCAATACCCAACCCAATGTCTAGATGACATCGTTGGGCTGCCGCTCGACAGGTGGCTTAACAGTCGCCTCCTCTCACTCCTCCTTAGGGGCACCGAAACCTGGATCTGAGCACAAAAAACGAAGGGTTAGACACGACAGTCTAGCGGGCAATTGAATAAAGTACAATCATGTTATAAAACAAGTAGTTTTGCAAGTAATAAACAATACGTACGATAAAGAGAAGCCGAATAAAACAAAGCAAATCAAAGACAATATCTTTTATAAGATATTATGAAAAATCAAGATGACCTTTTGAAAATAATACATTGGCAGCCACATAAGGCTATATTCTCCGTCACACGAAGTGATGTGAGCACTCATGATAATAATTCACAGTCACACAAGGTGAAGGGAGACACGATCATATAGTTATAGTAACCCAGTATAGCTGGGCATCACACACGAGTCCCACCGCAGAATGGGTTAAATATTCGTCCAAGCTGAGTGGTGCTGACAAGAAAACACACGAGCTTTCAAAACAAAACTTGACACATTTATATTCGGGAACTACTCACACTATATCATGGATACACACACTCTTGTTCACGGAAATTCACGAAATAATAGTCCCGACATGATGTGTAAGAAAACACGATTCACGAAATGATTCCCGCGCAAGGTTTTAATTAAAACCTTGGAAACATTTTTTTCAAGACGATACGAATTGTAAAACGAGGTTTTGGTTTAAAAATCACCTATCCATGTCAGACATCTTCATCAAAGCCTTGGGACCGTAACCGTTGAGATGGTGCCCATTTTCAACACTTTGAGATCCCATGTCATTCATTCGTTTAGATGATGCTCATTTTCAACGACATTTAAGATATCAAGATGTACACATAAACCAGGAAGGGTCCAAAAGTGATTGGAATAGAAAAACCCACCTTTCTCTTCATTTCTAAAAATCTGGGTGAAATTCGGTCACATGTCGGTTGGCTGTTAGCTGGTTAGTCGATCAGCCGACTGTTGACCGACAGCTAGCCTACCCATCAAGAACAGAGAAAATAGCTTACTGGAATTGGGACCAAAATAGTGTCGGTCACCTATCGGTTAGCCGACACTTCAAAAACATGAATTTGCAGCTCTCTGGAATTAGAGCCGAATTGGTTTGGTCACCTGTTGATTACCTGTCGGCTAGCTGACAGCTTATCGGCCCTCTACGAAAATGCATTTCTAAAGTTGTTTTCATCCCGTTCCCTTCTCGAACATTTCTCCTTCCAACCCAACACTTCCCTGTAATAAAACGAGCCAATAAGCTCTTCCATTTTATCATTCAACCATTCAAAACAATCACTCGAAAACTTGTCAACCGAACCTCCTCCATCCAAGTTCCACTTCTAACAATCCATGCATAAAAATTCCAATTTAAATTAAACAAATCTCAAAACAGAATTAAGTGGAAATAAACCAAAACATACGAGCATTAAAACATGTGTTTAGTAGGCTAAACTTCAAGGCAAAGCAAGATTAAACATGATGAAGATCAAAACAAGAAATAAAGCTAAAAATCCACAAATGATGGTGGTAATAACTTTCGTTCTATAATGATTTCCGCCGTACCATACTCCGGTAAGGCCATTGAAGCAGTTAGTCCTGCTAGAGCATCGGCCTTGACAATTTCACATCTGGGTACATGATGGAAGTCTAACAACGTGAACTAGCCTTTGAGCTTTTGGGCTTTGTTGAAGGGACCAAGTTTTGTTTTCTTACTTCATATTCGAGATTCATTTGTTTTATCATCAACTGAGAATTTCCTTATACCACCTATATATCGATGCCGAATTCCAACGCTAACTCCAACCCCACGATTACAGCTGTATATTCACCCGCATTGTTGTGGCACTGTTCCAGCAATGGGAATGAGTAAAGTATATATACTCTTTCCGGACTGTAGAAGATAATCCCCACTCCTAACACTGTTTCACCAAATTCATTGGTTCGTGTAGTTTCGTAAAAGTGCATGATCCAGTGAAGATCAAGATCAACAGTATTGTTGATACCAACAAAGTCACATTGCCTCGTCAACATCAAGAAGCCACATGAAGCCGCATCCTACCACAAATAAGTGAATGCCGCTTCAAGCATCAGATCTTATCGAAATCAAACAAAAACTGCAAGACCTTTCAAAACAGCCAAAAGAGGGGTACACATGAAGTTTCGGGCCGTTTCAACGTCATTTGGCCTAACTTCACTCCTCCAGCAGTTGAGCAGGAGCTCTTGGCGGCGGTGAAACCAGAGACCCTGACACACAAAACAGAGCACACAGCTAGCCTCAAAATGCCAGTAGGAGGCTTTACATCAAGTTTCAGGCCATTCCGACATCATTTGGCCCAAAAAGAAAATAACCGCAGCAAAGTCAGCTCTCCCGGCGGCGACAGTGTCAAAGACATTGAAACTTTGATCAGAAACTACAAATGGTCCCAAAATATCTCCAAAAGGCTCAGTGTCAAATTTTAAGTCAAACCGACAATGTTTGACCATTCATCAACCTTCAAGCAGTAAAATCAAGCCTCTCGGAGGCGAGAACCACCGAGGCCATCACTCATCAAACAGAGCACATGGGTGGCTTAACATGCTTCCAAAGGGCTACACGTCAAATTTCAGGTCATTCCGATGACGTTTGACCCGATTTTGAGGCTCGGAAACAAAATCAAGCCTCACGGCGACGGAGCTTCCCGGGACCATAACATCCAAATCGGAGCTAATAAATCGTCTCAAAATGACTCCAATAGGCTCCCTGTCAAATTTCAGGTCAATCAGACATCGGTTGACCGTGCATCAAAGTGCGACATCTTCATCGCGGCAAAATCAAGTCTACTGGCAGTAGGACTCCATACGGCTTCAAAACTCAAGCAAAAGCACATGGTTCGTCCTATCTACTGCTCATGAGGCTTCACCTCAAATTCCAGGTCATTCCGACATCGTTTGACCTAGTTTTGACTTTTGATGGAAAATCTACGACAAAGTCTTCGGCCTTTCCAGAAAATAGGAAACTTTGTGCTCCAATTTACACGGCTTCTCATTAGGTTTTCTTCAGGAGAATCAAGCCAATAAATAAGGAAAAGTGTCAAGAAAAATACAGGAGAAAAACAAAGAATCGAAAAAAGATTGAGAGACGGCCGAAAAATGGCGACCAAAAAGGGGAAAAATCCCCATAGTCGCCTGCGGCGACCCTGGAAATCTGGGTTGCCGAATTTCCACTGAAAGGGTTATTTCCGACCGTTTTCATATTTCGAGAATTCCAGCCCCTGTGGTTTTCCAAAACTCTGATTTTTGGTACTCGAAATCAGCTGATCTTCACCAACATCTCGGATCTACAATTAAGAGCCTGTGATCATGTCACTCTTCAAAATCGCCAACCGGCCAACCAAGAAAGTACACTTTCTGTCCGATAGATCGAGAAATCGACAAGACAGATGTTACCAGCTCACTGTTATCAATCAGTGTCTGAAGTTGCATCGCCATCCGACGTCAAACAACATGTGGATCCATTGGCAATCATCGCAAGAAGAATTCCAAAAGACACGGTACGGCCCGCGACTCTTTGAGCGCCTTGGCGACCACTTAATGCAGTTAAATGACCTGTTTTATGACAAGTTAAAGCAGTCATAAGTCTAAGCAATCATGACAATAAATCATGAAACTCCCCTCATCATGGAGTCTAAAGACGATTAAATGCCCATTATTCTCCATCGGCCAATCAAAAGCCAAGAAAAAGGAGTTACAAAATCATAAAATAAAAACTCTTAACTCCTCCCATCATGCAACATGAATGCCATCAATGCTTATAAACCCATCCCATGGCTACCAAAAGCCTAAAAAAAAGGGTCATTCCAAGAGAAACACACACAGAGAGGAAGAAATCCAAGAAGAAAAAAAATCCCGAAGAAGCTCTGCTACATTGAAAAAACTCTGCTGCAACAAACACCACAAGGTTATTAAAGTCCCTTGAGGGGCCAACCCCCAAGGCCCTATTTTTCTATCCAACATGGCCTAGACACGGCTTTTCAGCCCGTCTACTCAGTTTTTTATTAGATATAGGACCTCCCCTTGGTCTTTATCCTCTAAAAATCCGAAGTCCGAGCCAAGCCAAAAGAATCAAAGCATCATATGTTCTCATCTGAAGGACGATGGCAAAGTCCATATATGACTTGCGACAGTCGATCTGAACGAGTCCTCGCAATCTTCTGAGAAGTCAGAATTTCTTTTCTTACTTTTTTATTGTATTTTGTATTTTTCTAAAGAGACAAAAAAATCACAATTCTTGTCTTTCATTATTGATGAGATTTGTACATCGCTTTTCACGGGAAAGATCGCCTGTTACGGCAAAAACGCATCGCCTTTCACAGCAAACGTCACCTTTTACGGCAAAAATGCCTTTCACGGCAAACACCGCTTTTTACGGCAAACAAAGAAAAATCGTCTCTTACGGCATTAAGAAAAACCTTATCTCTTTTCTTAAATATATGTGCAATGGAAAGTTAGAAAAAATGTTGATTTCCTGTTCTACTTGTGAAGGTAGATCTCTAGATCACCATTTCTAAATTCCAAGTAAAATAGAAAATGTGGCATACCCATACAAAAGTGTTGATGCTCGCTTTTTTTCCCCCCTCCACCAGCCTCCCGGTAGCCCTGGAACGGAAGAGAGAGAGAGAGAAAAAAAAGCTGGGTCCATAAAATATGTTTAATGATCTTTTCGGCGAAGAATACCAGTTCATTTGGAAGTCATCTTTGAATTCAGAATCTTCTAATAAAGGATGTTCAGCCAGGAAATCTGCCAAGGCCTGCCCTTTGATTGCCTTTGCTGGTGTATATCTCATATCATAGCATGACAATAATATAGACCATTTGGCTAGCCGGTCATTCAAAGAACTAGCCTTTGTCATCAATAACTTCAGTGGATTGATCGAGGACACCAGATATACTGTATTTGACAATAGGTAGTGTCAGAGCTTTTGTACCGCGAACATAAGAGCCAGGCATTTTTTTTCAACAGGTTTGCATTTGAGCTTTGCCCCCGCTAACATTTGAGATAGGTAGTAGAGAGCTACTTTTTTGCCATCATTGTTATTTTGAGCTAGCATAATACCCAAAGAATGATTTAAAGCCTTTGTGTACAGGATGAATGGTTTGTTGAATCTTGGAGCTGCTAGTACATGTGGATTGGTCAGATACCTTTTGATGTCTTTGAAGGCTTCATCGCATTCCTTGTCCTAGACAAAATCAACCCCTTTCTTTATTAGGCGAGAGGGGTTTGCACTTGCCGGATAAGTTAGAAATGAATCTCTTGATGTAATCCAATCTGCCGTGTATGCCTCTGAGTTCTTTAAGAGTTTTTGGTGGAGGCGTCTCTAGTATGGCCTTGACTTTGATTGGATCAAGCTCGATTCCTCCTTTGCGCCCAACGAATCTGATGAACTTTTCTAAAGATACTCTGAAGAAACATTTGAGGGGATTCATATGCAATTTGAACTTCCGTAATTGCTCGAACACCTTGCATAAATCGTCAAGATGAGTGCTCTTCTTCTTGCTTTTAATGGCAAGATCGTCTATATAACATTCGACCGTCTTATGCTGGATATCTTGGAAGATTTTCATCATAGCTCTTTGATATGTGGCTCCTGCATTATTGAGGCCGAAAGGCATGGCTGTATAACAGTATACCCCGAATGGCGTCCTGAATGAGGTGTGCTTTTCATCTTCTGAGGACATCTTGATTTGGTTGTATCCCGAGAATCTATCCATGAATGACATCCTTTCATATCCGAATGTGTTATCAATCATGATTTCGGGGATAGGCAGTGGGAAAATCATCTTTTGGACAAGCCTTATTTAGATCTCAGAAATCGATACACAGCCTGATTTGCCTATTTTTCTCTGTAACGGGAACAATATGGGCCCAACCAGTCAGGATGTCGAATAAATTGAACATCAAGAAACTTTTTTACTTCTTTTACAATCTTTTTCATGATCTCTAGCTTGGTACGCCGTTGACCTCGTTTTACTGGTTTCATATATTTCGAGATATTCAATTTGTGCACAGCAATTTCTGGGTCGAATCCTGGCATTTCTGCATAGGTCCATGCAAAACAATCCACAAACTTACGCAAGAAATATACGAAATCATCTAATTCTTTCCTTTAATATGAGCATTTACAAAGGTAGGACGAGGATTGTCTAAGTTTCTTAGATTTACTTTTTGCACTTGATCTTCAGTCCGAGGGTTGGGAGGAGGCTTTTCCACATTATTTTTGGAAGCTTCCAACTCCACAAATCCATCCGAGGTTATGATTTGGAGATTTAAACCGGCCTGATCCCCTTCCAAGGATTCAGTTTTAAAGGCTCAATAGTTTGTACATTTAGAACCAAACAATCCCAAGGGCCAGGGTTGCATGGATTTCGGTTTTCATCAGATTCTGACTGCCAGTGGTCAGTGGCTTGGGATGCTGTATCATTATCATCAATAGCCTGTTCTTGGTGCTGGAAGATGTTCCAATCAGCCGGATCTTGTAGATCTGTCTCCAAAGAATCATCTGAGTCGTATTCTTTGGTGAATGCCACTGTTTTCGCTCTGAAGCTTTTTGTGACTTTCGGTATGTTTTGATAGGGAGTGCACCTGATACCTGACCGAAATTCTTTTATCTGGTGATTCCATTCGAATTGTTCTTTTTGCTTCTTCGTCATACCGATGTAAGGTATCAGTTTCATTTCAGTCATCCCTAATCCAGTAGGCTTCTTGAGATTATAGCCCATATTTCTTATCATATTGTGGGATTGATGACTGTAGGGTTTGAAGTCCGGCTTGCCTTTACTAATGAAGTCCTTGGGTGGAGATGAAGTAGGGGCATCTTCTAGTCGATGGAATATCCTGCCATTGTCCCAAGGTTTGTTAGTGGGTACCACAAAGGTTGACCCCTCAACTTTGAATATTGGATATGGGCATGTATATGGATGGAGAGGAGGCTCATATCCTGCCATCGGCGGTGGATTTATGAACACGCCACCATTTTCTTCTGAGTCAGATTCAGAATCAGAATCTTGTACCAGAGATACTACATTTGTAGAGTCTTCTTCTCATGATTCTCAAAGGCGAGAGAACATGATCTTCTACAGTTCCCGTGAAACTAGCGAATTCCTCAAAATTTTTGAAATCTTTCGCTATGGATAGTATTAAAAAATCATGATGTAGGCTATGTCGACATAATGAGATCCACATATGTCGAGGAGGAGATTCCTCACACCTGTAAGCCAATTCCAGCCATCGATCTATACAATTGATAACAGACTCACTAGGCCCTTGACGCGTGAGAACTAACCGCCGCAAGGAAACTGTTTCTTTTTCCCTTGATTGGCATGCCTCCAATATGCAATCAGATCCAATGAACGCCTTAAAACATCCCTTTGGGCTGGGTTGCGAGTTTCGCTTCCAAGCCTCCTGGATTCTGTCTCCTGTCGACTTCCCCGGTTGTGAGACGAGGACACTAAAGCCGAAAAAATTCGATGATGACTTCCCGTTTCTCTCATCATGAGTTTAAACATCCTTTGAGATGCCGAAATATACATCTTAGTTTCATGATGTCGAACTCCACTGCGATCTTTGGGCGATTGACTAGTTGCATTGAGGGCCCATAGTAGGTCAGACCAGCGGATTTCTTGATCTGACTGGTTGACTGGAGAAGCCACATTGACTGACTTAGAAGATTTAGCGGCAATGACCAAGGGTTTTCCCTTCTTTATGTCAGGTTTCACCTTGATTGTGAAAGGTTCAGGTGTATCCGCGAACTGTACCACCGGCTTCTTGTTTTGTTGCTGACCCGAGGCTTTGGCTAACTTAGCTGTACTTGTTCCCACCACAGGCTTCTTTAAAGTGGGCTTCCTTTCTTCGTACATGGTCACATCAGTGAAGTAAACCTCCTTTCCTTTGAAAGGTTTCTCATCAGCGAAAACACGATGTACCTTTCCACCATCATCAATATATTTGAAACATTGGTGAAGGGTAGATGGTACAATGGAGTAGTCATGTAACCATCTCCTTCCGATAAAGATGTTATAGCAAACTCGGGTTTTGATGACGTGCAAGGTAGTTTCAGAAGCCAAACTCCCAAGCTGCAATTTGATCCGAATCTTCCTAATGGGGTTTTGAATTTCGCCATTGTAACCATGAATCACAGTATTGGTGCTGGTGAGCTTATTTGGGGGAACTCCCAATTCTTGTAATGTTGTGACGGAAATAAGATTAAGAGGTGACCCTAGATCTACTTGCACCCTGGGAATTGGCACTTCTTTGATGTATGCTATGAAATATGAAGGCCTTGTATGATTGGTGTTGCCGAGCAACATATCGTCCTTAGAGAATTAGATAGTAGCTTTAAAAGCGTTCTGTATGGAGTAACAGTCTTCACATTGCTTCTGAGGTCTTTTGGATTTAGCTACTTGATGCTTCTTCTCTATTTGATGCACTTGGGCCATATGCACTCGATTATTAGAATCCAGTGCTTGCAAGTCTTTGATGAAACCGTCTCGAGTTTCTTTTGACATCTACAATAGATCGAGAATGTGTAATCGTGTAGGTATGTGCTTAAGATGTTCTATAAGGTCATACTTAAATGGATTTATCGGCCTTTCATCAACATCGGCATTTACCTTCTTAGCATTTTCATTTTGTCATGTGGGGACTACAAGTGAAGGAGAAGCAGGAGGAAGAGTAGAATGAGTCGGTGCGGAAGGTTTATCATAGTTGACTTTATAATTCCTTCTGAGCCATTTCCAGTGCTTCTTTGGATAGCCAGAAAATCTTCTTGCTGGGAGAAGAGATTTGTCATTCCTTCAGCTACGCCTTCCACATCGACAGATGCAGAGGATGTAGTGGTTTCTTATTTCATACCAGCGGCCACATGGCAAGACGTCACCTCGGGTTCACTCTCAGAGTCTGTCGGTGCATTATCCAAGGTGATAATCTCGTGTGTTCTTGTGATGAATGAATCCGATGAACTAATTGGCACAACGTCAAGAGTTTTTTCAAACTCTGCACGATGATTTCCATTAGATCCTGAAGATGTGTTGCTGATCATGATAACCGGCACATCCTCTGGTAGATTGGTCAGGTGATCATCCTTGGTTACTGATGTGGGATCGCCAGGCTAGTGGTGTCCTTCATTGTAGGTGCATTTGCAGGTGCCTAACAACGGGATTCATCATCACCTACAATTGGTAGAGGATTTGGATGAATTTCCGGAGGTACCGGGAATGAAGGAGGGTCCACCAGCCTGTCACCAGGTTCAGGGAGTCTTGGATTGTAGATTTGAACTTCTATTTCTGGAATATTCTCTTGATAGCAGAAGGATTCAGTGATGAAATCACTTTTATTCAATACCTCATCTAAAAGGTAATCTTCTTTATCAGGATCAGACTCCAGATCATTTTCCTGGTGGTCATCATCCATGGATGACAGCATTGTAAGGGGGATCCATTCGCGATCTGAGTCCTTCGAATGTGAAGGTGGAGAGCGTTTCAATTTAGAGATTCACTTGCAATTTGAAATCTGTAACTCATTTTCTTCTTCGGTGAGAGGGAGGAGGAAGTCTGCCAAAGTAATAGGTCTTCTTATTCGGCTCTAGGAAAATGTTGTCTCTAAACTGTCTTTCACGCGATTCACGATTGAAAGACATGCACTAGAAAATTCTTAAGTGTCGTTTTACTTTAAATTGTGTTTCGTGCAAATCCGGGCTCAATAACTAATCTCGTGGGGTTCTGATCCATTTCAGAGTGAAACTCGTATTTCGTGCAATCGATAGCCAATATTTGGATGACAAAGCGGGCTAGATGATTCCAGGGCATGTTAGGGTTTAATGCTCTAAAATTGTACTCTGAAATGTGTTTCAAACGATTATTGCTGAAATGTAATTATTTTCGAGAAAAAAAAGAGAGAAGGAAAAAGAGTGAGTAAGATTGATCTAATTCCAGACCAAAAAGAAACCATCATAGGTTAACAAGGAAAAGAGAAGCAAGGAAACTAATTTGAAACTTAGGCATCAAAGGAACAACAAATCACACACAAAAGAACCAAACAAGATTGAGAGCATATTATTTAGCCTAGAACAAAAAGAAGAAGAGAGAGGAGGCTTACTTGGAAGCAAATAAGAGCCCAAAAACCCTGAAATTTGGAGTCTGGTAGAGCAAAAGGTGTAGGAAATTCGTAGGCTGCATTCTCTTATATAGGATGGTGTTCCAATTCGAAAAGAAAACAAAGAGACTTCGAAGAGTCACTTGTGCATGCACATAGTGGTGCCCAAGTCACCACTTTCCATATTTATCACTTACAGAACCGCCTCACAGCTCGCCTCAAAGCGCGTGCGAAACCAAGTGGGAAAATCCACAGGACTAATGTTTTCTTTATATGTACCGATTATAAGCACTTAAGGGGCACACAATATAAGCAAACCCCCCCCCCCCCCCCCCCCCCCCCCCGCACACGCACACTAAGGCCTCCCTTAAGAGCTTAAAATCGGTACGGTGGCCATAATACCATCTTCTTCACAAATTGTGATGTTCGCCAACTCAAATCTTGACGTTGGTGGACGGAAACTGTATAACTCAGAACTCTCCATGATAAGCACAAAAAGGATGATTGAATTTGTCTTAGGTTCTCACCAAAGCTTGGGTGATGACTAAGATCCCTAGAGAGTGACGGTTATTCCGGTGACCATTCTCCGTTGTTCTAGCTTTTTCGATGCATACCCGGGTTTCAAAATCAAACATCTTTTCAAAATGCATCTCACTCTCACATGCACTAACGCGATTGCTTGAACTATGTTTGTAATTGCCTTCAAGATCCCCATTATTGCTAGTTAGTTTCAATTATGCCTTGAGCATTCAACTGTGGATGAAATATAAAAGACGTTATATATAACAATTTGAACCAAACTCTATTGCAAGGACAAATGAAATTCTAATAGTGACTTAGCCAATCAAAAGGTCGACTTCTGATTTAGACAACCGGGACACAACTCCCATAATCATCTCAAATCAAACAACCAGGGCACAATTCCCAACCAGCCAAGTGGCAAGACCACGGGCACCAAGGTACAAATCTCAGCTTTTCAATCTCAAATCAGTAGTGTAACTTCTTGTTCTTTTTCTTGAATCAGGATCAATCCTAAAAAAGTGAACCTCGCCCTTAAAGTGAATTTGCATTTGCATAAATTAATAGGTGGTCACTCTCGTGAGCTCAAAAGCTAAGTGAGTAATGAGTGGTGTGTTTAATTTCTTTGAAGCACAACCCTCCACATGCTGTTCTCCAAAGAGGGCCATACTGTACACACCTCATTTGGTCCCCTATAATAGCCTTAAATATTTGTCGTAAGTAGCAATGCCCCCCATTTCACCCATAATTAAATAATTAATGGCATAAATCATATTAATTAATAACGATGAAGATGCTCATTGATAATTCTAGATTTAGTTTAACAATTTCTAGAAATTCGTGAGAGAGAAGCCGAATCGCATCAAGATCTCGAGTCCGACCCACTACTCACATGAAGAGCGGACCACAACACTATTCAAACGTTTTATGGACCTCTTAGGGCAAATTCAGGTTGATACTAGAGGGATTACGCTTAATTTGCCTAAGTACGATACGTTTAACATGGGTTAGGAGGTTAGAATCATTGACTAAAAAATTTATCCCTTTTCTCGACCTCTGATCATTATGTTGTATGAACCAGCAGATTCTACGTTTTGAGAGTTTTCCGACGATATGTAGAAATTCCAAATCCGACAAACAGATCATAAGATATGACCATCGGAAGTTTGCCTTGGGACCCGCTAAAAATCCACTGTGGTGGCGCCCATGTGGTAAAAAACCCACTTGGGCACCCCACAAATGAGCCCAGGTCTCCCAGTCCCCTGAAAATGTACATAGGTGCCCCCGTAGGTGCGCCTAACCCTACTTTTCACAATTTCGGCTTGAAGTCAATTGATGGCTCATGTACTCAATACCCTACAATTCCTCAAATGGAGGGGCCAACCCATATAGCTAAAAAATGATCCTATCCGTATATCCGTGACCACTTAATGATTAGCTTGCACTGTTACACATGTGGAAACCAAGATTATCAATATTATCAGTGACTGATTATGGGTCAATTGTGGACGTAACTAATAATAGGTACTGATTACTATAAGTTATACCATAATTGGGGACCTGATTAATCACAAGGACGAGGCCAGACTGTGTCTCTAAGGCCCAATCTTAATATGGGCTGGGTAATTAATTGTGCAGAGTTCTTCACCTTATAAACTTGAATTACTGGCTGGGAAATTAATTGTGTCTATAATACCCATAGAAGAACTCAAATAATAAGGTGATCTTAATTTAACTTGCTCATCTTAATTTGATGAACTTAAAATAGTTATGCACTTAACAACTCAGATTTATTAATTGTTAACATATTATTTTAATGTATTTAATTGTGAGTCACAACTTATCAACGTTACCGTGGGTAATTGTATCAAGTTGATACCATTAATCAAGTTATGTAAACTTGAATATAAAACTAAATTTTTAAATAATTAAAAATTTCAAATTTTTAATAGACTGGATAGAGTGGGTTAGTAATTGATCTTTCCATTACTGAAAAAGTAGAATAGAGAGAGTTGTAGACATATGACTTTCCTCTGAACATGAAAATTGATCCGGATTTAATGCTGAAATTTTGTTAAACTTACTGAAAAAAAAAAAAGAAAGACACATTAAAGAGATGTGCAAAATTGATATGAACATTTTGTGATGTGTTCATATCCTCAAAGAGCATGTTAAGATTAGGAATTTATTTTCTAATCGATCATGGAGTAATAAATACTTGCAAATCCCCGATTGATGTCTTACACCTTAAATAGTAGTTATACTGTAACTTAGTTAGAAAGTTAGTTTTTAAGAGAACTTAGCTTCTACAGTAATATTAAATAATTTACTTCTACAGTGAAATACTACTAAATTAGAATATTTTTTAATACATTAAATAATTTAATATTAGACTAGATATTAAAATAATTTAATTTTAATATTTAATTAGTAAACTATCCGGGACTTCATAGAAAACTGTTTAGACACCTTATATTTAGTGATGACAAAATGCTCTCCAAGTCAAAAGAGATGGTGGAGCTCCGTGGATCAAACAAATCACTTAACTTTCACATGTAACACATCTCCGGTTCTCTTTTACCCCTTTTTTTTTTATAATAGATTTGATCCAATTAATAAGAGAGTCTAATGGGTCCGGCAAATTAAGGCCCATACCCATTATGAACTGGATTGAGCACATCTCCACGGGTCAAGCTCCTGACACAAATATAAATCCTTTGAGTGGCACTTTGCGTGGTGATCGAGACTGCTGCATCACCGCGGGGCACAGTTTGTATTAAAGCTTATACACAAACGTTCTTAAACTCCCAAGCTTTTCATTTAATTTAATTTAGAAATGAGTTGGCCACGGGATTTGTCCCTTAAGCTAACCATGATTATACCTCTTCAATGCTCTTGCAGACCACTGAAGTCCGGTCCCGCCGCATAAACTACAACTGTCTATGAGCTCTAAACTTCCATCGAACGAAGAAAGGGCACGATCGTTATTTTAAAAATCTTGGGGTACTCCTGACAACTTGCTTCGTCTATATTTTATTACTGAAATTTCTTTAAATTTTCGTTCCATGCTTATGTTTAAGAAATAGACAAATTTATTTTGTGAAATCCAACTTTGAAGAAATCAATTATTGCCGGTGGAAAAAAAATATCATGTTAGTATCTTTCTCTCCTTTTGTTTTGCATGAATTCTATCATGTTAGTAGCTCTCTCTCAAAACTTCATTTTTGTTTCATTGATTCCGAATCTGTTCATAATCTGCTAATTTATATTATGAGATTCTTGGATTTAATGCCTTTACAAATAATTTGGTACTTGGCGTAACTGCAAGCCTGTGATTAATTACAAACTTAACCATGATATTAGGCACACTGTTTTATGTTTTGAAATTCTTGGATTTATTGTCGTTAAAAATTCGCACAAATTAATGAATTGGGTACTTGGAGTAACTACAAGCCGTGATTATTTATAGACCCAAGCATGACATTAGGCCCACTAATAATGATATAAAGCTTATGTTTAAATTTTTTTTTTATATTTCTTAGAGTGCATTATTTAAAATCCATTCAAGCTTAAGTTTATGAAATATAAAATTTGATTTTATGGACTCTAAAAAATTAGCTCACGATCTCATCCCAATTTGAAGTTTAGGTTGCTAAATGATTACTATTGATAGACCAAAATTGACATAGGATTTAGTGCCTTTCCAGATTAAACAACTCAAGAGATTGGGTAGTGGGTCTAGCTACAAGCCTAAGATTAATTAGATACCCGAGCATGATATTAGGCCCCGTAATTTGAATTTAGAGATTCTTAGATTTAGTGCCATTTCAAATAAAACAACTTAAGGAATTCGGTACTGGGTCTAAATGCAGGCTTGTGATTAATTAGAGACCCAGGCATTATATTAGGACAGCTCATTTAATTATGGGTTTTAGTAAGAATTTATGATGAATACACCGTATTAATAGTATTAAATTATGAATGCTAAAATATCTTAGATCGAGACATGGCTCTGAACATGATATTGATTATATCCTTTGAATTATATTGATTATATCTTAAATTGATAATGATGAATACTGTTTCTAAGCATATGCAATTTGATATCAACGTTAATGTAAAAATGAATTCAAACCCCTGCAAATTGAACTCGCAACAAATTCAATGGTCCGTGCATCGCACGGGGTTTTGCTAGTTCTTTCCTATGGGAAAGTTGCATGTAAACGTTTCCATCCCACATTTATCATTTGAATCTTTATATGTTTTATTTTCTTTGGAATCTTTTCTTTGATAAATTTCTTAGTTGGCTCTCTAAAAAAGAACAAAAAGTGACTCTTACAAAGTTTGAGATCAATTCATATATGTTAGGATTATCCAAATAACTTCACATTTAGACCTCATTATTATATTGGACATGAGGATTAAAATTTGGCGGTTAGGATTGGTGAATTTGTAGAGTTACTTATTGGATGGATAAGTTGCTACATAGGTAGATGATGGGGATTGAGCGTGGTATTGAAATCACTCAGTCAACACCGTTTTAAAATTGTGGCCTATCAGTGATAATGACCACTGTAAATGCAGTTTCAATCATTTGATAGTGGCACGCATATGGGCCCTATAAAAGAAAGTTATGGACTTATTGTGGTGCTATGTGAATTATTCGGGCCATCCACTTTTTTGGCACCATGATGAATATAGGCCAAAACAGTTCTCATCCCACCATATGGACTTCAAATTAGGTCCAAACCAATTTTTAAAAATCCTAGATCATGTCATTGAGTGAAACCTAGTTAAACCTACATCAGTTTCCTAGATTGTCTAAAACTGCAACTAAAACCCTTCAAGTCTTTATTACCAGAAAAAGAACTAAACCCTTTAAATGGTTAAGAACCACTCAAAATGATCTAACCAATATGAACTTTATATTTTGACCACTTTTAAATGAACTCAATACTATTTTCTTTAAAATTATGCGATCTTGGTTAGGCCTAGCTGAGCCACCAGTTGAACGGATTTAGACTATTCATTTAGAGCATGTTTGTGTACACACCATTTCCACGGAAAAGAAAAATTGTTACGTCAGCAAATTCTATAGAAATTAAAACCTCGAAAAAGGATTTCCGCGAATAAACTATCGGTTTATTGGTAATTCATACCACCAAATGACCATCCCCTCGATCTTCCTCTTGGAAATGAGGAGGTGGCTCCTCACGCATAGTGACTCTTCCAACACCATAAGCTATAATTGTGAATCGTTATAATGGCTTTTGGAACAATTTCAAACTGTAAAAACTGATCCAAAAATGGGTGTTCCTAATTTTTTTTAGAATAGTTTACGATTGTTCCAAAAAATCATTCACATGTGATTGCAATAGCCAACAAGTACAACACAAGATTATTATGGAAAACTAATTTTTCGTTTTAGCCCAAATTATTTCCAATAAAATGAACCCCTCAATCCTAGATGGGAAATAATTTGCGCTAAAATGAAAAATCAATTCCAACTTTTTCTTTGTTAATATGATAAAAGCCCTGGTGAAAAACTACACCCGATGAAAATCGGATCCAAAGGTGTCCTAATAAATGAACGTTTGAACATTTGAATTAAACCTATCGACCCCATGTCGCCTTCAATCCTCAATTCAAATCTTACCCAATCCTCAATTCAAATCTAACCCAGACCCCTATGACGATGAGGTGATTACAGTGATAGTGGTTGGCCCATATAATCCGCTTCACACCCTCTCACGAATTGTAACGAGGCCCATTCGCCCAAACTGCATTATTATCGCATTGATGGGATGAAACAGTATCACCGTGATTCAACGAAATAGGAGACCCTGATCGACTTGGTTGTCGTGAGTCCATCTCAAAATGAAATCCGAATCTCAATGAAGGCCACCCGTGGCATATTTACTCATTTATCAGTACAACTGTGCTTTCCTCCAATTTCACTCTTGCAGCCTGTCAAACATATTTAGCAACATCTCCACTCAGGATTTCTGAATCTGGATAACCAAACTCTGAAGCTGGTCCCTCTGTTCAATATCCACAGCCAGAGCACCACACCACTACATCTAAACAGATAAAAGTGATCCGGAGCACCTTGTACTCTTTTAGAAAATTTACTTTAATAGTGAGATGAAGTGAGCGGTCATTTTAAGAGATAATAAAAGAAAATCGGTCAAATAAAAAATATGGTATTTCAAAAGACACCTCTACTTTTTAATAAAAAAAAGAGTCAAGATTACTTTCCTACGTCACTGGATGACAAAAGGTTATTTTTTTTTAATGTCGAAAATCTAAGTTATCATTTCACTAATTGATGGAAAGCCATCATTTTTTTTTATTTGACCCCTATTATTTTCTTACCTCTTAATTTGACTCTTCAAGCTTACTTAACTTTACTAGTGAAGTTACCAAACATGCAAAGAGTTTATATAAATAAATATATATATATATATGGGCCCTCCTCTCCTTAACTTGAGCTGACGGAGGAATCTGTCCGCTTAAGCTTGTGGGGCCCACTTGGGGATGGGGCTGGGGTTTTTGCAGATCTGTGTGTACCCTTCATATGGATAGAAAATCATCCCAACTAGATCATCCTAACCTTATCATCTAGGGCCCACAAATTCAGTCCATTCAAATGGGGTTTGCAGTCGATCCACCGATCCGGTCCATTCGGATCTATCCGAACTTGGGTCCATGTGATAAATGGCAGAGCTATACAGCGTCCGGGTGTTTTTAAGGAGAAAATGCCCCTCCTAATTAGGCCCACTCAGATGTATGAAGATTATGGAAGTCCATTGGATATGGAAAGAGATCCACATGAGGCATAACTATATGTAAAATCTTTAGTCCATAAGATCATCCCAACCTTTTGATCCATGATCCTAAAATTGAATGGTTTAGATGGATCATTTTATCATGATTTCAATCTAACTATGATGAAAAGTTGAAAGAGTGTCAAACTTGGACTTGTGACTATTCATGTTGGGGTTGTCTGTGTAAAAAGACTAGATTTACTCAATATAGGCCCCATGACCCGGGGGGGGGGGGGGGGGGGGTGGGTGGGGGGTGAATTCATTATATATATAAGGGCATGTTTGTGTAGTGGCATCGGCAAATTCTATGGTTTTTAAATACCTCAAAAAAGATTTTCTGAAGAAGTTAGAAATTCATGTTTAGTGCGAAAAGTTTTTTCTCAATGAATTGGTGCTAATGTTGTTTGGTGTAGCTACGGATTTCTTTCTTGACATGAAAAACGAGTTTTTCGCAGATAAGTACATCCTTTTTTGCAGAAATGGGCTACACAAACGTGCCCTAAAGTAGCTGTAGGTTCTTTAGATATTCATGTCACTCACGCTACCAATTGAAATCTGAACTGTTCAAAACTAGGGTTGTAACGGTTTGGTTAACCAGTCAATTTGGGAAAACCGTTAACCAAACTGTAACCGCGGTTTTCTGTCTTTTAAAACTGTAACCGTATCCACAAAAACCGTGTAAAACTATAACTGCGGTTAACCATATTAAACGGTTCAGTTACGGTTAATAACCATGGAATGCCTTCCTCACATAAAGGAATAAATGTGAATGATTGAAGGTAAAATGACACATAAGGAGCAATTGAATAAAAATCCCATTGATCGGTAATCTTTATTATACGGTTAACCGTACGGTTACGGCTCCTTATTTTTTCTTTTATTTGTAAACAGTACGGTTAACCGAACCGTATTATATGGTTCAGTTAATAACCGTAAATTATTATGGAAAACCGTAACCGAACCGAATCGTGCGATTTTTTTATTTTATTAACCGTAACCGAACCGTGAAATACGGTTATTAACTGCGGTTCGGTTGGGGTCGGTCCGGTTAGACGGTTTTCCGATTTTTTTTTACACCTCTGTTCAAAACAAAACATCTATAAATGTAGGTGATGAAAAATGTGAAAATGAATATAAATCAGTGAATCCAACGGTAGAAAAAACTAGAATGCAAGTAAATTTTGATGACATTAGGGAGTTTATTTTGTATTAGGGAGTTTATTTTGTAATATTTTGGTTTGAATAAATGGGCTCCACAGTAGGTTCCACTCGTTTTTTAACTCTGAAAATTTGTCGTCACTGGCAGCTGGTTGGAAATCCAGCCACTCCTATTTTTGCCTCATACAGTCATACTCTTCCGTTTTAAACCCACTCCTTTCTCTCTCTCTGCAACAGAGGCAGGCAGGGGAGAGAGAAAGAGAAGGAGGAGTGAAGGAGGAGAGAAGTAAAAGTAAAATGGAGTCTCCATTCAAGTCTGATATTCTGAAAGGGAAAGTTGCCCTTTTGACTGGGGGAGGTTCAGGAATCGGATTCGAGCTTGCAACCCAGTTCGGAAAACATGGCGCTGCTGCTGTTGCTATCATGGGCCGCCGCAAGGAAGTTCTTGATTCCGCTGTATCTGTCCTCCAATCTCATGGGATTCAGGTCAGTTTCTCTTCTTTCCTTCTTCATTCAATTACAATTTTCTCTTTTCCAATCTTATAAAAAATCGTTTTTTCTCCTTTTTTTTTTTTTTTTTGAAATTTTCAATGTTTCTCAATTGGGTTTGTTTTGTTGTGTGGTATGGTTTTAGAATCTTATCAGAATCTCTTTTTTGTTATTGGATTCCAAGTACTTTTTTTTTTTTTTTGATATTTCTGAATTGGGTTTGTTTTGTTTAATGGAACGGTTGTAGAATCTTTGGGGATGTTTGTATGTGACAGTTTTCCACTGCATTTTATTACTTGCGGTTGGGGATTTCCATTTGGGGAAAATGGAAATTGAAAACTTGGTTTTGATGATTTATTTTTCTGCACTAAAATGTGTTTGAACCTTTGAGTTCTAGAAAACTTATTGAAAAAATTGTGGAAAATTCTTTCACCTGAGTAAATGAAGACTGCTAGAGTGTTACCAATTAACAATTAAAATTGTTCTTTGAAACAGTTTTTGGTTTCTAAAGAAAATGCTCTATGCAAACATACCCTGAATTTCTCTGTGTTTTTGGCGTTGAAACTAATAGCTTAATCAAATCTGTCCTGCGCTTTTTTCCTGTTTCCTTTTTTCTTTTTTCAAGATGGATTGTATTACCCTCTCATTAGGTTAGTTTTGGTACATGGGTATTGCTTCCATTGAATTTTTATTTTCTTCTTTCTTATTTTTTTGTATTGCATTTTAGGTGTAGACTGTTCTTTTGTTCTTCTTATATCTGTGTTCTTCTCTCTCTTTCTCTCTCTCTCTCTCTCTTGCATTTATTTCCTACTCTAATGTAAGATTGAGCT
The DNA here is from genome assembly GCA_028538565.1 of Umbellularia californica. Taxonomy (NCBI): domain Eukaryota; kingdom Viridiplantae; phylum Streptophyta; class Magnoliopsida; order Laurales; family Lauraceae; genus Umbellularia; species Umbellularia californica. The sequence goes on along the minus strand of JAPQWN010000012.1, from coordinate 34,797,247 downwards.
ATTCTTTATGATCTGTGAATTATATGATTAAAAATGCAAAACTCAGTTAAAAGTATAGATAGTACATAGATTAGCATTACACAAATACAAGTATGGGTACGAAGCCTAAGCCTAATATCATTTTTAGTAAGCTGTCATGTTTTGATCACCAAACACATCCCTGATCTATTGAGGTAGCATTGGTGAGGCCCAATTTGATATTTTGACTTGAAGGAGCCTTCCATTTGTTGCCTGTTTTGATTTGCATATAATGATAGCAACTTCTCATCTCAGTCTTGGAGAAGACTGTAGCGATAGCTAACATATCAAACATGTCGTCTATCTGCTGTATCAGATTATCTAAAGTTGACCCTTCACGGTTATCTTGTTAATGGTGTCATTGTTGATACATGCATGCTTTTGTTCTTTTGTGTGAGCAAAACTTGAACATCCCATGGCTCCATACTCTTGAATAAGTTTCTAAAGTAGTTCATCAACTCTTGTTTTCTACTTAGCATGCTCTGTGGGATTGCCGTGGTAAGTGATTGAATTTGATGGAACTGATCCATGCAGTAAATCAAAGACCATATACATATTGCAAGTTTATTGTGATGCGGACTGCGGATCGAGATGCGGGGCAGGTAGGCTAGAGATGGAGATGGGGGATAGGATAGAGATGAAGATGGTGTGGGGTAGGTTAGGCTTTTGCCTAAAAAATGGCCTCATGTCAAACTCCCTAGTCCCTATCACATGTTAGGAAGAGATCTCGGAGAGAACTTGAAGAACTTGGGGGAAGATCCCAAATACTCCAATAGTCATCACCATAATCTCTTTTAAAGTTCTAAAGAGGCATTGATCTAATTTGGACCATCCAGACAAATTGATGGTTAGGATTAAAACATCTAAAATTAAAACCTAATCCACTAAAATAAGCCTTGAAACAAAATAAAACAGAAACTAAAAGGGCTTGAAATAAAATAAAACAGAAACTAAAAGGGCTGGTTGGTGAGCTGGGCCCAAAGGACCCGACCACCCATGGGAACCATGGTCGCATCAATGAGTTGGTAAAAATTAAATGTTGTAGATTGTGATACATGTCCAAAGACATCATTATATCTCATCTTTAGTAATTGCTATAAAATAAAGGCAACCAAATTTTGGCGGAAGGTGGGTCATGACGAAGTTAAACTAGTCCAACTGACAAGGAAAGGTATTGGAATGAGGGTCCAAATGACTGATGTCTGTGAACATTTTAGGAGTAAATGCTATGCAGTTTTCTCAGAATTTTCCAGGAATGAGACACTGTGGATTTATTTAGTAAATTAGGCTCTTAAGGAATGCCTTTGTAGGCAGGTGGTTTTGAAAATCATGTCGAACAGAAAAAAATGATTTTTCTAAAGGATTGGTTTCCACAGTTTAGATCTATTAGGATGTGGCATGAGGATATGTGGAGAAATAACTTATGGTTATCTTTAAGACTACACATCCTGAGTTGGATCTGGACCAGCATTTTATATCGAGCCACCTAGAGGAATTACGATAATTTGAGTTATTTCCACATGAATTTTGTACTTATATTTTTAATATCTTGTTAAGAGAAATTTTGGGAGGAGAGGGATGATTTAATACAAGAAGTTCCAACTAGTGGAAAGATTTTTCTAGGAGGGGACTTAAATGGGCATGTAGGAAAGGATAGTAGAGTGTAGTAGAGTGTATGCAGAACAATGGTTTGGAGAAAGGAATGAGTTAGGCAAGCAATGATTTTCAAGAGATCAATCCGCTTTCTTCATCTTTTTGAGTGAGCTTTCAGCATGTGGGAAGGACAAGTGGTTGGCAGATGCTTTAGGCAAGCAAAGGTTGGAAAGGGTTACTTCTTTTATTTCCCGTGCTTGGGTTTGCATTTAGTATAATGCTCTTATACTTATGCCTTTTGTGTGGCTGTAGGCATATCTATGTCTATTTCATACTCTATTATTTTTTTAATAAAATCTTACTTGTTACTGATGAAAAAGATGCTCTTATGTCAAACATAATAAAAATTCTCTTTCATGCCAATATTGAACGATCTTCATTAAAAATTATGTAATTATGGTGCCACTATTGGTTGAAGATTTCTTAACGGCTCATATTCCATTCAGTAATCATTTAATCATTTCTTAAAATCCTAAGTCAGAGGAGATCCACTTTGGCTATTCCATTACTCTATCCTTCTAGGTTCCTAGCAAGTGCATTCTTTATTCAGATTCCTAGCTAAATTTGGAAACACCATCTTGCAAGGTCATACAATACCAGCCATCTTAATCTCTAGGGTTACAAAAGTTCATATTAATTTATTATGATTGTGTTCTCTGGTCATCATTGTGTCCTTGATTCACCTTGAAACAACAAACCAATAAAAGCACTCAATCTCACAATGTAGGCTAGTTAAATGCTTAAGTGACAGATAATAACCCATCTTTCCATGATCAAACTTTCTAACCTTTGTCTAGTGAAACTTGATCCTTTATTCCCTTGTGATTTAGGGTTCTCTGTATTTCCTTTTTCTGCATCTTTTCCTCACTGCAGTGCCAAATTCTTTTCTCGTGGTTTAAACCCTTGTTTCTTGGTAGGATTTGGAAGATTCAAATTCATCACCCTAAAATTGAAGGACGAGACATTTAAAAGTGGCTAGATTTAGATTGTCTAGTGTTCCAAGTGTAAATTTGCTTACAAAATCATTTCATGTTATAAGAATATGCCTTGGTTTAGTATATAAAGGATTTGAGTAAAATCAATGAGAATGAAATTGGTGTTTGCTTTTGTTTTGTTCCAGGCAATCGGGTTTCAGGGTGATGTTCGCAAGAAGGAAGATGCAGCCAGAGTTGTGGATTCAACTGTTGAACATTTTGGCAGACTTGACATCCTTGTGAATGGTGCAGCTGGCAATTTTCTTGTTCCATCAGAGGACCTATCTCCTAAGGGGTTTCGAACAGGTTATGTATCATCAAGCTAGGTGGAGATGGTTATCATGATATACATTTGACACTGCTCATCTTAAAACTTCTGGCATTATAATATACATGCTGAGGTAGTGAATGTCCAATCTCCTTTTAAGACTTGTGTCATTTGAAACTTTCCACTTTCCTGTCCCCATCTTGAAGCAACATTCTTGACATACTTTGATACAATTGTCACGATGCCCGGTTACATACACAGATAAGGATGTGGGTACGGGGTGCAGGGACATGACACGTAACTACCTGAAATCTAGGACACAGATATGGTTGGCCCATCTGATTCTTTATAACATATGAAAATTTCTTAGCATAGAAAAGAAAAAGTACCAAATACAGTTGGATACCACTTAAATTGTATTCGACATGTATCCATTCAATATCTATTACAGATATTGACTTGAACTACAAACTATTGCCACCCTAAGCAAAATATGGCTGTTCTTTTTTTTTTTTTTTCGTCTTTCGAATTGTCCGCTTGAACAAGCCTAATCACGCAATATAATATACCAGTGCTTTGAATTGTCCTACTTGGAGCTGTCCAAATGATCTTAAATATTTTATCTAAATATCTGTTGCTCCCTATCATTTGCTTTTGCAGTCATAGACATAGATTCTGTGGGCACATTCACAATGTGCCATGCAGCATTCAAATATCTGAAGAAAGGAGCGCCAGGGAGGGGACCTTCTAGCGGTGGAGTAATTTTGAATATAAGTGCTACTTTGCACTATACAGCATCTTGGTATCAAATTCATGCATCTGCTGCCAAGGTTTGTCAGCATATCATGTTCATTGTGTCATCATCACCACCATCATCCAAGCCTTGTCCCCACTATGTTGGGGTCTGCTATCATGTTCATTTATGTGGAATTATTTTCTGTGGGTTGTTCTCCATGCTGACATTACTTTCCTTTCAACAGGCAGCTGTTGATAGCATTACTAGGTCCCTTGCGCTAGAATGGGGGACTGATTATGATATAAGGGTTAATGGGATTGCACCAGGACCCATTGCAGACACTACTGGGATGAGTAAGCTTGTACCACATGAGACAAAGGGCGAAGCCAGAGAGTCCATGCCTCTGTACAAACTGGGAGAAAAATGGGACTGTGCAATGGCTGCCCTCTACCTTGCATCAGACGCAGGTGGGTGACTTTATTTCTATTGAAGATCAGAGTTATTGTTTCTTCAACTGCTTGGTGATACTCCTCTCTGTCTCTGTGTGTGTGTGTGTGTGTGTGTGTGTGTGTCTATATATATATATATATATATATATCAAGGCTCTCCTAAGCTGAAGCTTAGGATAGAATTCCGTAAGCTCACTCTTGTGGGCCCCACCCTTGGTCCATCCAAATGGACCAAACACACGACCCCCTGAATTGCACATGATCGCCAACTTTCGGTCAGATTCGAATTTACTGGACCGTTGAATCAACTGTGTACTGATCCAAGTGGACTGTTGACCATTAAACTTTTGGGGCCTAGATGGAGATGATAGACCACGGTTGGGGGTGATTTTTTTGCAAAGAGGAGGGTCCCAAGGAGTCCTTTAAATCCCCCCATCCACACCCCCATGTGGGTCCCAGGTGGGCCCCACCACAAACTTGAGGTCACCTCAACTCACCTTATCCTAAGCTGCAGCTTCGGAGAGCTGGCCCATATATATATGTATATATAGGGAGATGCTCCTATGAGAGATATCTCTCACCTTATATGAGAGATAGGAGTGGGGGCCCTCACATTTAAGTTGTTGGCATTGGATATGGATGTGAGTGCCCCCAACTTAAATGTGATTGCATGTCTCCTATGTAGGGTCCACTTGTGCGCAATCCAATCTTACATGACCTGACAAAAGGGAAGGCCCAATTGATTGGAAAAGCCGATTCCAATCCCTTATCAAGTAGTAGTAGAAAGCTTACCCTAAATGCAATCCTCCACTTGAATAACCTTCAATCCTTTGGAGAAAACATTCTCGATTTGATAGGAGAAAGAAGATCACATTTGCAACAATTCAATTTTATTGAGGAGAGATTAATAAAAAAAACTTGGGTTGGAAGTTCCACAGCTATGTTTTAATATTCTTTCTCATATAAAAAATCACCCTAAAGAATTATATCTAAACAATATAGTCCAAATACCACAATAATGTCCTTATTACAATGCATTACTTAACTAAAATAGAAAGTGCACTTAGATCTTTGTCCCCTTTATTTGATCAAATCGATCCAGATAATCAATTGCTCTATCTGTCACAATTCCATATGGATTTTATCCATAAGCTCTTGCATCACATTCTCCCAAACTTTATTGTCATTCTACATGTATCCACTGTTGAATTGAATGTTGTCATTAAATGTACACTATCATTGGACCTAGCGGGCTGAGAATGATTTGATGGGGACCAAATTTGGTGTACCCCTAGTCCACCCTCATGCTTTCCTATCTGCTCTTATCCACATCACGTGTATTGAGTTGCACAGGTGTGCTGATTCATGCACTTGATCTGGCACATAGCTGATATATATATATATATATGAGAAATTCTCAAAAAATCCCCTATCTAATAGCCAATGATTTGTTAGTATTTTAAGACAATATAAAAAGATCCACCTTTGTAGGAGAATGTTTAGGAGAGAATGGATTAGTGTATCATTGATGACACGTGTCACACTTTCATTGGCTCAAAGAGTGGCTTTTTTTTTTTTTTTTTGGTGAAAAACGCCTAGGGAGTTTTGTAGCGTACCTCTCTCTCTCTCTTTCTATATAGATATATAGGGAGATGCTCCTATGAGAGCATCTCTCACCTTATTATGAGAGATAAGGATATGGATGTGAGGGCCCCCACCTTATCTCTCATAGTAAGGTGAGATGTTCTCATGAGAGCATCTCCCATATATATATATACACATGTATATGTATATATACATGTGTGTGTGTGTGTAGTAGTGCGCGTGTGCGTTTAAGATGATAAGGTCATGAGATCATGCCCACAATGGACTATCCAGGATGAGGCCTTTCAAAATTCAATCCACCGTCACCCACCACACACAGCCACCTACCCAGTGATGATACCATAGAATGTGTAGAACACGCCAATTTTTCCTCTTGCATGTACAACTGTTTCGGTCTATGATTAATACCATCCATAGTTCGTTTTGAAGACTAGAACATGGAAAGACTGATGTTAACTTGTTGAAAGAAACTGAAATCTGGGTGACTTCCTCTTTTCCTCGTTTTAGAGGCTATCTAATAATTTATAGATTTCAGATTGTATTGAACATCTGAACCTACTCTGCTAGAAAGTTGATGTGATTTCAAGGTTGTCTAGATCTAAATGACCCTAGATTGGCTTGGGCATGTTTCTTTACTAGAATTCTTAGCAGGAATTCGTCATGATGGGGTTTTTTAGACATGTTGTGACACCTTGTCCCCTGGCATTTTCAAATGCCGTGTTTGTTCACAAGCATTTCAAAATTCCAGCTTCCTAAAATGCTTATTTGTGCAAGCTTAAAAATATTGTTCTCTTGTTCCCAACTTATTAACTTATTACGTAGGTGTCATCATATGATTCAAACTTTGCATCACTTACAACTTTTTTCTCTGCTTATTATACATTTCTTAATTTTTTATATTCCTAGTCCTTTGCCAAACTTTGTAACGTCGTCTTTTCTCTCGAATGACTTCCGGAACCTCTACACCCCACCATCCATTTTTATCTTTCTTTTGTCATAGTGACTTTTCCCTTTCGACTTTCTAAGCACCTCTTTTACTACCATCCCCATACAGTTAGCTAGCCATTTGATTCTACATCACCGTAGTGCGCCCCCCACTCCCCACCACCCCCCCCCCCCACACACACACACAGAAAAAAAAAAAAAAAAAAAAGAGAAAGAAAAAAGAAAAAAAACCATCACCAACACACCAAAATAATTCCATGGAGTTTGTGTCATGACCTAGAATCCCAAATTTTGCATCTTGAATTTAAACCAGTGAGATAGGTCAAATCATTGCAGAAGATAATGACACAGAGAGGATTTACACAGACTTTCAGGTTTGGTAAACAAAGAGGATTCCTACCATTTATGGGATGTGTAATCCAATGGTTATAGTTTTTTTTACAAGTTTCTCAAAATCCATGAAAAATCAAGGGCTGAGCTTTCACCCCATCACCGTCCTTGGCTCTCTAGAGAATTTGAACGGTCCGGATCTTGCAAATGGGGTCCCCAAGAATAAAAAGTTGATATCTTAGAATCTGGACTTAGTCGCAAATATCTCAAAATCCATGAGGGATCAACGGCTGAAATTTGGTATAATATCTGTTTTGGACCTTCTTATCGTGATTAACGGTTTTGACCTTGATCGTGGGACCCAAAAGGTAGGCTTTCAAAGAAAACAAGGTTATCCCTACAGTACCTTATTGAATTGTAACAGCGCCTTCTTTGGTATCGTTGACTTGAAAATACTTTGGCCCATATGTTTTCTATAATTTTCTCATGATCCATGATGAATCACGCTACGAAATTTGACCCTATAGCCGATTTATTAGTCCTTTTGAAGAGACTGAATGGTTCTTATCTTTCAAACGGGGCCACAAAAGTCCAGAAATTGTGATCCAATGGTCTAGACTTTTTTTCCAAATATCTAAAAAATATATGAGGAATCAGATATTTGACCTCCTAGCCATTACGAACATTTTAAACATGATTAACGGTTCAAATCTTAATCAAGGTACCTAAAAACTAGGTTTCCAAAGAAAAAGCTGGTGCCCTATATGCTAGTGTCACGAGCACTGTCGCTCCACCTTTCTTCGAGCGCATGGATTTACAGAATCGGACGGGGGAGGGTTGAACCTTGCAAATATTCAGAAATGTGGAAGCGACGATTCCTTCCAATGATTTTTCATTGCAAATCAAACATAGATTTTTTGCGCTAGTGAGGAAAAGTGTGAGGATTCCTCCATGAAGACGTTTACCAAATGCACCCTTAGGGTTATTCCGGTTGGTGTCAAAGACAATTAGGAATTACCTAAATTTCAGAGCTTATCTAGTTATCAAAGAAATCTGCCCGTTGGGTCCTTTTTAACATGCAAGTGAATAACTGAAATTTATTGCAGTTGGAAGATTTAACTTGTAACTTTCTGCAGCTGATAACTTCCTCGTCCAATTTTGGAATTTGGCTAACTCTATGTTGGTTTCGTACTACTTGAGGAGAGGAAACCAACGAACTAATGAACTCTAAATTCTGGTATCATTTGACTCTAAAAAAAGTGGTCTAGAAGCTTGCAGCTCATGTAGGAAATTCCAGATTTTGCCTGTTTAAGAACCCATATTGTTCCAAAAACCCACATGGAATCAATCTGAATCAGAAATTATGGTTTCTAGGATATATCTAGTTTTTTTAAATCAAAAGAACTCAAAGAATGATATCACATACAAGAATACCTCATTAGAACTCAATTCTAAGATCATGACTTAGGGGTTCTTAGCAAATTTCACTATATGATTAAACAAATCGAATCAAGTAGAATCAATCATGAATCGTAAAAGGATAGTCAAATACACAATGATTCCAAAAACCCTAATTTCACCATGGATCCTTGAATCCATGGTGGATGACTAAGTTAGACCCTGTAATAGGTCATGGCCAACCCATAAGCTCTTCCCTTATTCATATTTTATGAATTTAGGGCATGTTGACATCATCCTGTTCGGTTTCGTGATATTTTACATATGAGATGATGAAACAAGAGGGAATCAAGGCCTTAGTCGATACCAATTGTTGGATTCAGATTTAGAACATAGTTAATAAGGCTTCAAATTCATCATACATAATTGAAATCATCAAAATCTAGCAAACCCTAAAGAGACCACGTGTGACCTCAAAATAAGTAAACGCAATCGATATGACTTCAAATGACGATAGGACGTGTGGTCTTTTAATGGTCGACCAATGAGGAAACCCCTATGGGACCCCATAAACAAGCCCTTGATTGCATATTTGGTGCCCTCCTTTGATTTGGTATGCATCTCCATTAGGGCATGTTTGGTAACCTTGCTTGCCGCGGATTCCTTAGAATTTTCCTTGTTACCGAGTAAAATCTGCATTTGGTAAACTGAAGAAAATCATTGAGAGGAAGTCTAGATTCCATGTTTCCAGTTTTTTTACTAATCTGACCTCCCCACATCAGATTTTGCAAGTCATTGCAATCGAAGAAATCGGGAAATTCTTTGGGCGGTAGTATAGAGGTCACCAGTTTCTTTCATATATATATATATACATATTTAAATTTTTTTGTCCCTTAATGAAGATCCGAACCGTTCATCACTTCATTGTGCTTAAAAGGTCCAAAATCGCTAGGAGGTCAAATATTAACCACTGATATTTATGGACTTTTGTGGGACCCATTTGCAAAATTCTAACCATTCATACTCTTTAGAAGGCCAAAAAGCAGCTACAGGGTCAAACATGGATGCTTAATTCATCATGGATCATGAGAAAATTCTGAAAAATTGTTGGACTATTGATTTACCCTTAGTGCAAGAAAAGAGATTTTGTGGCATTCCGTTTTTTCAATTTTTTTTCTTTCCTTTGGGCCTCAAAATCACGATCCGAACTCTTCATCATTTCTAGAAGGCCAAACACGGCTAGGGGCTCTAATTTCAAGCGTAAATTCATCATGGATTTTGAGATATTTGTAAAAAATGGCGAGGGGGTGAAACTTAAGTCTTCATTCTCATGGATTATGAGAAATTTATGAAAAACGTAGAACCATTCAATTAGATGGTAGGATTACATGGTGTTTGCCAAACATGGAATGCCATACATCCTCCCCTCAGGAATACTCATTGAGTACAGCCCGGTTCCACTGGAGTCTGGAACAAAGGAATCCTATTGTTACCAAATGTTCCTTCAAATTTCTAGGGTTTCCAAGGTAATTCTCCTGTAGAAATTGCAAACCTATTTCAAAACCCTAATATAATCTAACACCTAGCCGTAGGATGTGTTCAAACATAATTGTAGATGTCAAGGATCATCATATTAGGGTAAAAATCCTAAGAAGACCAAGTGTCAAAAACCACAAAATCACGATCCACATGATGAAGAGAGGTCCAAAGACCATGAAACATGGTCCTATGGAGTACGGCCATTGGGAAAAACCAAATGGAATCCCACAGCCACGCTAATCCATTTTTTTTTTCCATAAATCATGTTTAGTGTTATTCTCCATCATATAGTTAGGGTTTTTAGATGATTTCTACATAATCACTACAAATACAAATAGATTAGGGTTTATAGAATTCAAAAACAAGGAATCAACAGGAGTTTTATGCATGATCAGTTAATCCAGATTGTTTACTCCCCTTTTGTTCATTTTAAGATTTTTCTGCAAGTGTGCAAGAGCTTCGGACATAAACTCTAATGATGCCCTAGTCGATCATCTTTCTCTTCTTTTATTTGTTCTAGTTTGCCTTCAAGTTGAGTGAGATAGGGGTAGGGTTGGGGGTGTGTCACTTCCGGGTTTTGGTTGGCTTCATGTTGAATGGTAGTGTGGAAGAATAGGGTTGAACGTGCAACTCTATTAATTGACGTGGCTTGGGTTTCCGATTATAACTACAAGTTGCATTCTAGTGGTAGTCTCCTTATTTCCTTTCTTTTAATAGAACTCTTATTGGCTATTGCCTCTTTTAATTATATCGAGACTCTTCCTCCTATTGTGCGTCAGACTTGTCTTCAACCATTCCTAATTTGTGTGGATTCCACCACCTCTACTCCTTCCTATCATGTCTCTATTTTGTGCCCGGTATCAACTACCTCTCCTAATATTATCCTAATAGTGTTTTACTGTAGTTAGAATACTAGATAGGCTACCCCAAGCTTCGACATAGCCAATACCTTGTCGTAAAACACTAGTGGGTCCCACATGGGGCCCATAATGTTTAAATTAAATTTTAAGATAATTATGCATAGCCACACCCTATCATTCATATACATTTGGTTATATTTATTAAATTACTTATTAATAATGAATCATTAACTACAGTTTGCTCCCGGAGGTTTGATGGTTCGAAACTGCACTACCACATTGGGGCCATAGGGGATTTACCCGGCTCCCCCTGGGCCCATAGGAATTAGTCCGGCCCAAAGGGCTGGGACACCCGTCGTTATAAAAATAATAATAATAATAATAATGAATGATTAACCCTAATCATGTTGGCCAAACTCCCATATATATTTAATTATTTATTAAATTCAAATTCTCAGAAAAAAAGCAATTTAAGCATTATAATATATTTTTTTTTTTTTTTGTATTTTTTGGGGATTGGGCCCTTAAGTTTGCACAATCCGAATGGACTGCACTATCGGATCTAGTGTGGTTTTTATTTATTTATTTATTTTTTTGCTGGCCACAGTTCAGAGGTTAGGATCATTGGAATGACTTTGAAATTTCATGTGGGGTGGTCTCACTTGGATAATTCGATTCCGACCTCTCCCTTGATCTGGGGGGAATTGTAGGTGGGCCCCAACAGCTGTCCCACATGGGAGTGTCTCCCACCGGAGCATTACTGGATATACTATGTGTGTGTAGCCACACCAGTGGACAATGAAACAACGCTCTATAGGTTTTTTTAGTTTTTGACCAAGTGCTGATATCTCATGAAAAAGATTCATGGATATAAGGGCATTATGGTTTCATATCACCAACTAACTCCCCTCTGTTTTAGACTTCATTAGAACCCTATACTTTATTTTATACCCTATTATAATGAAGAACCAGCCCTTTAAACAACTTCTAAATGTCATACACAGATGAATACTCATCCAAAAATCTGTAACATACCTTCGAGGGTGTTTACTCAAACACCCAACACTAAAGAGGTGTCCTAGAATCTTGCTGTCACAAAATCTTCACATTGGAATGGCAACTTACCTGGATCACTCCAAAATTACTGCAGACTTGCTACTGAAACACTCCAACCAGAGCCATCCTAGAAAAATCCACACAGCTATGATACCCGAATACTTGTAGAAGCCCAACGTATCTGTATCGGACCAAAACGACACTTGTATTGGTACCTGATTCTGCACCGATACTTCTAAGGAACAAGTTTAACATATCCTACTTATAAAGTCTTTTATTTTATCTAGTTTTTTTTTTTTCCAATATTTTTACTTCTCACCATAAAAAATGATAGAAAGGGATGAAAACAATGATAATTTCTTTGATTAAAAAGTGATGTAAAGAAAAAATTACGACACTTGTATCCGCATCCGTGTCCTAGATTTTCAAAAGTGAGGAGTTGTATCTCCTATCCTTGTATTTGTGTCTGTATCCATATCCGTATCTGGTAAGCATAGCCGTACAACTGTATCCTATGGTGCTGGTGTTAGCATTAGGGCGCTGATATCCTCCCCTTTCCTACAATGTGCTATTATTCCAATTATTGTACTTGCCATGAGTTTGCGAGTGGGAAAGCATCTTTTATGAACCTCTTTCTGTAAAGTAGGACGTCAATGAAGATTGCAGATTTGTCATGTAAGTTGTTTCACATGATACTTGACATTGTATGTTGAAACCAGCCCATTTTATCAAAAAGAGCTGTGAGGGGAGGAGACGACTTGTTATATAGTTGAGAAGTAGAGATGATAATCTGGATGTTCCCAGCTTCAAGTAAAGAAGATCACAGAAAGGATAATCTGGGCATCCACCATTAATGGGGGATGACCACTTTGATGGCATCGGTACAAATGCATACTGTTTTGTTGTGGCAATGTTTGTTTCATCTCATTCTAATTCATCTCTTTCTACGTGGAAGGTAAATACGTCAATGGAACAATACTCATTGTTGACGGAGGACTTTGGCTAAGCAAGCCCCGTTTTATTGCGAAAGACGATGTGAAGCAGCTCTCTCAGGTTGTTGAGAAAAGGTCCAGGACAGCGCCATCAAGCAAACTGTGAATCATCATTACTGTGGCCATTTTATAGTATTATTATATTTAATGCTGGATCTCATATTCATCGGGGCAGCTTCAGTTTTGGTTCTGTAATGGATTCTTATGTAATTGTTGGAAAGATGATCTGAATATTTTCTGGACATGTTTGAAGACTTGCTGCAATGTACTTTTGATCAATATAAGCCTTGAAAGGAACAATGCTTCAATTAATGGTTATCTTTTACCCTTTAATTGTATTTTCATTCTAGTGTGGCTCAAAACGTTTTTTAATGGTCAGATGGCCACCATAGTAATAAAATTGCTTCTTTTCTCAAAAGCCCAAGTCTGCATTTGGCTATCAGTATTTTCGTGGAAATGTGTTTTTTTCTCAGAAAAATACAAAGTAAAGAATTTTGGATGGTTTTATTTCAATACCATAGCGCTTTGTCTCCTTGTCTTCTGGAGTATTTCCATGTTTCTACTTCTTTAATTCAAGGAGAGAGTGAAATGTACTTCCATTTCCTGTATTGTAGGTTGTCCATTTCCATGAGAGAACAGGTACCCATGCACTAATAATGGAAACTTGGCAATTGAGTTAGCTAAAGTAGCCATCCACAACTCCTGAGAGTTCAGAACCTTTGTTGGGCCTGGCCCACTTGGATGCATGCAATTCACTGGGATAGTTATGCAAGGCCGATGGGCCTATTCAACCAGGTCTGTGGCCCACATGTTGGACCTGAAGAGGTCTTGAATTTTCATTTTTCATTTTTAACAGTGTCATTAGGATTTTTTGATTTAGCTTCTTAATTTCATTTAGAAGCTTTGATTTCAGAAATTGTGTTCCTATATATGAGCATTGTAGAATATTAGGATCAGTTTTAGAGATTATTAATTTTTTCTTCATGAATCTTCTTTGGGAGTCTTTTTGAAAACATCTTTTCCCTGTGTCCGACATTTTGCAAAACTTGGATCCAAAACATTCAAGGGTTTATGATTCTGATGTTCTACAATGCTTTTGTATATAGGAAAACAAACCTAAAATTAAAGACTTATAATGAAACTAGGAAACTAACGAAAGATTCCAATGGAGCTGGGAAACTAATTTTAATAACAACTCATTAGGGAAATAAATAAAGAAACAAACATTGTAGACCTTTTTGGTTCCTACATGTGGGCTACAGGCTTGGCTACATCATCCCCAATGGGGCCTTACATTATTCTTCTTGGATTGCAAGAGACTTCGAACTTGATCTCGAGATCTACTTGCTTTGCCCTAGTAGACATGTCAATATGTCATACTTAAAGATATTCTATCATAACTCCTCACATTGATCCTTTCTTTGACTGTTCTAACTTCATTGGATATAGTGTGGAGATTCTTCCATGATGAATAAATGCGTATGTAATGTCCCGCATCCCATGGTTCTATTCTTGTTAGTATCTCTAGTATTCATCGCACCACACTAGATACTTACGGTTTACACTCACACCAAAGGTTGCGGGTTTCATTAACCATGGAACAAAATAGAGTCGATGTTGTTCACGCACCCTTAGCCTTATGTGATCCGTGGAAGTTTGTAATACAAGGTTCTCTGAGTTTCCACCGTCATTCATTATCATACAATACTCCCCATTTATTTGTCCTTTTGGATCTTATTTCTTAACTAGATTCTTATTTCTCTACTGGTTTTTGAACAGCTAGTATAAAGTTTTGTAGCACCATCCTTTGTTTCATCGGTTTTCGCCTTAGTCGCCATAGGCATCGACTTGCTCTATTTTTTCTTTACAAATTTCTATTTTTTCCCCATTACTACATTGGTAGTCATTGAGTGAGAGCTCGAAGAAAGTTTTATTCTATTGCTTAAGGGTAAAATAATGGATTAATTGCAATCTCAGGTGCACACTCCCCTTTGGATTGCTTCACATAATATGGAGTGAGTTTTATAATTGTATCTAATGTCTTGTTAAAGTATCGGTTGGGCTTTCGCCTTAGTCGCCATAGGCATCGACTTGCTCTATTTTTTCTTTACAAATTTCTATTTTTTCCCCATTACTACATTGGTAGTCATTGAGTGAGAGCTCGAAGAAAGTTTTATTCTATTGCTTAAGGGTAAAATAATGGATTAATTGCAATCTCAGGTGCACACTCCCCTTTGGATTGCTTCACATAATATGGAGTGAGTTTTATAATTGTATCTAATGTCTTGTTAAAGTATCGGCTGATAGTCTCCCCTGAATGTTGAAACAAGTTTTGCATGATTCTATTTGTCTGCCTGTGACTAACGGTGAATAAAAATATTCCTAGTTGCTCTTCTACCACCACTATACGAGAGTCTCTTAAAAGGCCCTTATCTTTTAGCTCATTGGCTAATAGTAGGAAACAACCATTGCTCATTTCAAATACATCAAGATATTTACAAGTGCGTTCAGTCAAAATCTCACTGAGATATGTCTTTCCACTTTGTGCAGCTTCATGAACTTTATCTTTGGTGAGATATTGGTAACGATACCATAATAGACATGTTGATGTAACGACATTAGTTAACAGTAACATAAGATCTTGTTTATCCATGCTGCTGTTGAAAATAAAAATACAACCAAATATAAGTTATGACATTCTAAAAAATATAATAGCGGTCATTTTCTTGTCCAATATATACTACAAATTAATAAAAAGTGTTCATCATAATCCAACAAACTGAGCAAAAGATATTCCTTGTCCAAACAGCCCATGTCTTAGTAAAAATATACATAACACGCCAACAAATTATAAAAAAAAAAAAAAAAAAGCATAAATGAGTAACACAACCAAAACCACAAATTACAAGTCCAAGATAACAACCCAAAACATCAAACTAAACATTGCATAGGAAGTTAAGTATAAATAGCTTGCAGTAATCATTATCCATGGCCAAAAATTGTGAAGCCATCTCTTCATTCCCTAGTTGTCGAAATGTTTCTATCTTTACCATTGGCACTAGATCAAAGATAGTAATGCTTCTCACACCTTTTTCATTCGTTCTACTGATGTTTTCCATGCCAATGTGTCTATCACATCTGCCATGCGCCCGACAACCGCTACCATTGCATCCCCCGTACTCTGACGCTTTATTGTTTGACGGGAGGATCTTTCACGGGCAATGTTACGTCCCCTAGCTCTAGAGATGTGCTCATCTCTAGCCTCCTCATTATGGGTAGCGACATCATCATCCACATTCAAGTCATCATCCAAGTAATTGTTATGTATGGATGGTGGTAATTGAGGAATGTAATTTGTAACCAATTCCCCTCGACAATCGGCAATTGAGTCGCCACATATTTTGCACATGATGTAGTAGTCAGGCATGCGTCTAGACCTATACATACTAGCTCCATCCTGTGCCTGCATTCCATACACAATATATTACAATTCATACATGCATTTAAAAATAGAACCCACATAAATCGAACATGAATCTCACCTTAATGTAATCATCCCACACCCCGTCTTTTGCATTGACTTTTTTCCTTTCTTCGTTCCATCCAAATCCTCTTAAATTAAGCATAGCCTTCAATGCGCTATACCATTTTTGAAGTTCTTCATCTTGTTCTTCAACTTGTCTTTACCAAATTGGGGCCCGAGTTTTGTTTGCATTTCCCTTGTAATCAAACCCCATCCCTCCAAGGTAAACCCTTCGGGGATTACTTTTCCTTCTTTGCCCATCTTAAGCATGATGTGGAGGAGCACATCATCATGTGCATCTGTCCACTTCATGTTTCTTATGTCAGCACCATTCACAACTTGTGGGCTAGTTGATTCAAACATCCAATGTTTTACAATGAGCATTAAACCTTCAAGAAGTCATATAAAAAAGTACCAACCAGCAACAAACCTGATTCGAGGACACCCATTTCCACTACACCCATCTCCACTGACCCATTACATGTCATAGTAGCAGTTAAATACTTTAATCAAAGAATCACTTAACATATCTAGGCTGTCAACATTAAGATTTCGATCAATCCAATAATTGGTTGGCCATCGTACACTTAGTTACACTTTAACAAGACGTCGGTAAAAACAGAGTGATTCAAAATGAAAAGGAATTTAAAATAAATAGAAGTAGAGAAATAGAACCTGGTATTAGAATATTTTTCAGCTTTCATGCAATATATATATATATATATATATATATAGAGAGAGAGAGAGAGAGAGAGAGAGAGAGAGAGAGAGAGAGAGAGAGAGAGAGAGAGATTGTTTCTTGTATAGAAACTAGAGGTAGAGATATTACCATCCATTATGCCAGCCTATAGCCATAGCATAGAAAACTTTGAATTTTGGGCTACCAAAATGATTGTTATAAAATTCATGATTTTGTAGTTGATCATAGCTGTTATAACTTACTAGTTATTAAAAAAATCTAAAATCCGTGCATAAGGAATCAACAAATTCAATGCACGTGACTATGTAGATAAAGTAAAAGAAGTTGAAATGTTTTATGCAATGGCTGTTTTAAAAATATTTAAGACACCCAAGACTGTAACTATATATACCAGAACATCTTAAAATGAGCGGTTTTTCTCTCTCATTTTGTTCTTTTTCAAATTTTGAACAAACGGTTCTTATGGTGTTATTCAAATTGTTGATGTGTTGGTTCGTAAAATGGGTAGCCTGCTAAATAAAATCTCCCATTTAGAAAAACGCCAAGTGGTTTCCCCTTGAGACTACCATCAAAACTGAAGGTTATGTTTTGCAAGATAATCTCAGAGAACAAATTAAACATGTTAACTATAGTTGTTGGCTGACTGTAATGCAGATGGAGTGGACTGAATGATAGACTATGACCAAAGCAACAAAGTTTGGCAATCTATAGTGCATGCTACTTCCTTTTTTGAATCTTTTTGCTTCATTCTTCCTTCAATTTGGATTTATGGCTTGAGATTTAGATTAAGATGCTCTAGTGAAGAGAATCAAGAAGCCTCTATCGTCTATTAGTCTAATTAGAATATGTTACTTGTTTTATAGCTTAGAATTATCTTCTCTTTTATAAAATGCATATCATCAACTGTCCATCGGAAGCTTAAATTAAGGAGAGGGGTTCCTAGGAAGGCATACCCTAGATGGTAAATTTTAAAGATTAGAGCAATATGAACATTGAACAGGGACCAACGATCCATAGCGTAGTCTTAGTTAGATTAGGTTCCAATGGGCAAATCCATACTAAAATTATCAATAAACAGTCAAAGATTATAAAAAAAATAAAATTGTATGCAAAAGATCCAAGCATTAGTTATAAAATACATCACATGTCTCCAAGGAGTGGAAGAGAAGAATCCAGCGGGGCTTGTTGTCGTCCATATGAAACAGTATGCCAAATAGGACAAACTTGTATTATTTTTGAAACCACTACACATTTCTGAACCTTTAATCCACTTGTTTCACGATTTACCATAGAGATCCTTGCCAGCAAACCCCCTACAGTCCACCTTAAAAACAACATCCAACTCATGGTATCACAACTGATGGAGGAAAAACCCAAATGAGATCCAGGTTTTTTTTTTCATAAACTACAAATCTTCATTTCCACAAAGAAAAAAACAGCGACATGGATGGAAAAAAAAGAAAAAAAAGAAAAAAAAACCCTAACATGTGCTTGTGAATCTATACTACCACGTACCCAAGACTTTGAGGTGTTGATCTACAACTGGCCTCACTCATTAATGACTCAAAGTAAATGTATAGTAGAAACTTGAGTACATTAATCTCTCAGGATTAAGAGCCTATTACTTGGGAATTATGAGAGCAGTCCTTTGATCACAAGACAGATTTGTACAAGGTGTTACTCATGGTCCTTCAGTACATCCAATGTACCAGTACGATGATCGAGACATATCACACTATTTCATAGTAATCACAATGCTGCAACATTATCAGATGAGTTGCCCAATCTCATCATTGGCTGTGAATCAATTTAAGTATAAGATTTGTGATTTATGTCTCCTGTATGTGGATCTCATCCAACGCATGGACCACATCTAATATACTTGTGGGCTCTGATTAATCTCATGAACTATTATGTCATTTTGTACTGGTCATGTGCAAACATAGAATAAAATACCATTCATCTCATGAATAAAGCATGCAAATAGAAATTAATTAATGAAATAAATCAATTTATTTGTATTATCCACTGGATTGAGGTCATACAATCTAACAATGAGAATGTTTGTGGTAGAAAACTGGGTATGTCTACTTTAGCTTCATCCACTTATAGATAATATTTCCTATGAGCTTTATCTTTTCGATCTGTAATATTGATTAATTTTAACTTTGATGGTAACTTACAGTGTGTCTTTTTTGTGATTAAAAAATGACATATACTTTTAAAATAGCCTCCAGTCAATGTTGGCATAAAAAATATTATATATTTGGCTTTTAACAAATTATGAAAAGTTTATAGATTTCTTAATGTATGAATTATATACATAGGTTAGATTAGCACGGGCATGTTTTGCTAGTATTTAAGGTGGAAGTTGAAAAATTTAAAGAAGAAATATTCTTTATACATTTAGGAATAGGTATAAAGAATAAAAAAGGAAAAATATTTTTTTAAACTCCTATTCCTAGTAACAATAGATTCCTAAAAGATAGATGTAAAAAATAAAATAAAGATACACATAGTAGAATTAAACATAAATGTCTATGATATAAACTAAAAGACTAATGATAGATTTGTAGTCCGTTGAATATCCCCTTGAAGAAATTTAATTTCAGTTTTGTCGGGCTCTCCCATGGTTAAAAGAAGGGACTCGGGACTCGACTCGGCCATGGCCGAGTCCAGCCCAGAGAAGTATTAACAAAGAAAAAAAAAACAGTTGTGTGGGGGAGGGAGAGAGAGAGGTGGGTTGGCTGGTCAAAGGAAAGAAAAGAAAAAAAAAAGGATGAGAGCGTACCTAGCCCCTAGCAATAGCAATCCCTCAGTAGTAGGCAATTGTTGCAATAGCGTACAGTAGGCAGTAGGCCAGCAGTAAAATAGGCAGGAGGCAGTGCTGGACCGTGTGGACCCACACATTTCATTGCCCACTAAGTCTCAACGTTCATCTTACACAGTCAATCAAATCCCTTAATTTCCTCACATGATTTGCATAATCGGAGAGCCGCTTCCTCGGCTTTGATGTGTAAATTTGTTCTCTAAGTGTGGTATATGTATGGATGATGAGATCCATGAAAGATATCGAAAAACACATATAGAAGAGAGATCTGGAGAAGAACCGCTGTCGGCGATAACCAGCCTAGCAGCATTCATCTCCGAGTGTGCGCACATTAGATCCTTCACTGGTATCAAAGCCTACACATCTTACTGTCTTTCCCACGGTTCAAATCTCGTGAGAGTGGTGCGGAATGATGCAGATCTAAGCTTCTTCACAAACACTGTCTTCCATTTTTTCTTGGTTCACCTTCTGCGACAGGAAGGGAGGAGATGAACATTGCACTTGATTTCTTGCTTTTTTGCTTGCCTTGCACATGTACCAAGGTGCTCTTTTTCTGCCCCTTTTTCTTATTTATCTTATTCTACAAGTTAGAGAAAAGCAAGGTTCTGGCTTTGCTTGCTTTACATGTTGATTTCTCCACTTCACTGTCTTTGCATGTATACCGAGTTAAAGAGAAATCAAGTGTAGATCTCTAACCAGATTGGGCTATTGATCAGTTAGTCTTCAACATCGCACTCAAGGTAAGGATCCCACACAAATCTGGTAACATCTTTCTTGATTAACGGTCCATTATTTAAACCCTTTTCTTTGAAATTTCTTAATGGGTAGGAGAGCAGTAAATACTGAATTAAGTAAAACTGAAAAATTAAATGATACAAAATTTTCCTTGGAAGCGTAAAATTAGGCAAGCTTTATTCCAAGAAAAAGTTGAATACACTCTTGAGACCCCTATGCCTGACGATCTTGGCCCTAATTCTAATGCTGCAAATAGAAGAATGTACCAAAAATTCCTGGATGATGATAAGCTTGCTAGAGATGATATGTTAACATTTATGGAACCTGATATTGAAATGTTACTTGAAGAAATAGCAAAAGAAATGTTTGATGCTATTACTGCAACTTATTCAAGTTCATCAGAAATCTATGTGCAAATGCTAATTGAAAAATACGATTCCAGTAAAATGTTGTACTCTGAATTTGTGGTTGACCATATAAATAAAATGACAGTAATTGCTAAAGAGCTTGCAACTCTAGGGAATCCTATTCCTGAAAGAATGCAAGTTTCCACAACTTTAAGTAGCTTGCCTGATTCTTGGGAACATGTAGTTATTTCTTTAAATATGTCTTTAACTGGTGTTACTATGAAAAATCTTCCCATGTTTTTAGCTCTGGATTATGAAAGAAGAAATAAAAAGAAACAATCTGAAGGATTGATGATTGGAAAAACTTCAACCAAAAAAATGATTGACGAGGCAAAACAATCCCATGCTAAATTTAGTAAAAATAAAAACAAGTGGACTTAAAAGAAAGGAATGAAAAGGAAGAGATTTTCTGAAAAATGCTATAATTATGGGAAACCAAGTCACCAAAAGAAAGATTGTAGGGTCAAAAATAATAATCAAAACAATAATAATAATAGGCCCAATAATCAGAAAAGGGATCTGATTTGTGTGGTTTCTGAGTCTCTTCTTGCAGATTGTGATACTAATACATGGTGGATAGATTCTGGTTCATCTTGACATGCGGCCAAATCTCAAGAAGATTTTGTAGAATTGAAGGAAGTTAAAACCTGCGATCATCGGGTGTACATGGGTAATAACACTTACTGCGATGTGTTGAGAATTAGAACAGTTCGTATTTCCTTGCCTGGTGAAAATAACATCTTGCTGACTGAGACACTATATGCTCCTTCAATGCGGCAGAATCTGATTTCTGTGCCGCGCTTGGATGAAAAAGGTTTTGAAGTTCGTTTCCGTTCTAGAAAAGTATCAGATGGAAAACATAGTCGTATTTTATTTTGGGGAATAAAAGTTGATGGCTTGTATATACTCAATTTTTCTGTTAATAAATCTGCAGCTAGCTTTTCTTCTTATATTGATGTTTCTATGTTTGTGGATGATCCTTATATATGGCATCTCAGATTAGGACATATAAATAAAGATAAAATGAAAAGAATGTCCAAAAGTGGATTAATACCAAATTTAGATGTTGAATTCCTCACATGTGAACCTTGTTTATCGGGAAAAATGACTAGGTTACCATTTCCAAAAGGACAAAGATCAACTGAATTGTTGGCTATAATACACTCAGATTAATGTGGGCTTCTAAATGTCAAAACACAGAGGAATGGAATATTTTTTCACTTTTACTGATGACTATTCTAGATGTGGATCTATTTATTTAATGAAGAAAAAATCAGAAGTATTAGAATTGTTTAAAGAATATAAGAATTTGGTGGAAAGACAATTGGGTAGAAATATAAAAATTCTTAGAAGTGAAAGAGGAGGTGAGTATACCTTAGAATTATTTGAAAATTATTGCAAACAAAATTTCATAATACATCAAGTAACAATGAGTTACACACCCTAACAAAATGGAGTGTCAGAAAGAAGAAATCGAACCCTAATAGATATGGTTAGATCAATATTATCTCATTCTAACTTAGGAACCAATTATTGGGGAGAGGCTCTAGCTGCCGCAACTTATATTTTAAACCAAGTTCCCACAAAAATAACTAATACAACACCAAATGAACTTTGGACTGGTTGAAAACCAAACCTAAGTGAATTAAAAGTTGGGGCTCATCTGCTCAGGCTTGATCCCAGTCAACTTAGGAGAAAACTAGATGACAAATCAATAAAATGTACTTTTATAGGATATTCAGAGAACTCAGAAGGATACAGATTCATAAAGCATCATTCTGATGGTAGCGTTAATGTTATAGAAAGCAGAGATGCTCATTTTCTAGAAGAACAAATAGACACTAGAAATCCAAAGAAATTGGCAGAATTATTTGAAATAAAAAAGATAAGAGTTTTACTAATAAAACCTTAAAAGAGGTAGTTGATGCAACTAAATATGACACTATATCAAGAATTCATAGAGAAAGATGTCCTCCTAATTATTTAAAAGATTATTTTTCTTTAATGTCTAATTTATTTGAACAAAAACCTCCCAGTTTCTTTGAGGACTATTATACTTTAATGTTTAATGTGTTTGAAGATATTATAGATCCTACAAACTATTATGAAAGTTTAATAACTAATATTCTTGAGGAGTTTGAAGATCCTTTAAATTATGATGATGCTTTAAAGTCAAATGGATCTACTGATTGGCTTACAACCATAGATGAAGAAATTGAATCTATTGTAAAAACTGATGTTTGGGAACTTAGTGATTTACCCAAAGATAGAAAAGGTATTGGTTGCAAATGGGTATTTAAAAGAAAATTGAATTTAGATGGCTCCATAGATAAATATAAAGCAAGCTAGTGGCAAAAGGTTTTACTGATCAAATTGAAGGAATTGATTATATTGATAATTACTCTCCTATTGCTAAATTTATATCCATAAGAATTATTCTTGCTATTGTAGCCTACTTTAATTTAGAACTTTTTCAATTAGATGTAAAAACTGCTTTCTTAAATAGAGAGCTCAATGAGGATATATATATATATATATATATGAAAAGGTTTCATAATTAAAGGACAAGAAAATAAAGTATATAAGTTAAAAAGGTCCTTATATGGTTTGAAGCAATCATCACGTCAATGGTATAGAACTTTTCACTTAGCAATGATTGAATTTGGTTTTGTAGTAAATAGATTAGATCATTGTGTGTATATTATGAAAAGTACGAGTAGCTGTACCATCTTGTCTTTGTATGTTGATGATATATTATCAGTCAGTAATGATTTAAATATGATACAACGTATAAAGTCATGGCTAAATTCTAAATTTGAAATGAAAGACATGGGAGAAGCATCATATGTATTGGGAATTTAGATAACAAGAAACAGAAAATGCAGAAAATTATGTTTAAGTCAAGAAAGATATCTTGACACCATTCTCAAACGTTTTAGAATGGAAAAGTACAAACCAGTTTGTACTCTTGTTGAAAAAGGATAAAATTGTCTAAACTAGATTGTACAAGAGATGATAAATGACATGCACCTTATGCTCAGGCTATTGGTAGTCTTATATATGCAATGTTATGCACTAGGCTTGACATTAGTTATGCTCTTGGCATAGTCAGTAGATACCAAAATAATCCAGGTATCAAATTAACACTGGCAAGCAATGAAAAGAATATTTATATATATCAAGGGGACAAAACACTTGAAATTATGTTTCCAAGCTACTAGGTTTGAAGTTATAGGGTTTTCATATTCAGATTTTGCCGGGGATAGGGACGACTGTAAGTCCACCTCAAGTCATGTTTTCCTCTTTGGAGGTGCAGCCATTTCTTGGTCAAGTAAAAAAAAAAGAGTTGTGTTACCCGCTATACTCAAGAAGCAGAGTATGTAGCATGTAGTATTGCAACAACTTTTTCCGTTGGATAAAACGCTTCATAAAAGATTTGAAGCTTAATATAGCCAACGAGCTTGTCCACATGTATTGTAACAATCAGTCTACGATTAGATTAATAAAAAGTAGGCCCAATAGTTCCAAGGGCAAACACATAGATGTGAACTACCATTATATTCCAGATATTGTTGAAAGAAATGAAGTCAGTACTGTAAGTTTCTCGCCTTCAGCGGATATGGTAGCTGACCCCTTAACAAAGGGAACAAGTGCAGAATGCTTTACAAAGCATGTAAGCCTGATGGGACTTAGGGACGCATAAATCATAAGATTTTTTAAAGTTTATCATGGGTAATATATCCGCAGAAGGAGTGAAAAATCTCGTGATAATTATATGTCAAAAGAGGAGAAAAACCACAACATATTGGGAGTAAAATCTTATGACATATATGATGATCGTCAATGGTAAAATAACCTTGACTTGGTTTTTTGGCTCTATGTTTAATAGCCAATGGTAAAATAACCTCGACATATTTTTTTAGCTTTATGGTCAAGTGGGAGATGTGTACATTGGACCGTGTGGACCCACACATTTCATTGCCCACTAAGCCTCAACGTTCATCTTACACAGTCAACCAAATCTCTTGATTTCCTCACACGATTTGCATAATCGGAGAGCCACTTCCTCAGCTTTGATGGGTAAATCCGTTCTCTAAGTGTGGTATATGTATGGATGATGAGATCCATGAAAGATACCGAAAAACACATATAGAAGAGAGATCTGGAGAAGAACCTCTGCAGGCGATAACCAGCCTAGCGGCATTGATCTCCGAGTGTGTGCACGTCAGATACTTCAAGTAGCATACCAATAGCTGTGGGGGCAGCAGTGGGCAAAACTAGGCCAGCAGTAGGCAGTACAACAACATTAGCAGGCTGCAGTGTAACAGTTTACCTTCAATAGTAGCAGTAGGAGATTGCAATCCAACAAACAGACCAGGTATACTTTTTTATTTTCAAATTTCAAGAGCTTCTCTCTCCTTCTCTCTCTCTCTCTCTCTATATATATATATCCAGTGCTGGCCAACTGTCCAAAATCGTAAACCACCCCTATGGTACCCAAATGACCTTGGAATCATGCGAAACTTCGCACACAAGACTCACATGTCATACTTGACTTGCTAAGACTCTAAACATGCTTAATTAGCTAAAATACAACTGATTATATATAAGGGGCCAGCTCTCCTAAGCTGCAACTTAGCTTATCCTCAGCTGAAACAAGGCTGGTCCCACAAAATCAAAGTCGATTATGCTGTTTTTTGGATGATGTTCGTATCCAAAATCAAGATAAATCCAACCAGAACTGGATTTTTTAGTATCATTATGCAAAAAACAGATATAATCAAGTTTGATTTGTGGGACCAGCACTATTCCAGCTTAGGATAAGATAAGCTGCAGCTTAGGAGAGCCCTGCTCTATAAGCTCTATAAATAATACTGCATTAGGGCTCGGGATGTTACCTAGATTTTAGACATAACCTTCCAATGTGAGAGTTGGAAGAAAACAAGGTCTAATCGTTAAATGCCTTATGGCTTTTGCTCGAGTCCTCATCAAGATGGACTTAGAGTTAAAAGCCTAATGATGGAATTTCATTGCAACTAGCGGACCACAACAAATTTTTAAGTTTTTGTTTTGAAAACCTTCCACCAGCTTGTTGCAGCTGTGGTTAGCTTTAGCTCCATTCTCCATCCTGTTTGTTTTGTCATTTCTCTTTTTCATCAGAGTTCCTCAATAGGAAGAAATAATCAAACTCCTTCCTTTATTAGTTCCCCCTTCTTCTGAGGTGCACAAGCTTCCTATGCTTCTTGCACCGCCTTTACATTGAGGGACACATCATCACAACTTCAAAACATCAAGCATAGACCAAGGCCTCTACTCAATCCTCATACTAGTTTTATTATTATTATGCTGCCTTCACCTTTCCCTATCACCAAGAGTCCAATGCATTCCGAGAGCAACAATTTGGATGATCTTCTTCATTCTTCTAGTCCTCATTAGTCATCATCCCTTTCATCTCATTCCCCACCAAACTTTTCCCTTTGATGTCCCCATCCTCATCCACCTATAAACTATTAGCTCGGGTATTTATATTTTTGTGCTATTTTGGAATAGGCCAGGATCTATAACATTAACATAAATTTCTCCTGGGTATTATTTCCATCACTTCCTACTCAAATCTGAATTAAATTGTTTGGGTGCTATTACGTAATAGGTTTGTCCAGAGATGTCTTGCATTCAGTTTGATCCTTGCCATGGATGACGATCACATGCCCCTTTAAATAAAGGTCAATTCTCTAGGCCAGATCAATTGGGTTGAGTCCTCGTAGATTTTTTTTGTCATAAGGGTATTTCTTTGTAATCAGTCCAATAATATAAATAATTATTTTTCAGTCTAGGATTTTATGATCTAGGGTTTTTCCTGTTTTGAGAGAAAGTATTGTTAGTTTTGAGAGAAAGCAGGCATATGTTTATAATCCTTCACTTTTCTTAGTAAAGAAGAAGACCGTCTCGGTGGACGTGGCCCTTGTTGGGCTAACTAAATAAATCTTGTGTTTTTGTGACTGGTGTGATTGGTTTCTTTGTTTTCCAACAAGGTCAGCTGGATCTGTAGATTCTCTAAACATTCTCTGCTGCTTATGATTAATGTTCTTCTTTAGCCAGAAAAAAAAGGTGCAATGTAAAACCTTCTTTGATGTTAACAATAGAATGCAACCAATCTAAAGGGGCTGACCACTTTTGCTAAAAAATCTCACCACTATAGAGTCACTGAATTCAAGCATCACCAGGAACTAGCATATTAAATAGGGATTTTTACGAAAAGATTAATTTTAAATCATAATTCAACGGTTTTATGAAGAAAAATCATAAAATGGAGAGAGTAGTTCGATCATTATTTTTTTACAAAACTACCCTAGTTGATGATATCGTCAACTTCCACCGCAAAAAACTGTGTTACTTCATCTTTTTCTATCTAGTGATTGAAAGTTTGTGAAAACTATTGCATTTTGTATCCCGGTTGTCTTATTTAGGTGGTCTTGGCAATCTTCCTCAAGTGCGTGGGTTCTATGCTTGATTTCCACTCATTTCTCACCCAGTATAATTTGATGATTTTTGAGGGTAAGAATTTGGAATACAAGGTGTTCGAAAAAATGCCGAAATGAGACTTTCTCTCGATTTAATCGGTGGCTTTGAGTGAGATTGGAGGGGATGGATTTGGATATTCTTTCGCCTCCAACTTTACTCAAAGCCACCGACAAAATAGAGAGAAAATCCTCATTTCGGCATTTCATCGAACACATTGTACTCTAAATTCACACCCTCAAAAGTCATGAGAATAAACTTTAATAAGGGGCGAGAAATGAGTGGAAATCAAGCATGGGACCCACACACTTGAGAAACATAGCCAAGACCACCTAAATAAGACAACCGGGATAGAATATGTAATATTTTTCACAAACTTTCCATCACTAGATAGAGAAAGATGAAGCAACACATAGTTTTTTCAATGGAAGTTGACGATATCGTCAACTGGGGTAGTTTTATAAAAAAAAAAAATGTACAAACAACTCTCTTGTCATTTTATGATTTTTCTTCATAAAACTATTGAATTAATATTTAAAATTATTTTTTTCGTAAAAATCCCTATTAAATATCTTTGCCCTATATTCCCATGTATCAATAATCTAGTCTTTCATGAGAATTATGTAATAAAAGAGGCTTCCTTTCTTTGAGAACCTTTAGTACTATAACAATAGCTCCTTTCTTTGAGAACCTTTAGTACTATAACAATAGCACCTTACAAGCAATTATTTTGGTCAATAAATAGAGCCACACTCATGCTTCCAAAAATGCCCAAATCAAGGTTGAGAATGACAAGGGAAGCTACTCATACTTCAACCTAGCAGATCCAAGTTTACATCAGACTGCTGATGTGAAACCATGGTAGGAAGAACCATGAGAGACAGCCTAAGACAGAAGGCTATGACACCTAAAAGGAAATAAAAAAAAAAAACCTTTGTTCTAAGAGAAGAAAACGATTTTTTTTTCCAAAATCAAGGATCACCTTCTTCTGGTGATCAGCATTTTGTGGTTCAACTGGGCCTAATAGCATGAATAAATCAATGGTTGATACAGCTGCCCACCATGGAGCAAAAAAAAAAAAAAAAAAATACCACAGTTGGACTCGCCATCTACATACAAGACGAAAAAAAAAAAAAAAAACCCACCACCACTGCTACCTGTTTCATTTTATGGAGCAAATAAATGACTACTTAAACTGGAATTGGAAGAGGAGAATAGTTTTCTGCTATTATTTTGTAATCCAGTTGAATCATTGATCCACATGGTCCTTGTTTCTTTAGCACGGTAGCGAACAGCAAGAGACCATTCAGCCTCATTGCTTGGGATACAGTAACCAAAAATGTGTTCAATGGAGGGCTTGGCAAATGGATTAAAGTTCTCAGCCATAAATACTCAAGACATTCAGCATTAAAACAATACCACGTGAAAACAACAAATTCAAAGTTTTAGAAAACTCCCAGATGTCTTAAAAATAAATTTTGAATGCCTCCCTCTCACTTTCCTAAACCAAGCAAACCATCTGTTATTTGATATTTCCGTTTGGGCAACGTGCATCGCTTTTCTTCAAATGTTTGAGGGAGGGTCGCTATAGCTAGGTATGCATGAATATGAGAAATGCATATATACTTAGTTTCTGACCACTTCATTCTCCATCAATCTTGACAAATGCATGGAATCTATTTCATGAATGGAATGTATCTCATGAGCCCTCTTTATGAGTTCATGAATGGAACACATACTGCAGACTACAAAATACTCGATCTGGAAAACAGAGGGCCTAAGAAAACAAATGCGACTTACCATTCTGCAGCCATGAATTAAACTTCTTCCAATTGGCATTCAAATTCAAAACCAAGGAAACCATGAACTAGATATCCAACAAATTTCATGTACACAAGAAGAAAAACATCCAAATTCAGAGCTACTTAATTGTAAATTTGGTTTCCTCGGGAATAACATAAAACTCTAATTGCTCTCCAAGAATGAAATGGGTCCTTCAGAGAACTCCAGAAAAATGGATGCAAATATTAGGCCCAGGGCAAAAATTCCAAAACACGTGCACCATCATGTGGAGTTGGCGGTACAGTTATAGCTGATCTGGGTCTTACATCTTGCAGAGTCCAATGGATGATAAGAGGGGCTAAAAATTACTTCAGATAGAAAACAAGACCCATAAATACAAGAAAATATCTCCACTTTTCTAGTTCACTATATAGGGGAAATAAACGATAAACTAAAGTGTAATTGAAAGATGAGAATAAGTTTCACCAATTGTTTTGTAATCCAGCCGAGCATTTACGAATTCTAATTTAAAATCTAAGATGTGAAATGAAAATATGAACGGAAATAATATTATTGTGTCTAAAAGGGACATATTACCATTGTCACACAAAACACAAACTGCATTGTTTCAAAGAAAGTTTAACACACACATTCTACTTAATCAAAATAATTAGTCTAACACATGATGCATATTCAAAATCCTTTTAAATGCATTATAAAGTACTTATCATTGAAACTAATAAGGATGCAATGCAAAATGAGTGTTGTTCAGTCTTCTAGCTTGAACCTGCATAGTGGGCAGGAATTGCTCCGGTTCAGCCAAGTGATGATGCACCCTTCATGAAAGATATGCATGCAGGGCATGCGCATGAACAGCACACCATCAGTGAGTCGATCTAAGCAGATTGTACAGGTGTTGCTGTCAGGATCACTTGACACCCCTTCTTTAAACTTTTGGATGTGCAGTTTTTCGATTGCAGTTGTTGTTGCAGGAATGGTCGTAAATCCCCCCTGCTCAGATAATGATATTGACTCCTGTATCACGGCATCCAGAGTGAACACATCATCCAAGTAGCCCATGCCGCCATCATCCAAGTAGTTCATGCCGTCATCAAACACCACCGATGATTCTGATGGCATCACAGCCTCACCTCCATCCACCTCCTCTGATGGTACTAGAGTCATGTCGCCAGTGAACACCAGCGAATCATCTAATTGAGTCACTCTGGTAACAGACACCTGTGATTGTGGTTGCATCATGGTCATGCCACCATTGAACGAGGGTGATTGCGATTGAAAGACCGTTAGTATCTCAATCTCAGCCTGAATTACAATCTCCTTTGTGGGCAGGTGCATGACCCTTTTTGAGACGTTGTAAACATAATCCAATAGGTCTCCTTTTAAATCTTCACTGATCTCATAAGCTCTCATATGAAAGAAAGCATTGATAATAACCCACCTACATTTATTATAGAAGCTAGAGCTCAGGCGAGAGCGAGACCCGAAGCGCCAGACATAGCCTTCAGTGATCAAGAATCTGTTCCATGAGCGAGACATCTCAGTCTCCTCCATAGAACCCGTCCAGACTGCTTTCCTTCTCAAGCCAATTTCCAGAATTACCTTCCCCTCTTCGCGTCGCTGCAACTCCACAGCAGTAACACACTTGAGGCGATCAATCATACGCAATGTCATTGCCATTGAAATTCTTGGAACCTGTAAGAAATTACACCTATCATAATGGTTCTAATATTTTTTTTCTGCTGAAGAAGGAAAAGGAATACATATCAATCACAGAAGAAGAAGATGGTTTCTTTGAAGCATTACTTCCTTCAAATTATTCATCCGTGTTACACCCGACCCGAACTAATCATGATTAAGACTAATTAATTAGGATTAGTACTAATAAAACACGAATAATTGGGTTAATGAAGGTTAAAGACCAAAGAGAGACAAATTAGTCTCAAATGATGCATTAACAATAATGGAATGAATTTGAATGGGTTTGAGTTGGTTAAAATGAGTTTAGACTCAAAAAAGGTAGGCTAATTAAGGACTTTTTCGTAAATACGAGTTTTTATGTATTTCGTCGAATACGGAAGTTCTTGATACCAACGTGTGTATCTCGAATAGTACTTTAACTTTCGTAATAGGCACGATCCGATTTGACCTCAAATGGACCAAGTGAGGTTTCATTTGACTCAAAATGCAATAAGACTAAATAAGAGGGAGTTTTGGTGTGAGAGAACCATATATTAGAATGAGATGAGGGAAAAGAACTCACTTCACCCAAACCCTAGGCATCTCCTTCATCTTCTTCTTTTCTCTTCCATTCTCCTTCATCAAGAGTGAGGTTAGGAGTGATTCAAAGGGGTCTTGAGGAGTTTATCTTCATCTTCTTCCTCAAGCCATTTCTCCATTGTTGAAGTGATAGAGCTTGAAAGAGAACTTACGATTTCTCCCATTGAATTACAAGTAAGTACTTGGAACTTTTAATGAGTTTACAAGTCATAATGAGTGCTTGGGCATGATTTCTAGCACAAATAACTTAAAGGTTGTGCATTTTCATGTTTTCACGGATTTAGGGTTTGAGAGTTGGGGGTTTTCATCTTCAAAAGCAAGCTAAGCAAAAAGGACTTTGAGTAGCTAACCTTCAAGAGAGGCAAGTGCAAAACATGTGTTTGTAGCTAGTGTTAATCATTATAGAAATTCTTGGAATTTCCATGGATTTAGATTTTGTGCATTTTCATTGAGTTTTGGGTTGTTTATGGATTGAATGAAATGATTAATGGATGATTAGAAGTGTTGTTTGGTTGATGGATTATGTATGAGGAGGGAACAGGAGGTTCCATTAGATTTGTAAGCTTGGAATGTATTAGAAGTAGAGAAGGAGGAAGAAAGAATCAGTTTCGGACTGATTTTTGGAAGAGTTTCGTCCCAGGTCCGATCGATCGGGCAATCCCTAACTGGGACATGGTTTCAGGCCGATTGATCGGACCTGAAGGTCCGATCGATCGGAGGACTCAGCTTGAGTTCGGTTGAAATTGATGATTAATTGTATCGGTACTTTATTTATGATTGGGATTGGGCTTTAAATGAGTCCTAAAGCTAACCATACCATAATTAAGGACTATTAAGTAGAGGAAATCAAAGGAAATAATGTTAGTGAAAATTTGGATTTTTGCATGCACTTGGAGCACTCCTTGTGAGTATAAATGCTCCCAAAATTAGTTCCGAAACTAATCATGGGATAAAGTGAAATTGTTAAGAATTAAGGATAATAAAAGAAGAGCTTCACAGCTAATTAATTGGGGACTAAACCTCCATGGATGTTAATTACAGGGACTATAATGCACACTTTAAATATATAAATGTGATGCTCATCGAGAATAACACGTGCATTTGGTAACCGATGGTTACATCTAAATGGTTGTCTAGATTTGAGATAAAATTAAAGAGAATCTTGATTGATTAGTAATTCCCTCATTGTAATGTTTTTTTCCAATCTAATAGATTGGTATGGAATCATATAATTGAATCGAACACAGAAGGGGATTGCTTATTGAAAAGCATTGACCTTCGAGTCTGGCACTACCTAACTATTGTATTAGAACTCTAAACGAGTTCAATGAATTAATAAATGAAACAAATAACTAATCCTACTGCAGTAGATGGATTTAGGGGCGTTTCGGACCTCCATGGTAATGTTAGTTGTCCCTGGCCCGGACACTAGTAAGTCCCACCATTTCCGATCGTATCTATGGGTATTGATCGATACCTTCCATTGGAAGAGGAATCCTTCCTTTGAGCGAAGATCGTAATGATGAATTCTTCCTTTGAGGAAAGATAGCAAATGAAATGGAATGAAATGAAAATGAATGCTATGGTAGTGACCACCTTATACATGACCACGGGATTGACTTTTATGTCCGCATATTGTTATTGTAGGAACTTTCTAGACTTATCTAGAATTGCAACTATTGCTAATAGATTGAATGAATTTAATTTATGGATTAACATGCTATTACAAGATCTGTTTGTATATTGTTGAACCGTCGTGTTCATTAGTGTTATTGATGGCATTACAGGCCCGTTTGCCCATGCCGGTGCAGCGCGCCCCCGGCGGCAGCGGAGGAGGCCGCTCCGGTTCCTCCAGGAGGACTGA
Organism: Umbellularia californica; assembly: GCA_028538565.1. NCBI lineage: Eukaryota > Viridiplantae > Streptophyta > Magnoliopsida > Laurales > Lauraceae > Umbellularia > Umbellularia californica. Next base: position 34,763,766 of record JAPQWN010000012.1, on the reverse strand, counting down.
ATGAATGGAACGAACGGGATACCACCTAATATGGGTATCCGAGTGCGAAACGGAGTTGGAACATTTTGAGAGGATGTTTTGGAAAATGTTTTGAGAAGTTATTCTTTTTGTATAATCATTTTGGTATGTAATTAATTGTTATTGCATAGTGTTTTGGATGTGCACTGATTAACAAGTAATCGATGGAAATGATATGCACTGATTAACTAGTAATCGATGGAAATGATACATGTATAAAAAAAACATTATTTTGTATACATGTAAATCGTGAATTGATATTGTCAAATATAAATGTTTCCGCCGATTTGTGTATTTGACAGGTAAATAGAGAATGTTATCCCTTGTGGATTCCGTTTTGACTTCGGTTAATCCGGAATTTACGGGAGCAAGTATGGGCTCATGGCTCGGGGTTACAGGATCTCGGGCCCGGGTGTGACCATCCGTCTACTTGTATATAAAGCAAAGACCGTTTCTTTGTATGAGCGACATTTGTATCAACTCAAGAAAGGAGAAATCTTATCTATCTCAATCTCAGAAGAATATTTCTATGCAACCCTCTACTTGGTTTTCTCGTATGAGAGCTTTGAACAATTTTTGAATTTGGAGAACTTGCTAATTAACAAACATTTGCTCAAATCATTCGGCAATAGGTATGTATATTAGGGAGCTCTGAGCTTTATTTTTGAAAACATAAGAGTTCATATCAATGGATGAACTTTCTAATGGTTTCAACAAACCAGGCTTAATTAGATACAGATTTAAGGCCCGAAACTCGGGCCTTGAGCTCCAAGCCCATCATATTTTAGTTATTGATAATCATTTCTATATATAAATAAAGATAAATTAATAATGCACAATCCACAATCTAAATGATTTCTTTGGGGTGGTAACATTTTGTTCTTTTCTTAAGATCCCATTTTTTCTAATATAAGTTGTCTAATTTATATTTAAATAAAATAATGATTTCTTCGGTGTGGTAACTTATTAATCTTATCTCTAGATCCCATTTTCCCTCTCATCTAACTTGTCTAATTTATATTTAAATATAATTTAGGACTCTCCATCTACAATGGGCCCACCCAACAATTTACTTAATCTAAATATACACAATGGTACACGACTTTATAACCTCAAATCCACAACTCCTAAAATTCCTCTCTTTTCCACTTGGTGTTGCCGATATTGGAAGTTGGAACCCACCTCATTCATCATCTTAAAATCTGGGTTTAGAGTCTTAATAGACTCTGACTTTTTAGTTAGCGTTCATCTGTTACATTAGTTTTCTCTGGACATGATACACAACGACATATCTCCTCTCTTTGCATTTACTTTCTTTCTTCTTTCTCTTACTATTTAGTACTAATTGCAATTCCATCTATATATTATCCATCTACATACATCTACAAGTTGCGAGCAACTCTATCAAGGTTTGTTTTATCGAGATTATCATGTATGCATCATCTTTTTAATTCATGGAATTTCAGGTACTTTTTGTTTGGTTTTGATTGTACAGATTTTTATTTTTATTTGATTTTTTAAACTTTCTTTTTTCTACTTTCTCCTTTCTCTTACTATTCACTAGTGCTTTCAATTTTGTCAGTAGGATCTTAGACCCTATTGAGCTACCACTTATTCCAAACCAATTGATGATGGGAAACGGCGCAACACTGGTTTTAAGGTGAGGGCTCGGGCTCGACCACAATTATGACCACTCAGGAGCGAGGGTGGACATTGACCTCAACACCATCTATTATCTAAGTACATGCATCTTTAAGACTAATAGAGATTAGCTTTACCCACTATTATATTGATTTCGAGCCTTCCACCCACTTTGAAATTTAGGCTTCACTTGACAGTCTTTCACCCTCTTGGCCACTCTTAACATATTCGGTTTGGTAAGTTCTTTCTTTATTCTTTTTCTTAAGTTAACTTCTTTTTTATTTTTTTTTATAATCTTCTTAACGGTTTTTTTTTCTTTTTTTAATTATTTTTTCTCAGTAATACAATCATAGGCATCACGGTATGTACTTTACTAAGGCTGAGACTTTGGTTTCAGAACACAGCCCGAATCGCCTGATGTTGACTGATGCATGAAAGTTTTCGCTGCACCTAATATGAATTTTTTTCTCCAGGAGACCATGATCTCGTTTTATGAATTTTGTTTGGGTTTTTTTCCAATTCATTAGAATTTGGTTTCTTTCTACTCATATGTTTTCTATTATTGTAGACCCAAGATTAATATCATTGTTTTTTTTTTTTTCTTAAGGTTGTCGGGTGTTGTTGGAGGACTTCTATTTCATCTTTGCTAGTCACAAAACCCATGCGCACATGCACCGAATAAATATGGAGCGAGATTTGAGCACCTGACATGGGGAGGAAACCCATGCCTTTTAAGTCATACACCCAACTCCTAGGTGGGTCTTCTCTGATATACTAATTATGTGTAATTCTAAATTTGGTAGCTATGAACACTTATTATTCTATATTTAATATTTTAGAGGTTTAATTTAAGTGGAGTTTTTAAATATTTGGATAAGTCTTATTTTTTTTTGAGAGAAATCTTTTCAAAAGTTCAGAGGATGAACCGTTGTTGAGGAGTTCAACAAGGAATATAATAGTTTGTTCTTACATGCTATAGTTTGATGATCACGTTTTCACAATTTCACTAATTTGTAAGTACACTTGAGTTTTTTTTTTTTAATTGTAATTTTGACCTTTCTAATATAATTCATATAGAAATATCATTATTCAAAATTTATTAATTAATTTTTTATTGCAAATTATATTTGGCATGGGGACATTTTGCTACACACAAAAATACACACACACACACACACACATATCTTAATGCAATTCCAATCCAAATCTCATTCTCATTGCATATATTAACACTGCATTCATTGAATTTATAAACCTCTTGCACATTCAATAGTCTCTAAATTCCAAATCCTCTCTACTCGGGTCTCTAAGTGCTCGACCCTACCTAAATTTCACTTTGAACAAAAGATTGCCCACTTCAAATTTAATATGCTCATTAAGCTTAATCAATACGATTTAAACTTGATTAAGGACGGGTTCTTAGCTAATCCTTAAATTTAGGGATTTAAAGGAGGTCTTTAGAGTATCTTTTTGTTTTTCCTCCAATAATATAAATATATATATATATTTAAAATGTATAATAAGAAGACCAACCTGCTATCCTATGTGGTAAAAGTTACAGGTCATACCGTTTGTGTTGCTTAAATAGGAGATGACAAGAAGTCAATTGCACTCCTCCTCAACTTTTGCGAAGGAAATCCTTGCCTTTCCTCTTCAGATCTCCTATAAATTGAGAGAAAATAAAATCTTCCATAAGAATCTTCTATAAGAAGCTATAAATAATGATGGGATCCGATAATTATTTCAAGTCTGCATTGATATGTGCAATTTTCTTCTGATATCATTTTTCTTGAAAAAAGAAATTCATTCATTGAAAAAAAAAGGAGGAGCAAACATTGAAATGATTCTCATATTTTTTTTTAAAAGAATATTGAAATGAACAATTTTTATCCCTTTTCAAAAGGATTTGATCAAAGGGCTCTTATATTGTATTAACCGCTTATGAACTTTTTATTAGTGAAAAAAACATCTTAATAAAAGAAGATATATGTTGGTGACAAAATAAGAGAAACCTGCTTGAGATGGTTTGGGCATGTCCAACTCAGGTCAACTACGACACATACCGCTAAGCAAAAGTTTTGCTATATGGGTTAATGGCTTGCCAAGGGAAAAGGGTAGGCCGAAGAGGACATTGATGAATGTAGTAAAAAGATAGATATGAAGAAGTGTAACATATCCGAGGATTTGGCTCAGGATAAATCGGAATGGAAAAAAAAATTATTATAGTTGACCTCAATATAGTTGGGACAAGATGATATGCTGGTGGTATCAACTATAAAGAAATGGAAAAATCATAAAACTATTAGTATGGTTCTGTAAGTAGATTACATAACTGCTACAAACTGCCAATACTTGAGATATTGTTAACCTTTTACTCCTTAGAATTTGGCCAAAGGTGTAAGCAATGAAGGGAGAGATGTCAAGGAACATAAATGAACATTACCAAAAATTCAAAAAGTTAGAAAGCTTTCCTTATTGCGATTATTCTTATACAACATACATATTTTTTAGTTTAAATAATGACATTTTGATTTTTTTTTCTTTGGTCATTACTCAAACACCCTCCGACACAGCTTCCACCATACATAAGCCCCACACCATCAGTAACACAACCAAGGATTCCTTGTTGTTTTTCGTAGAGGGAAGGTTCCTCACTACTTTAGCTACAAGTGAGTTGGTAGACATAACTTATAAATTTTTTAACTTTTGCAATTAATTTTAAACTTTATTTATTTTGCATTCAGAGAAAGATTATGGTTCATGAGATTTTTTTTTTTGACTTACTAAGATACACTTACTTTATATAAAAAAAAAGATCTTAGAAGCAAACACTTAATCTCTTGAAGTTATTCACAGTAATGTAAGTGGACCAACTCTTTCCACCTCATTTACTACTCAATCTCTCTTGAAGTTATTCACAGTAATATATGTGAAGCAACTCCTTATTCTTCCATAAGTGCTTTTAAATTTTATATTGTATTTATGAACGATTGTGTCCTGTTATAGTTAGAAATTTATCTTCCAAGATGGTCGGATGTTTATGATGTATTTGTTTTACACTGAAATCTTTTTTATTATAAAATGAACTTTTTGCTCCAAAATTTTTTTACCAGAGAGAGAGAGAGAGAGAGAGAGAGAGAGAGAGAGAGAATTAGCGGCAGATGAACGCCGCTATAGCCCTTTTTTTTTTTTTTGCTAGCGGAAATTATTTTCGCTGCTAAAAGGGTCGTTTATGCTTAGACGGACAATAAGGACACTAACATGACCTTTTCAAAAGGCAGAAGAAAATTCCCACCGCAAAAGAATCAACTATAGTGGTAGAAAAAAAAACCCGCCACTAATGCCCTATTCGTTCGCTGCTAAAAGTCGCTCCTTTTGTAGTATTGTCGATTATTTAACAACAATCTAGGTACGAAGCTCTAAAAAGGCAATCACAGTACAACTTTTAGACTATATAACCAAGGATATCGTGTCAAGTACATACGAAGTTTCAGGAGGTCCTTGGTGCCACAGCAGAGTCCCCTTTGAAATAACCGCAAAAACATAGGATTGCTTTGTAGTATCTGCCGAGTCAACACTTAGTACGTTCACTTTAAGATTAGTCAGTCACATTCATCATTGAAACTCATGCTTATTGAAGGTATTGGAAGGGGGGGGGGGGGGGGGGGGGGGGGGTTTTCACCCGAGGAGAATTCTTTAGTGCTTCCAGTTAATGCCGAGTTTGAAGATCGATGCCTCTAAGAATGTGTTGGTGGGAGTAGGGTGCTCAGCGGAGACAATTCGGGCTTTGGCAAAAACTATAAAGTGTAGGTTAGGGAGGCTTCCTATTATTTATTTATTTATTTTGGGTTGCCAATCGGTGCTTAGCCTAGTTCTAAGACATTATGGGATCGGGCGATTGATAATTTTAGAAGGAAAGTGTCTTCATGGAAGAAGTTTTATTTGTCTTTCGGTGGGAGAACTACCCTTATCAAGGCTTGTTTATCCAATCTTTTAGTCTACTACATGTTTGTTCAAAATGCCAAAATCTGTGATTCAGTGGCTTGACTGGATTCGGAGAGACTTCTCATGGTAAGGGTCATGATTCAAATTTATGAAAGCAAGGATTCCCAAATCTGATGGGGGAAGGTCAGATCTGAAGATCTTTACAAATGAGGATTTCCATTGGTCAAAATCATCGAGGACTTACAATTCCAAAATATGGATTTTCAATGACTGTGAAAATAAAAAATGTTTTCCACAGGGGTTTTGTTGCCAAACTCATCATAAGAGTTTGTTCACATCCTCTAGGAAATCCAAGTCTGAAGTCCTTCATCTCTTCTATACACAGTTAGGGCATATTTCTTTGCATTAGAATATATAGGAACCGAACATATGGGGTAATTAAAAATGAAGATTACAGGTGAATTTCCAAAAATGAACATAAAATAATATTCTATTTTAGGAAATATAATAAAAAGAAGATGATATTTGATGCCCTTTATTAGAAATTCACATTTGATCTTCATTTTTAACCACTCTATGTATTCAATTTTTACCAATTGCCACAAAAATAAATTAGAAAAAAAATAGAAAGAGAAAAAGTGTATAGTTTGAGATAACCCGACACCTCTTTCAGATCTTTGAGAGAACTAAAACCTCGAAATACTAATTCTTTGATATTTTCTGAATGCTATAACACAATCTCTAATGCCCCTTATATAGGGTTACAATTGCAAAAGAATATAAATAGAAGACCCTAATCTAATTGAAAAAATATAAAGTTTAGAAAAAGGATGACAATAGTCCTAATATAGGAACTAAATAATTGACAGAGGAGGATCTTTACACAATTTATTTGGATGCTAACAAACAACGCTTAGTATACATTGGGTGGCTAAAAAACCTAGTCTCTTCACCTAGGGGTGAACCAAAGTACATTCATGTGGGGGTGGTCGCACCCATTGGACCTTGATCTGCTTCTAAAATCATAAACGAAATTATGACGTTGCTTTGAAAATTCACATAAAAATCATGCGTTCGCCCCCAAAACCCACATAGAAATCTTGGGTTTGTTCCCAAAGCCTAATTGCTTGTTTGGATCCCTACTCCTCATACAAAAGTCTTGGGTCCTCAACTGTCTTCACCAGCACAAGAACTGTGATATAAAGCTCTCTAGTGGCTTGAGTTGGACAATCCAAATGTGCCGCAAGTTGCACCTCAAAAATTGTTCGTGCTGCCTGAAACTATCAGTATGATTGCCGGATATTAATTGAGCATGCCATGAAATTTCATGACTTGTGAAGAATCGGTTCCTGTCAGAGCGTTGAAGGAGGTTGTTGTCTTAGTGGCAACTTCATTAATGGCAGGCTCATGCTCTATTTTTTTTCCCACTTCTTCAGGTGCGACTACTTCTTCCTCTTTTGTCTTGCCTCCGGTATAGAAGAATTGGGGTTTTGTTTTGTAATGATGTCTTGTGGTGAACCTTTTTCATCACAATGGAAGAGAGGCCGATAGGGCCTATTTCTTTTCTAGAATTCAAGGAATTCGTGTCTAAGGAATTCCTGAATTCCAAGACATAGATGAATTCTTGGATGCTCCATTGGACTTGAGCATTCAGGAATTCCATGAAAATACAAAGAGGGTGGAATTCCTGAATTTCCAAAAGTCATTTGGGACCTTGTATGTGGCTGGAATTCAATAATGCTAGTAAAGAAACATGGCTTACATGTGGCTCATTCATTAATTACTCTAAGTTTATATGCTTCAATACAAGACGGGGATGCATCTAGGGGGCGAATTCTCATCGGTCATCCGAGGACCGAGGAGAATTCTTTAGTGCTTCCAGTCAATGCCTGGTTTGAAGATTGATGTCTTTAAGAATGTGTTGGTGGGAGTAGAGTGCTCAGCGGAGACAATGAGGGGTTTGGCTAAAACTATAAAGTGCAGGTTAGGGAGGCTTCCTATTATTTATTTTGGGTTGCCAATTGGCGCTAAGCCTAGTTCTAAGACATTATGGGATCCAGTGATTGATAATTTTAAAAGGAAGGTGTCTTCGTGGAAGAAGTTTTATTTGTCTTTCGATGGGAGAACTACCCTTATCAAAGCTTGTTTATCCAATCTTTTAGTCTACTACATGTCTGTTCAAAATGCCAAAATCTGTATTCAGTGGCTAGACTAGATTCGAAGAGACTTCTTATGGGGAGGGTCATGATTCAAATTTATGAAAGCAAGGGTTCCCAAATTTGATGGGTGGAGGTCAGATCTGAAGATCTTTACAAATGAGGATTTCCATTGGTCAAAATCATCGAGGACTTACAATTCCCAAATATGGATTTTCAATGACTGTGAAAATAAAAAATGTTTTCCATAGGGGTTTTGTTGCCAAACTCAATGTAAGAGCTTGTTTCCATCCTCTAGGAAATCGAAGTCTGAAGTCCTTCAACTCTTCTATATACACTTAGGGCATATTTCTTTGCATTAGAATACATAGGAACCAAACACATGGGATAATTAAAAATGAAGATTATAGGTGAATTTCCAAAAATGAACATAAAATAATTTTCTCTTTTAGGAAATAGAATCAAAAGAAGATGATATTTGATGCCCTTTATTAGAAATTCACATTTGATCTTCATTTTTAACTACTCTATGTATTCAACTTTTACCAATCCCCACCGAAATAAATTAGAAAAAAAAATAGAAAGAGAAAAGTGTATAGTTTGAGAGAACCCGACACCTCTTTTAGATATTTGAGAGAACTGAAACCTTGAAATACTAATTCTATTGATATTTTCTGAATGCTATAACACAATCTCTAATGTCCCTTATATAGGGTTACAATTGCAAAAGAATATAAATAGAAGACCCTAATCTAATTGAAAAAATATAAAGTTTAGAAAAAGGATGACAATAGTCCTAATATAGGAACTAAATAATTGACAGAGGAGGGTCTTTACACAATTTATTTGGATGCTAACGAACAACGCTTAGTATACATTGGGTGGCTAAAAAACCCTAGTCTCTGTACCCAGGGGCGAATCAAAGTACATCCACGTGGGGGTGGTTGCACCCATTGGACCTCGATCTGCTTCTAAAATCATAAACGAAATTATGACTCTGCTATGCAAATTCACATAAAAATCATGCATTCGCCCCCAAAAGCCACATGGAAATCTTGGGCTTGTTTCCAAAGCCCGATTGCTTGTTTGGATCCCTACTCCTCATACAAAAGTCTTGGGTCCGCAACTGTCTTCACCAGCACAAGAACTGTGATATAAAGCTCTCTAGTGGCTTGAGTTGGACAATCCAAATGTGCCGCAAGTTACGCCTCAAAAATTGTTCGTGCTGCCTAAAACTACCAATATGATCGCCGGATATTAATTGAACATGCCATGAAATTTCATGACTTATGAAGAATTGGTTCCTATCAAAGCGTTGAAGGAGGTTGTCGTCTTAGTGGCAACTTCATTAATGGCAGGCTCATGCTCTATTTTTTTTTCCACTTCTTCAGATTTGACTACTTCTTCCTCATTTGTCTTGCCTCCGGTATAGAAGAATTGGGGTTTTGTTTTGCAATGATGTCTTGTGGTGAACCTTTTTCATCACAATGGAAGAGAGGCCCTTAGGGTCTATTTCTTTTCTAGAATTCAAGGAATTCGTGTGTGAAGAATTCCCGAATTCCAAGACATAGATGAATTCTTGGATGCTCCATTGGACTTGAGCATCCAGGAATTCCACGAGAATGCAAAGAGGGTGGAATTCCTAAATTTCCAAAGGTCATTTGGGACCTTTTATGTGGCTGGAATTCAATAATGCTAGTAAAGAAACATGGCTTACATGTGGCTCATTCATTAATTACTCTAAGTTTATATGCTTCAATACAAGACGAGGGATGCATTTAGTAGGAACAACAGGAATAACAGCCACATTTGGGCTTGAACTTGAAGCAGAATAATTGAAAGTAGTGTTATTTCCTTCAGATGAGAACCCTTTTGTAAGCTGCCTTAGAAAATACATGTTGTGGACTAAAGATATAGCACACAATAAGATTCTTGGTCGTTGACATTGGGCATCAACACACAATTCATGCTCTAGCCCTCCAACGAATGCACTCAAGAATCTATCTTGTGGAATATTAGTGATTGTGCTAGAAATATGTTCAAATCCTGCCTGATATTCTTAAAGTAGACCTATATGTCTAAGTTGCAACAATTGCCTGAATAGTTTTTGATGCTGTTGGTCCGAATCGGGCAAGCAAATCCTCTATGAAAGCTATGTTGTGCTTGTAATGTGGTGTTGAGCTGACAAAAGCCAACCCGACTCGCCAATTCAGCTCAACTGAACCCGCATATGAACCGCACAACCCAAACCGCATCATACTTGTCGGTCGCGGGTCAAGCTTTCCTAATCCGCATTTAAACAGGTCAGGTTAGGGTCAACGTATTTAACCCGCAGACCCGCATAATCTCTTTATTTTCTTCTTGTAGCTAAAAAGTTATACCTAGTACGTAATTCTATGGAGTTTATCTTTTTATTTTGATATTATGTTTTTTTGTTTTTATGAAAATTTTATTTTTATTTCTATTAATTTTTTTATTTCTATTTAAAAAATGTATACTATGCTCATTCTATAAATAACTCGGTCTCCTTCCGTTTTCTCAAAGTAGACCCTTTGTCAATTTACTTAAGAATATCTTTGTGTGCTCCTCTCTTTGGGGGATTTTGGTATTTAGAAAACACAATGGATGTGTCATAAATAATAGAAAGTTGTGCGGGTCAACGGGACCTACAAGGGTTATGCGGGTTAATGTGGATCGGGTTGAACTAACCCGCAGTGGTGTGGATGATTGTTGTTTCGCAAACGTCTCTTCATTATGTAATTCCAAGACCGATGTCCGCAGTTATAAGACCGTTGTCTATAATGCAGCTTCATTTCGATCCACATTGCCATCATCTCAACTAATCTTTCAGCCAATCATGGTTCCAAATTACTTCACAATTTTCCCGTTGATTGATCACTACTCTTGACGAGTGTAGACCATACACTGGAGCAAAAGGTGGGTGGTAACTGGTGCGTGGCAAACCAAACTTATTTATTCTTATTTCTTCTTTTCTTCTCTTTTTTAATTTTGTCGTAACACCACAAAAAAAAAAAAAAGAAAAAGAAAAGAAAAAAAGAGAAAATTTAACCTTTTGGATATATAGGCAAGCGATGGCGCCAAGCCTTGTACATTTATCTTAAACTTCCGCGGCCCTATATGTAGGGTTGTAAGAGAGCCAGGCTAGGGTACGCCCTTCCCTAACCCTCACATATACATGCTAGGCTTAGGGCAGGCCTACAACACCTAGCTCACACCCTACCCTCTAAGGTAAGGATCGAACTAAGGCTGGGCCAGAGCTGAAAAAAGATATATATTTTTTTCTTTTGAGTTAATCGAAAAACACCCTTGGTCAAAATGACCAATTTGAATTCAACCAGAAAAGAAAGGAGAAAAAAAAAGATTATGAAAAGTAAAACTTACTTAGAAAGGGATCGTCGTCAACTGCCAACAATTATCAATATTTTCATCCCTCGTTTTTGTTAACCACATAAATTTAAAATATATATATAGAATCTTCTAAAATTACATTGCCCAAAACAAAATTATCTAATTTCATCAAGTAAGTTTGTCCGTTGGTACTGTAATATAATTAAAGTTGGTTTAAAGTTGTTGCAAATAGAACACAATACAAAATCAAAATTCTAAAAGAGATATATTAAATCTAGAGATAATTAGCGAAAGGTCCCTAGAATTGAATGTATCCAGCCTCCAGTGCAGGCAAATTTTTTTTAAGGGCTCTGGTCCAAGCAGTTAGACTGTTTGCAGTCAGAGGTCCCTAGATACAATTTACATGACTGATTTACCCTTTTAACCATTTTAGGCATAAAATTTTGAAATTTTAAATTTCAAAGTTTGAATTCATCTGAGATTAATACCGGGGAAGAGATCATCGGGATCTCTTGATTTCACAGCACAACAAATCCATCAACGGAAGAGAACCCATTGGAGAAGGGTTCTGGCTGAGATTCATCGGACTTGGTGGGCCATCACTATACACGATCGAGTTGCAGAACCCAGTTGCAGCAAAACAGAGAATCCAATCCAGACTTGGGTTCTCGGATCGCACGGTTCCGAAGAAGAAGATCGGACTTTCGTTGCCCCCTTGTCACTTGCGCCGGAGAAGGGGATAGTCCTGCTGCTCCCGCCGCCCGTCGCCTGCTAGTCCTTGTAGTAGGAGAACCCGAAATCGCCACACAGTCGCCCATCGCTGCACGATCGTCGTCACGCCTATCACCGCCGCAGCCGTAGTCGGAGTTTCGCCGTCGTCGTCGCCTGGCCGCCCGCCCATCGTCGCCGCAGAAGACAATCCCAGAAGAAGTCTGGGCGCTGCAGTCTCTCTATTGCAGAAACAGAGAAGATCGAAGAAGACGAACCAAGTTGTGTCCGTTGCGGGTCAGTCCCAGGTCAGTTCCGACCCTCCCACTCCAGGAAAACCCAGCAGGATTCAGAAGCTCTGGGCCAGCGCAGTTTAGTTCAGGTTCTGGATTCTGCAATGACAACTGGTTCTAGATTCTAGCGACGTGCCAGTTCAGGTCATGTTCCTTGCGTTGCTGCGCCTTGCCAGTTCTGGATTCCGGAAGCAGTGCCTTGCTGTACCCAGATCCAGAACCCAGATCAAGAAGCAGTGCCTTGCAGCAACAAGTTTTGTCAAATTTATTTGTGTTTTGGACAAAATCTATCTGAGTTTTTGGCTTTTTATCTGACTTTTGGAGCAAATTTATCTGAGTTCTGCATAAATTTGTCTGAGTTTTTGGCTATTTATTTGACTTTTGGAACAAATTTATCTGAGTTATGGACAAATTTATCTGAGTTCTGGATAAATTTATTCGAGTTTTAAGCTATTTATCTGAGTTATGGAACAAATATATCTGAGTTATAAACAAATATATTTTAGTTTTTGGCAGATTTATTTGTGTTTTTGAATTGTATTTATGTCTTTTGAAATTTATTTGTATTTTTTGAAATAAATTTAACTGAGTTTTTGAAAAAAAGACTTGAGTTTTTTGCCACATTGTTCGCTAATTTGAAAAATTGGGTTATCTAAGTTTTGGCAAATGTATTTGCCTTTTTTTTTAAATTTATTTGCGTTTTTTAGTTTTATTTACCTCTTTTGAAATTTATTTGTGTCTTTTGAAATTTATTTATATATTTTTTAAATTTATTTGGATCTTTTGAAATTGATTTTCTTCTTTTGAGATTTATTTATATTTTTTGAAATTTATTTGTGTCTTTTTAAATTTATCTGCGTTCTTTTGAAATTTATTGTGTTTTTTGAAATTTATTTCGTTTTTTGAAATTTATTTGCTTTCTTTTGAGATTTATTTGCGTTTTTTAAATTTATTTCATTTTTTGAAATTTATTTGCTTTCTTTTGAATTTTGTTTGCATTTTTTGAATTTTTTTCTTTTTTAGAAATTTATTTGAAATTTGTTTCTTGTTTTTTGAAACTTATTTGTGTTTTTTTGAAATTGATTTGAAAATCTCATTAGTGGAATTGTATTAATCATGGCTAATTTAATGGTAGTTAACCATTATTAATGGCTTATCCCACTAATCATGGGATATGATTTGAAGAAAGGGTAAATTAGACATTATAGGCTTCCAAATTTGGAAAAAGGACCTCTCACACTATAAAAAAAGATTGTGGACCGAAGCCACCAAAGTCAAATGTTCAGGGACTCGTCGCCGAATCCCCCTTAAATCTAAGTAGGAAGCAGCACATCCATAAGACAAACATTGCATTCATAAAACTACATTAGCAACAATACCTTCTATGAACAGCTTCACTTTTCAGACCCATGTTCAAACATTCATCTCTAACATGTTATTAACCATCACCAGTACCATCTAGCACATATGTCCAAGATATGTGCATTCCACATCACACGGCTCTCTATCAATTGAAGTAGCTTTTATCCACTATACTCAATTCTATTTCTAGTTACCTATCAATTGTATGTAAGAAGCTTTTATCTTCTTTTCTTAGATTTATTATTTGCTACTTTTCTTTTTCATAATCTAAGTTTTATTATTATTGTTTTTTTGCCATCCTAAAAATATTGAGAAAACGAGGCCACCAATTTAAGCCCGTATTTGGGATCTCTATTTCGAACCTCTATTAGTTTAAATGTCTAAAGCAGGTAGAGGTTTGAAAAATAATAGCGTTTAGCACACGATTTTATCCTTTGCTCACTTTAGAGAAGTAGAGACAAATCCTCTTAAAATGAGAGGCCCCATTTTTTGGGCTTGTGAAAATAAGAACTTTAGCCTTTCTTTTATGGGTCTTTTTTTTATGGCTTTGTTGGAATAAGAGTATTGATACCAAATAAGGGCCTAAGATCAAAACTATAATCATTTCTTCAAAACTATATCTAATGTATAGACATTAAAAATTCATTTTTTGGGCAATGCTTTAGATGATTTTTTTCTTGCCTTACAAATAGAGAGAATGGTAAACTATCATAGTCTTAAACTAGCCTAATCTATGAACCTAGGGATCATCAATGGGTCAGCAATGCCAGGGGCAATCCTTGGCGCGCCGGGTGAGAAGTGATGCCTTCATCACGAAGGCATCTCACACTTCTCAGATGATAATCTTAATGTAACAAGTACTGTGGTAGAAAACCTATTGTATGATCCTGTTCCTCCATTGGGTGGTTTCCTGACCCACCTGATATTGTATGTTGTACATATGGTTTGGTGATTCATATCCCTCTAGGGCCCAACTGTTGTAGGGCTGTCCTTAAAAACCCATATTTGGGCATCTAAATACACTTCAACTATAGCATTGAATAAAATGTGTATTAATAGAGAACAGCTAGGCAGGGCCAGGTTTGACCCTCAAGTTTGCGGGCTTTTCAAAATCAGGCACTCTTCCACCTCCAGGCTTTAAAAGAAAAAGAAAGGTCCCCCCAGCTTTTGAGGGTTTTGACAGGTCGAGCTGGTAAGGTACCTCCTCAAAGGGCCTTATTGACAACCATGCCTATGTGTCTTGCTCAGCTATTGGGATAGCAATCCAATAAACAAAGGAAAGTTTTGGATCCCTATCTTCCCTTCTCTTTTTGGAGAGATAGGAAATGGAAAGAGAAGTGGTATTTCTGCTCTCATTTTTATTTGGAAAAAGCAAGTTTAAGTATTTCCAAAAGATGTATATGTACAAAAGCATAAAGGCAGTTCCATTTCACTTATGCTGGAGGGAGCTAGCATGGCCAGCCAAAAATCCCAACAAAAAACAATAAGAAAAAGACAGCTCATGGTTTGGAAAGGCAAATAGCTAGCAAACAAAAATAAGAAACAAAGATGGCTCACAGTTTCAAAAGGAAAACAAAAGGCAGAATAGAAAGAGAACCACAATATTTCTACTCTTGTGAGAATACAAAGATGGCTCTTATTTCGTTTTCATTCGTGTGCAAAAATCACTACTAGGTTGATGGGATAGAGGTAAACACACCTACGCCTGCTCTGGGAAGCAGCTTCAGATGTCAGGTGCTCAGGTGCTCGCAGAGAATACAGGGAGAGATGTGGCTAGTGATGGGAGTGGCTGTGATTTTGAGGGACAAACCCTAATGCCCCTTGTATAGGGTTACAATTATCTAATAATAAAAATAGAAGATAGTAATCTAATTACAAAATAGAAAATGCAGAAGTATGCAGACAAAAATTCTAATATGGTAACTAAATCTTTGACTGATTTTGTAGGATGATAGAAAGTGAGAAGTATGCAGACAATAATTCTAATATGGTAAGTAAAAATTTGAATGGCTAAGTTGGACAATAGAAAGTGCAGAGTATGTAGAAAGTGCACAAGTAGGCAGACAATAATCCTAATATGGCAACTAAATATTTTACAGATTTTTGCTTTGTATGTAATTGAATGCAAATAACTAGACCCTTAGTTGGTGGTGGGTGGCTAGAAAACCTGGTCTCTTAATCAAGGCCAGCATCAACATCAAGAGTTGCCCACTTTTAGATGTCCAGAGTGCCCTACTCCCTTGAGAGGGCATTTTGTGGACCATAAAATAAATCCAAGGCTTGTTGTAAAGAAATTACATTACAGAATAGAATAAGAGTTGACCTTCCGTAATGAACTCAGGAACAAAAAATTATTTGGCATATTGATCTTCTCATCAATAGCGTACGGAGATATATCACCGTAGAAAATCTGACAGAGTGATCAATAATTAGACCATTGGAAGCTTCAAAGGTTGGAGGAGGGGAAAGCAAAAGGATGCAGGATTGCCCTAAACTCCATTTCCATGATTTACTTAATCTACTTATTGAGAGCTTTCTAAATGATATATAATGCATAAAAAATTAAAGCATAGAATGACAAGATACGAACTTTGGAAATCAATTGGGAAAATGTGGAATCCCATCCCTGCATTTTAAGTGAAAATGGAATTATTTTTAAGGTAAAGCATCCCAAATCCTTTTCTTATAAGTGAAACTTCTTGTGAAACCTGTAAAAAAGGAGTCCAGCATGTCCAAAAGCATTCATTCGACCCCGTTAACACCTTTTAAGTTTTTTAGTCTTTGAGATAGACTAGGCATGCAGCGACAGCGCCCAGGTTAAAAATATGGGTGGGGCTCACCTTTGGAAAATCCAAATCTCTTGTTAGCCCTAGTACCATTGTAGTGATAAAATGTTAGATTATATTCAAATTAGAGAGATGGTCACTGGTCAATCAACTAAATTTTAATGGGCAGAAATGGAAGGAGCCTTATGTGTGAAATCCGGTGATCAATCCATCGGTTGGCCCACTAAAATAGATCTTGAATATTCAGATGCAGAGTACACAATGGGTCTTAGGGCAATGAAGCCGTTTGGATTTTCCAAAAGTGGGCCCACCCATGTTTTTAACATGGGCGCTGTAGCATACTACCAAGCAGCCACTCTGCATGGTAGTTCATCCCGTAAAATAGATCCTAGGGACTGATAACTGTCAATTGATCTCCACCAAAAGTCAGTGCCTACCATTCCAAGATTTAAATGAAAAACAAAAACTAAAATAGATCTCCCTTGCTTCAATTCTAGCTGTCTCGAATCACTCACCACATTTGCGACAATTACATGGATAATCAGACAAAAATCGCTCACCACCTCCGTCACACATATGCTATCAACTGAAAAGTGTAGCTGTTTCAGTTTTTCCTGGCTACCCTACGACTTTTTTTGAGGTGTGTGGATCCTAATAGGTAGTTTGGTTTAGGGGGAAAACCAAGGATTTTCATGTGGATTTTAAGGGATGACCCAGAATTTTTATTGGATTTTCTTAAGTCGGCCTAGAACTTTCACATTGGTTTTGGAAGTACACTGCGGTTCGACCAGTGCGACCACACCCAGGTGCTTGTACCTGGGTCTGCCCCAGTGTGTGGCTGTTTCTTGCTTTGATCATCATGCTGGGAAACCATTGGTTATTCCCTCCTTGCTGTGTTGCTCTGTTTCTCTTTGATTGCTTGATAGCCAGTGTTCTGGTTTGGCTAGCCAGGCCTGTGGGTAGGACTTTGGACCTCTTATTTTTTGTGTTTAGCTCTCTTCTGGTTGTCGCCTCCACCTTCCAGGGAGTGAAGAGTGGGGAGGAGCTCTCCTTCCCATTCTTTTGTAGATTATATCTAGCCTTCAACGGAAAATTGACACTAAACTTTCGACAACAACAAACAAAAAAAATAGAAAAAAAGATGTCTCTGCATTTCCTTCTTGTTACATTTAGTTGGTGTATATGCACTATGCAAGCATCAGGACATCGTACCTGCCTCTTGTTCCAAATCTAAGTGAACAAGGTGGTTTGATTCACTTTTTCCTCTAAGCAATGGAGCCCAGTGAGCTTTATATATTTGGAAAAGACTAATCTCGACGATCTTCTATAAACATGATTCTCATCTTTGGTATTGATATCTTCATTGGTGGGGATAAATATTTGTAAATTTCATCAAGTATAATTATATTTGTAGTCTCCTTCATTTCTAGGAGAGAGAAGCCTAATTCTCTCACAGGAGTGAAGCAAGTGTTGTTGGTGGGATTGAAATTTTCCAGCTTTGATCCATTGATCATGCTGAGGATCTAGATAGGTCTTTGGGTAGCAACTACAGCCTTGCACAAACCTACTTTCTCTAATGTGGCTTTAGTATGCTCAAGTCGTATTATGGATAGCCTCTCTGGGGTTCCTGACGAGTTAGAGGTGCAATCCAACCCAAATCAGTCCAAGTCTCTTCCAAAAGATTAGATGAGTAGCTGGAATAAGTAATCATCAATCCAGGTTTTGAGGGTACACCCAATCAAATGATTTCCTCAGAAGTCAGGAGAAGGCTCAGTTTCACTGGTTCACTATTGCTCATTGTCTCCTAAGTGCTACAATGTCATGCTCTGCAGGGACAAACTTTACAGTGTGCTTGTACAACAGCTGGGTAGGTACAAGAATGATAAGTGTCAAATATTTGAATAACTTCGTAACATAATGACAATCCTGTTTGGTACTTTGACCTAATGGAGCTGACACCCTGTTTTGTACTCTGCTACAGATTATATTCACATCTTCCTTTCTCCTCATTTCTTTTTTTGGGAAGGAGAAGAGGTTATAAATAATGGATCAATGAAACCAAGAGTGCTGAAATGAGTTTTACAGTCCAGACAACATTGATCTAATCTCTCCTACTAACTTGTTAAACAAAGCTGAGATTATGGAAACAAAAAGGTTCCTTTCTGTGAGGTCCTTTAATACTAGCAATAGGAACTTACAGATAATTCATCTAGTTATCAGCCACAGCCACACCCAACCTTCCAACTTGGTCAAATCAAGACTGAGCTCGTTATTCTTGAACCAGATTTGAGACCAAGGCAGGAAATTCGGTGTAGCAACCTGCTGACTGGAGCCATGAAAAGCAGTTTAACATAAAAGGCTATCACACAAGGGAAAATGATCCTTGTACCAAGAGAAGCAAATAATTCTGTAACGCCCCCAAGATTAGGTTGGATCCTAACCCTGTCCCAAGGACGTGAGAATCGGGGTCAATTAAAAAAAAATCCCTTTAATTACCATTATGGCCCCAATTTAGGGTGGATCGAAGTATGCGGTGAGATTATGAATGAAGATCAGTCATCATAATTTATTCACAGAAGCATCAACTCATACAATCAGGCCAGATGGTAAAGTATATGCCACATATAATAATAGAGCGGAAGCAACAACAAAAGTGCATAAGTTCAAATAGAGTGACAGATGTCTTAAAGCTGAAGGCCCATAAACAACTAGGGCCACCAGAATAAAAAGTGTGAACTTCAAAATGTAAAAAATCCAATTGCCGGTGCTACACTCAATATATCCATCATCTGGCGGAACCTCTCGCTTTTTTAACGGGGGCATTGGTACCTAAGCACTAAATGTAATATTTTCATATTACGAAAATCTGGCAGCTAAATAAATGTGAGCAACAATATAACATGCATTAATAGGGAATTGAGACATAAGAGATTACATGAGCAACGATAAACGGAAGCTAGGCATAAAGCATGAATAAGTAATAACCATGTAAATCATGTAAAGAAAGGATCCCCAGCTACATACTCTAACAACGTGATGCTACATATAGGCTATTAGAATGAATGCAATCCTGGCAAACCCGGTCAGAATGAATGCAACCCAGGCGAACCCAGTGACCCCTACGAAGCTAGTATGGTGGCATATGTCCACCACCCAATCTGCAAACGGTAAATACATATGAATGCATAACTATGCCCCATGGGGAGGCGCCCTAACCATGGGAGGCTGAATTGACCTAATGGTGCCAGGCTCGAGGAGTCAAATGTTATACACACCTGGACGTAGTGCCTGGCTAGCATATAGATATATAGAGCAGTAACAAAGAGGAACTACTCCACTCAATCATGGCCATAACCATAAACTGAGCAGTTCCCGATAACCATCCTCTAATCCGGGACACCTCCAAATGGACTCCACTCTGCTACAGCATAACCACAGTCCACAATTTATTCTATTCCATATCATGTCCATTACATAAGAAACCAAACAATATAAGATTGCCGGCGGAGGCGATAAATGCACTTGTCATGTAATGTACCGACCTACTAACGTAATCGGATTATATGATTAATGATTCAAGGAATAGATTCTAAACCATAACCATCCTATGGTTAGGGTCATCGGATTCATGTAGTGCCCATACAGTTTAACGCAATGGTTACGGGGTCCTAGATGCTTGCTATAAGTATTTGGTGCTCTTGAAGTTAATAGCATCCCAGAAACTCACAACCCACTCTCATAGTTCAATATGGGCCCCACATGCGTAGTCGGAAATATGAAAGGAGATATCAAGCTCACACATCGCCTCGTTAATGGTCCACTTCATATTCATTAATTACTTCGGTTAAGGGTAATGGGTCTAGGGTTAAGGGTCCTAAATTTCAAGAATCCGAAATTCTAGAATGTGTGTCCACGGTCGACTGTGAACCCTTCACAATCGATCATGAAGTTCTACTGTGAGCTCCATCGCTAACTGTGAGCTCAGTGGTGGAATCAAAAAAATATACCTTGGGGAGGGCAAGAGAAAATAAAATTTTCTTGGAGGGGCCAATGTAAGAAAATTCTAAAATTTTATATAAGTTTAGAGGTTTTTCGTAATTTAAGGGGGGGGGGCATGGCCACTTCATCCCTCCCTAGTTCCGCCCCTGCATGAGCTCACTGAGAGACAAGCCTGATAGGCGCCTGTCTAAGGATCTATAGTAACCCTGAGACAGAGCTCAGGTCTCACAGTTAACCGTGACCTTCCATGGTTAGCTGTGAGGACTCCACGATTAGTCGGGAGCTAAATCGTATGGCATTTTACAATCAACCAACTCAAGTTCTAAGGTCAACTGTGACTCGTCCCATGGAGCTTCAGAAACGAACCTATAGAGGTTTGAGAAGGGTGTTCTCGAGTGCCTTTTCCCCTGCATCCAAAGGGGGTTCTACCACCTACTAATGGCAGGCCAAGTTCCCTATTCCATACATCTTTCCATCAATTTAAGGCCCATTAATCCATCCACCATTAACACACCAGAAACCTCTCCTATGAACCAAAACACCATAAATGAGCTTATAAAAGGGGTGACGATCATCATTATAGCCATAGAATCAAACAATAAAACATGTACCATGGAATTAAATTACGGTGGGCACCGGTTTGACTCGGGTACCAGCACGAGTAAGGGGCTATACTGTAATAAAATTTAAAATATGCATTATATATTGCATGTAATTGCTTAGAACATGTCATAGCTCAACTCTGAGGCGCTAGGGATGGGGTTTTTTTTCAGTGCTTGAGCTCAGATCCTGGTTGGGAGTTTATTTTTGAACTTAAATATATTTTCTTTCTTGTTTTTTTTTTATTTATTTATTTTTTATTTTTTATTTTATACCATATAGGATTGTTCATGAGTTCCACCATTTTTTTTACCAATTTATCCTTGAAAATACTTAAAAACCTTATCGCTTAAGTTAAAAAAATAATTTTGTCACCTAAATTGAGAGGACCCAAAACCAAAGGCTAGATTATTTGAATGGCTCAATATTATATATTTTCTAATTCACATTCAAAGGAAGTCTTTCAATTTTTTTTTTTTGACCAAATTATCCTTAAAAACTCATTACACCTTCAAATGCTCAACATTCAGTCACAATAAGCGTCACTATATTTAGATTGGATACTTGTTAAATAGCTCAATTCTCAAATTTTCACTAGCTTTCTTCTTTTTTTATTTTTTTTTTATTTTAAAGATTCTTCTAAAATTTTTGACACTTTTCTAACCAACGTGGCTATAACGGCCTGACTTGGACCGGCATAGATGGTACCAACTCATCGCGGTCCTAACTGGCACAACGATTGGCACCGGAACTTAAAACCATGGCATGTACATCATGTGATATCCATATTTATTGATTTGCCTTAGCTTAGTAGCACCCCTCCCTTTTCTTTGTGGCTAGGGTTTTCCAATCCTTACTCTTCAACACCATCCCACTCCAAACCAAGTTAGGAACCACCCTCCTACATGCCAAAAGAGAAGAAAAACGTACTAAATCATGAATACATGATCCTAATATAGAAGAAGTGAAACTACTTGAGTTTGGGGAAGACTGTGCTCACCTAGAGATGAAAATGAGGAAAGAGGATGATGAAGGAGAGTGTGGGGGATGTCTTGAGAGCTTGGACAGCCTTCGAATGAGATTGGGAACCTTGGAGGCCATGAGGAGAAGGAGAAGAAGTAGAGATGAGAGGAGAGGAGCTGTCATGCCCCGAGCCCGAGACTGCACTCATCTTAAGGAGTGATGTTTGCCCGCATGGGAATTCTAGTCAAACTTGTTGACCTTCCGTCCCTATGAACGGGATTCATCCACAGGATATCACGTGTGAGGTTCAAATTTCCAGAAACTTGTATTTTTCACATGTATAATCTTGTCCAATAGATATCCATTCATAATACAACAATATCATATCCATCAAGATATAGAGCATAAAAGTTCGTGAGCATAGATTAAAGGTTCAAGTTTTAAGTTTAGGAGATAGAGCGGAAGAAGTAAGTTAAGTTAAGGTAAGCAGTAAGTTAAGTTAAGGTTTACAAGCCATAATATAAATAAGTCCATAATTGATAGCAAAAGATGTGGCAACCCAAGCCACAGTCAATGGGTCGTGTGACGTCCAAAACTCAACGAGTAGATGTCTAGAAGGCATCATCTGAAGTCCATTTAGCTACGTGTCAAGGAGATTCCTCATCCTCATTAATCTCCCGGGCAGTGGCATCGTGGTACTCACCTGTAACGCCAAGTGTAGCCCCATTAGACTAGGCTAAGCAAGGTAAACAAAATATATAATGTAACATGTGGCAAATGAATAGCTGGACAGATATAGATCATATGAAGTCAAAGTGTGTGCACAAGGCAAGTCTATGCATGAGTAAGCGTGAGACATACGAATCATAAATGATATATATGTATAAATAACAGAACTAGATGGCACATCCACATTAGCTAGATTCTCCCAAGTTAATCTTGTAAACATGAATACAAAGTGAGAGTAGAATACATAACAGCACAGAGTCGTGCCATTATGAGACAGAGGGCCCAAAACTCTCCATCGTGGACCTAGGGTGTCGGTCAGCCCTCATAACATAATCCCATCTACAAAGGGCCAGAAATATAACTAAACCCACACTAAGCCGGGACCAACTTTGATAGGGTCGAAGCCAAGGGGTGCCGACTCGTGGAATGAAGTGTACAAAATAAAATAACATAGTACAAGAACAGATTATATCATGTGGTACATAATCAGAACTTATTATAAATAACTGAGTAGAAACGGAAGTGGATATAAACATAGATAGGTGCATAAAAAGATATACATGAACTAAACAGAAGTATGATCAAGTCATACGAGAATATTGGAAATGGAATGCAAATGAATGCATATAGATCATATACGGAATCAAGATATGAATCAAGCTAAGCTTATGGTCTTGGGAATACTCGTGATCTTCACCGTCCAACTTAGTGTAGTACTAACAATTCCAGCATTATTGGGCTACAAAGGAACCATTGGCGTTACTTAATGTGGACGCCGAATCTCTTAATATAAAACATTTGGTTCGGATCCTAAATACGAAGAACACGAGACCCCTTATGGGTGCACGGTAGATCACACTGCACCCACATGAATTACAAATTTATTTGGCATGATTTAGGGTTCAAGTGATCCATCCTTAAGGTCCACCTATTGGGCCAAAACCATCTAAGCATCCTGTGGTTTTCCCTTGGCTCGTGGTACATTCCAGTTGACAAGATTTCAAATCCAAGTAACCCCTTTCTCTCCCAACCTCTAGTCAATAATGTGTATTGACCATTTAATTCTACGCTTGAAGATCTTTCCAACGGTATCTAGATCTCCAAAATCGGTCGTATGGATCAAAAGTTATAGTCGTTGAAAGTTTCTAACAAGAAAAGGGGGCCAGTTGGAGGCTAGCCACGAGGTGACCACGAACAGACTGAAAAAAAAGTGTGCATTCAGTTTTTGTAACCACGGATTTTGAGGCTATCCGTCCGCACGTGAACTGAACCAGAAATGGCTCTATTTAGGTGATTTTCAAGCTCCATTACACCAAAGCCTTCCATAAGGAATTTTCCTACCCAAAATGAGCCTCCAACGCTAACTCCAAACCACCATGCAACATCCCCAACCAAAAAAAAAATCCAAAAACTAACTTATTGCTAAACCCATTAACAAAAATAAGAAACAAATCGGGGAAATTAACAAGATGAGAAACAATTTAACATATGAGCTGGAATTGGGTTTCTAGAACATGAATCATATAAAGAATCATAGAAATGACAGTGCATGTACAAAATATAAATTCTTTTAGTTGCCTTAAGGTGTTTGGAACCAAAATCAAGCTAAATGAAGCTCTATTGCCCAAACAAGCTCTCAAAACTAAAAACCCCCACAGGCACAAGTCAAAAGAAGACCCTACAATGGTGAAATATCTGGAAATGAAGGAGGAGAACATGCATGCATAAAAAAAATAGACTTCCTACAACTGATAAGTAGTAAGAGAAAGGAAAAAGTTGAGAAATACTTACCAATGTAGAAGATATGGGGAAGAGTTGGGGAAGGAGAAGACTTGGAGAAGATGAAGATGGAAGAGCTGTAGCTGAATCTCTCACATACACTCTCTAAATTAGCATCAAGGGATTGAGAGGAAGAGATGAAGAAGGGGACACTAGAAAGGGAGGGCTTCAGCTAGAAATAAGAAGAGAGAGAGGAATCGTTGGAAAGGGTTTGGTTCTTTTAAAAATGGAAATTTTCTACATGTTGCATGCAAGTCCAGGTTCAAGAGGTTAATATCGAACTTGGGCTTTTGGCTGGAAAAATGGGCCTGAATGGATCCGATTTGCTTGGGGTTAAAACATGAAAATCAAAGTCCATGATATGCACTATGCAATGCACCAGAAAACCACTATGAAAATCTAAAGACACACATAAAATCCTAAAATGGGTCAACTCTTATTCTATTCTGTAATACTAATTTCTTTACAACAAGCCTTGGATTTATTTTATGCTCCACAAAATTCCCTCTCAAGGGAGTGGTGTACTTTGGACATCTAACAGTGGGCAACTCTTGAGGTATCACTTGATGTTGATGCTGGCCTTGATTAAGAGACCAAGTTTTCTAGCCACCCACCACCCACTATGGGCCTAATTATTTGCGTTAAATTACATACAAATCCAAAATCTGTAAAATATTTAGTTGCCATAGTAGGATTATTGTTTGCCTACTTGTACACTTTCTACATACTCTGCACTTCCTATCGCCCAACAAAACCAGTCAAATTTTCACTTGCCATATTAGAATTATTGTCTGCATACTTTTGCACTTTCCATCATCCAACAAAATCGGTCAAAGATTTAGTTACCATATTAGAATTTCTAGCTGCATACTTCTGCATTTTCTATTTTGCAATTAGATTACAATCTTCTATTTTTATTATTATACAACTATAACCCAATACAAGGGGCATTAGGGTTTGTCCCTCAAAATCACAGCCACTCCCATCACTAGCCACATATCTCCCTGTAATCTCTATGAGCACTTGAGCACCTGACATCTGAAGTTGCTTCCCAGAGCAGGCATAGGTGTGTTTACTTCTATCCTATCAACTTAGTAGTGATTTTTGCAAACAACTGAAAATGAATTAAGAGCCATCTTTGTATTCTCACAAAAGCAGAAATACTTAGGCTACTTGTCCTTTGAGATAAAAGCTATGAACCCCTCACGACCACTGCGTACTAGCCTCTCTGCCTTAAGAGTTGAAATCGAACGGGTATCTAACCTCTTCTTAGATCCTTCAAGGATAACTCGTGTACTAGATTCATCTATCCTGAGGGTCATAGTCTAGTGGAAACAACCCACACATGCCCAATACATCGCTAGCCAATCCATCCTTAAGATAACATCAGAGTCATGCATTTCTAAGACTATCAAATCTGCAGGCATCAACAACTCATCTATCTGCACCCTACACTGCAGGTAGAAAATCTCACGTACTACCCTCCTACCTACCGGGGTAACAATCGCAAGTACAACCCGCAAATGCTCGTGTCTACCTCCAATTGTCATGGCAAAGTGCAGTGCAATGAAAGGGTGTGTGGATCCAGGATCAAACAAAACTCTAGCGTCATGATCACAAACAAACAGCTTACCTTCCACTACAGTGTCTGCCGCTTTAGCTACTTTATTTGTCATGGCATACACACATCTCATTGCTTGGGGGTGCTGTTGTGGCTGTTGCCTTTGCTGTCCTTGCCACTGTTGACCCTGCCCTTGTTACCTAGGCCTCTGCTGGCATTGCACTGGTCTCTGCTATTGATGCTGAGGTGGCCTTTGAGCTATAGGTAAAGCCTGTCTAATGGGCTAAGCCTGAATGGGTGGAGGGGCTTGTTGCTGCTGTTGTTGACCCCTAGCCACATCACCCATAGTGCGTGGACAGTCATGGACCGCGTGATCCATATAGCCACATTTGAAACAAGCATCAGGTGTCCTCCTGCACTGACTTGAATTGTGGCCTTTGCCACAATGAGTACAAAACACTGGCCTTGGCTGAGAACTACCCCCTTGCTTGAATTTCTTGCCCTGTGATTGTTGTGGTGAGCTCTTATAAGAGGGAGTGAATTTACGCTTTGGCTCATGCGGAAGAATATTTTCCCATTGCTGCTCTGCATAATATGCCTTTGATGGAACGCGCTCCTGCCGAGGGTGCTACCGGGGTCGGCGGGCGTGGGAGTCCGTCGGGGCCGGCCCTTTCGCGCCCGGGGGGCTGAAGCGTGCATCAACATTTCTTTGTGTGGGTGTGCCAGATTTTCTATTTTACTTGGAATTGCAAGTGGTAATTCGGAGATCAACCTTCACAAGTAAAAAGAAAATCAACTTCTTTCAAGTTTTCCATTGCACAAATATTTAAGAAAAGAGACATTTTCTTGGTTTGCCGTGAAAGGCGATTTTGTTTGGCATTTATAGCCGATTTTGGCGTTTATAGCCGATTTACAATTCTCATCAATAATGAAAGACAAGAGTTGTGATTTTTTTCTCTTTTAGAAAAATACAAACTACAATGAAAAGCAAGAAAAGGAGGATCTAACTTTTCAGGAGATTGTTGCGGACTCGTTCAGATTGACGGTCGCAAGCCATGTATGGGCTTCGCCATCATCCATGCAGATGAGAACAGAGGATGCTCTTGATTCGCTTGGCTTGGCTATAACCTCAGGTTTTTAGAGGACAAAGACCAAGAGAAAGTCCTATGTCCAATAAAAAGCTAAGTAGACGGGCTGAAAAGCCACGTCTAAGCCATTGGAGGCAGCGGGAGAAGGCAAGGACCTTGGGGGGGAGTACCCCCCAAGGGACTTTTTGTCACCTTGTAGTGGTGCTTGATGTAGAATTTCTGCAGAATTTTCTCTTTCTCTAGACTCTGTCTGTCTGGAATTCGGGATTCTCTGCACCTTTTGATTTTCGATCTTGGGTTTTCCGTTAGTCCTTTTTCGATCCCTTTCTTCTTGGAAAGCTCTCCTATTTATAGGCTCTTGGTAGCCATTAGGAGAGTTTATGGGCTTTAATGGCTTTAATGGGAGGAGTTACAAGATTTATTTCTTGATTTTGTAACTCCTTTTTCCTTGACTCTGATTGGCCGATGGAGATTAAGGGCTTTTAATCACCTTAATTACCATAATGGGAGGAGTTTCATGGCTTGAATGCCATGACTTAATTGATTTGTAACTCCTGGATGCTTGCTTCTGATTGGGCCGTCCAAAGAAATGAATTAATGACTGCAATAAAGCTAGTCAATTAACTACATTAAATGGTCGCCGAGCAGTTGAAGAGTCGCGGGCCGCGCCGCGTCTTTTGGGATTCTTTTGGAGATGATCACCGATGGATCTACATGCTGATCGACATCGGATGACCGTGTAATTTCAGAAATTGATAGCTAGCAGCGGGCCGGTGACATCTGTCTTATCGATTTCTCGATCGGTCGGACATAAAGAGCACTTTTTAGGTCAACTGGTCGGTGATCTTGGAGCGATCAATGATGATTTTATGCTTTTGACGGCGGATCTAAGATGTCGTCGGATATGAGTCAACTTCAAGCACTAAAAATCACATTTTCAGGAAACCACAGGGGCGAAAGTGCGCGAAACGCGAAAAGGGACGGAAAAACGGGTCACCGGTGAAAACTCCGGTGACCCGGACTTCCATGGTCGCCGGCGACCCTGGGGGTTTTTCTCCCCTTTTTGGTCCGTTTTGCGGTTTTTTTCGTCGCCGTTTTCTTCTGTATTTTTCCTGACATTTCTTCTCATTTATTGGCTTGATTTCCCTGTAGAAAACCTGATGAGAATCCTTACATTTTTAGAGTGCAAAGTTTCCAATTTTCCGGGAAAGCCGAAGACTTTGTCGCGTAGAGCTGCTGATTTTCTGCCAGAAGCTGAAACTTGATCAAACGATGTCGGAATGACCTGAAATTTGAGGTGAAGCCTCCTGAGCAATAAATAAGACCAACCATAGGCTTTTGTTTGAGTTTTGAATCCGTTTGGGGTCCCGTCGCCAGTAGACTTGATTTTGCCGCGAGGGAGATGCCGCGCGTTGATGTGCGGTCAAACGATGTCCGATTGACCTGAAATTTGACAGGGAACCTATTGGAGTCATTTTGAGATGATCCACAGGCTCTGTCTTCGAAATCATGGTCCCGGGGAGCTCCGCCGCCGGTAGACTTGATTTTCTTTCGGAGCGTCGAAACCTGGTCAAACGTTGTCGGAATGACCTGAAATTCGACGTGCAGCCTTTTGGAAGCATGTTGAAGCCACTTATGCACTTGGTTTGATGAGCGAAGGCTTCGGTGGTTCCCGCCGCCGGGAGGCTTGATTTTGCTGCTCGAGCATTGATGGAGGGTCAAACGTTGTCGGTTTGACTTGAAATTTGGCATGGAGCCCTTTGGAGACATTCTGGAGTCATCCGTAGGCTTTGATCAAAGTTTTGGTGTCTTTGATGATGTCGCCGTTGGGAGCGCCTGTTTAGCTGTTGGAGCGGTGAAGTTGGGCCAAACGTTGCCGGAATGACCCGAAACCTCAGGTGTACCCCTCTTTTAGCTGTCTTGAAGGATCTCTCAGTTTCTGTCTGATTCTGACAAAATCTATTGCTTGAAGTAGCCTTGCCTATTTTTAGCAGGATGCAGCTTCAGGAGGCTTCTTGATGTTGAGGAGACATTGACTTTTTTGGTGTCAACAAATGCCCCCTCGAGGTACAGCGACGAGTAGCTTTTTTTTGGAGTCGATGTGCCTCGAAGAGAAACTTGGAGGAAAGATTCCAACTTGACCAAGAGTCTTGAGCATTTTTTTTTTAATAGCCTTCTGAGTTTCCGGGGGAATTTTATGTTAGTGAGAGGGATCACGTACCATCTCAAGGCAAAGTTTTGAAAATGACATGGGGTATTTGGATTTTGGGTTTTGGATTTTGGTTTTTGACCTTGTGACCTAACAAGCTGTATGTGGCAGGTTAGGGGGTCGGGGTTTGATTTTGATTTTGACCTTGTGACCCAACAAGCTGTATGTGGCAGGTTGGGGGGTCAGGTTTGGTTTGGTTTGGATTTTGATTTTGGTTTTGGTCTTGTGACCTAACAAGCTGTATGTGGCGAGCTAGGGGACCGGATTTTGGTTTTGTGAAATGTCAATTTCAAGATTTTGGTTCAATTTGGTTCATGAGGTTGGATGGTTTGGTTTTTGGAAACTCATGGGACTTTCTTTTTCCTTTTTTTTTTTTTTTGAATGGTCCCATCAACTCAAAAGAGGCATGGGACTTTTTTTTTTTTTTTTTTGCTCTTTTCTTTTTTTTTGCTCTTGGTAAGAGGAATATTTTGACTAAAAGCCACTTTTAGTGCCTAGGTGGTCAAACCTGGCTCATATGGGCTAACCCATGGGACCTTAGGCTTTGGAGATGGCCTAGATCTCATATGGTGTCATATTTGTAAAGAATATCTAAAAATATCTCTTTTGTGTAGAGAATATCTAAAAATATCTTTACTTGGAGAGAATTTCTCAATTTTTCTTTTTGTGGAAAGATTCTTTCAAAATATCTTTTTCTTTGGGAAAGTAGCTAAATTTTAGCACTTACCTCCTTTCTTTTCTCCTTGTTTCCTCTTTTGGCTTGCTCTCTTCTATAAAAGCAAGAGGGTTGTTTTTTTTTTGCTCCATTGCTTTCTTTGTTTGCAAGGAATCTTCAAGAGTGCTCCCCAAGGCAAGAAGTGCTTTCTCTTCTTCAAGGATCTCCAAGCTTTTCTTCTTCTTCTCCATCAATGGCTTCAAGTAAGTTTTCTTCCTCAAGAATCTCCATTGTAGAAGTAGCTTCTTCATTTTTTTTTCCTTCTTTTTCTTTTCTTCTTCTTTCTTCTTCTCTCTTCTTCTCTCTCTCTTTTTTTTTTCTTTTCTTTTCTTTTCTTTTCTTTTCTTTTCATGCACGTTTTTTTCTTTTTTTTTTTCGTGCTTCTCTTTTTTTTCTTTCTTTCTTTTTTTTTTTTCGTTTCACGGTTTTCTCTTCTATTTTTTTTTTAAAATCGTGTACTCTCTTTTTTTTTCTGTTTTTTTTTCCACGCTGATTTCTCTCCTTTTTTTTTCAGCGTGTTTCTTTTCTTTTTTTTTTTTTTTGCTGTTTCTGTTTTTTTTTTCTGGCTGTACGGACCTGACCGTACTGCCACGTGGCAGGATCGTCGAGCAGATTGACCCGCCGAGGCAAGAGGAGGAGAGGACAACGCCGTAACATGAGACGGCACGATAGTCCTTCTGATCTTGAAGTTCCTCTCACCATTGCTGAGGAGGTGTCTGAGGATGCTGACGAGCCTCCGGAGAAGAAAAGCAGAGAAGAGGAGATAGCTGGTATGATCCCCTTTCTTTCCTTTTGTTTCTTCCTCTCTCTGTTTTTTTTTTTTTTTTTGTGAAAGATTTTGTTTTGATCCGCTGCTTCTTTTTTTTTAGCAGAGGACGATGACCTGGTGATGCCCGAGGTTCCGGCCGATGAGGCAATGACGGATCCAGTCGTGGCATCTGAGGAAGAGCCCAGGGACTCTGGAGTGGTTCCAGAACCTTCACCTAGTATGATTTGCTTTGGCTTTTGCTTTTTTTTTTCTTTTGCTGTCATTTGCTAACATGTAGCTGACTTGCCAGAGGATTCCGACGATTTCGAGCCATCCATGGACGCAACTTTTGATGATGCTTCGGATGAGCTCAAAGAGGCAGAGAGTACTCCGCCGGTCGTTGAAGCAGGTATACTTGCAATAATAATCTTGATATATTTTTGACAAGATTATGTTCATACCTTTTTGTCTTTTCCTTCTTTTTTTTTTTTCTTTGACAGATTGTGAAGCAGCAGGAGAGATTCCTCCGTCTTCCTCAGAGCCAGAACAGGGGATACCTGCGGCTGATGCAGAAGTAGGGGCTTCTTCCACTTTCAATGAGTTAGCTTCTTCCGTTGGAAAGAGTTTATTGATTACTCTTCCAATGGAGCATGACGTGGGCAGTCGGGCACCAGAGCATGGCGAATCCTCATCTGCACCGCACCTTCAGTATGCAAGGAAGGTGTTGAAGACTGTCTTGAGCTCATGGGTTGAGACTCTTTCTTCAGGTCATTTGGAAGCTGGTTTTGGCATGATCAAGCATGTGCAGGACATCCTCGCTGATAGCAAAGAAGTCGGTCTGGACATCGCAAGTGCCGAGGATTTTGTTGAGGAGATCATCACCTTGGGGAACAAATGGACTGAGACCAAGAGTTTCCCAGATGGTGACTTCTTTGATGAGATGTTCTTAAAACCTTCCAGCAAAGTCAAAGCTGAGCTGACTAAGGTCACGAAGACTCGGAGGCAGATCGTTCGGGAGAAGAACGTTACCGAGTTATCCATCATGGGGCTGAAGCAAGACTTGGACCGCCTTGATAAGGAGGTCGTTGAGGCTAGGCAACGTCTTGATCTTTTAGAGGAAGAGACTGCTGCCAAATGGACCGCCATTGTGGAGGCTCGTGACAAAGAGGGGACTCTCATTTGCCAGGTTGAGGAAGCTGAAGGTAATGTCCGGAGGAAGACTCAGGAGCATGAGCAGTGGCAAGTCCTCTGGGAAGAACTTCCTCGTGCTGCAGATGGGTCACGGCATTCCGCCGCGTTTTATGGGGATATTTTGAAGAAGCGTGGCCTAAAAACTTTGGAAGTTAAGGCCAAGGGTCTGCTTGAGGAGTTGAGCCTTTGGTTGAAGACCATGTCGGATTGAGCTCCTGAGTTGTAACAAACTCTTTTCTTCTTCTTTTTTTTTTTTGGTACCTCCATGTATAAACAATTTTGGTACTATATTTTGTATCCCCTTCCTTTCACTTAAATCATTTTTTGATGAAAACAATTTTGAGCAAAAGTTTGATGGGAATGTTTGTTTAAGGATTTGATCAAAAGGTTGTCATTTTGTGAAAATCTTTTGTCAAAGGGTTGTTTTGGGCATGAAAGCCAATTTTGTGGCGGAAAGCCTTGTTTTTGATGGTTTAAAAACTAAAATTTGGATGGCGAGAAAGCCTAATTTTGTGGCGTAAGAGCCAAAATTTGTGTTGTGGCATGGGAGCCTAAATTTTTGGATGGCGTGAAAGCCGAATTTTAGAATGGCATAGAACCCGAATTTTGTTTTGTTTGTCTTGGCATTTATAGCCGAATTTTGGCATTTATAGCCAGATTTTGGCGTTTATAGCCGATTTTTTTTTGTTTTGGCATTTATAGCCGAATTTTGGCGTTTATAGCCGAATTTTGAGATGGCATGAGAGCCAAAAATTTTGTTTGTGGCATGAGAGCCGATTTTGAGATGGCATGAAAGCCGATTTTGGCGTTTATAGCTGAAATTTTTTTTTTTTGGCATTTATAGCCGAATTTTGGCATTTATAGCCGGATTTGGCGTTTATAGCCGAGTTTTGGCGTTTATAGCCAGATTTTGGCGTTTATAGCCGAGTTTTTTGAAAACCAAGTTTTGTTTTATTGGCATGAAAGCCGATTTTGGAGTTTATAGCCGAAAAATTTTTGTTTTTGGCATTTATAACTGAATTCTGGCATTTATAGCCGGATTTGGCGTTTATAGCCGAGTTTTGGCGTTTATAGCCGAGTTTTGGTTTTCAAAATGCAGGTATCGACTAAATGTCGCCTCCCCGCTGAATGGTCTTGCAAGTATCGATGGAATGTCGCTTCCTTGCTCATTCGGTTTTGCGAGTATCGATGGAATGTCGCTTCCTCGCGGGTCTGGGTGCAAGTATCGACTAAGCATCGCTTCCTTGTTTTTTTCAAAATTTGGTTTTGCGGGTACTGACTTGATGTCGTTTCCCCACGATTTTTTGAAATTTGTGGTTTTCTCGAACCTTTGAAATTTGGGTTGTGGATATCAACTGAAATGTTGCGTTTCCACGATTTTAGGTTTTCTCGAGCCTTTGAAATTTGGGTTTGTGGATATCAACTGAAATGTTGTGTCTCCACGATTTTAGAGGTTTTGGAAGTATCGAATGGGGTTCGCATCCTTCCGATTTTTTGAGTTTTGCGAGTATCGACTAAGTGTCACTTCCCCGCGGTTTTTGAAAAACCATTTTTTTTTGTTTAAAGACACGAGGGTCGTAAATTTTGACCTAAAACCATTTGGCGGTAAAAGGTAAGGTGGACTAGGGTGGAAATCCCTGAATCCGGATTTTTGTTTCAAACCATGAATTTTGGTTCAAGGATCGAAAGTTTTGGTCAAGTCAGGGAGAGGCTCCTAAACTTGGATTTTTTTGTTTTTGAACAATGAAACGATAAAAGTAAGCATTGTTTTTGAATCTCTAGAAATTTTGACATTTGATATGAAAATTCTAAAGAGAGTGGGTTTGACGAGCGAGTGCCTGAGAACAGGTTTTTGCCATACAGGCATTGCTCTTACCCAGTTGGGTAAGTCTTCAAGGGTAGTACCGCTTCAAGAACTTGCCGTTGATAGGCAGCATACATCTGTCGCCTTCCATGTTTAGGAGGGCATATCCGCCGTTGGAGAAGACCTTGTCGATGACGTAGGGTCCCTCCCATTTTGGTTCAAATTTGCCTTTGGATTTGTGTGCGAAGACCATTGGTCTTTTTACCGCAAGAACCAAGTCACCCCTTTTGTAGGCTCGTTGCCGGACCCTTTTGTCAAAAGATCCTGCCATGCGTGCTTGGTAAAGTTCAATGCTTTGTCGAGCTTTGAGCCGTCTCTCATCGAGATTGTCCAGCTCATGAAGTCGTAATTTCGCATTGCTTTCTTGAGTCATGTCATTTTGTAGAGATACCCTCAGAGAAGGAATTTGGACTTCTAATGGCACGACAGCTTCGCATCCATAGACCAAGGAGAATGGTGTGCTATGGGTTGGTCCTCGAACGGTGGTTCGATAGGCCCACAAAGCTTCAGACAGTTTGTCGCTCCAGTCTCTTTTGTGACTAGAGACCATTTTCTTGAGGATTTTGCAGAGTGTCTTGTTGAAGGCTTCTGCTAATCCGTTTGCTACCGGATTGTATGGAGTCGAAGGACAGCTTTGGATTTTGTATTTGTCGCAAAACCTGTAGAATCGATGATCCCGGAATTGTGGTCCGTTATCATGGACGAATCTTTTGGGTATGCCAAAACGACAAATGATGTTGGTGCACAGGAACTGAAGAACTGATGAGGTCTTCATTTCGTTGAACGCAAATGCTTCTGACCACTTGGAGAAATAATCCGTAGCGGCGAAGATGAAGCGATGACCTTTGCTTGAAAGGGGAGAGATAGGACCTATGATGTCTATGCCCCATGCTTCAAAAGGCCATGAGATTGCTGTAGGATGCAGCCATTCTGGAGGCATGTGAATGTAGTCTCCATGAACTTGGCATTGTTGGCAGCGCTTAGCAAATTGCATTGCGTCGGGTACCATGGTAGGCCAGTAGTAACCCAACCTTTTGATTTGGTCGTAGAGCTTGGGACCAGCCTGATGAGCTCCACAAAGACCAGCGTGAACTTCTTTGAGTGTTTCTTCAGCTTCTTGTTGTGACAAGCAGCGTAGGAGTACTCCATTGAAGGATTTCCTGTAAAGGATCTTTGAAGGGATATCCAAATGAAAGTTTGGGGCTCGCCTTTGGATGCTTACCCGTTCTTTTGGATCTTCAGGTAGGATTCCGAACATAGTGTAATCAATGAACGGATCCCTCCAGTCGCCGATTGAAGTTTGAAGGATAGAGATCCGACTTCCAACCACTCGGTGGCATTCAGCAACTGCTTGGTGTGTGTTAAGAGGAGGGAGGATCCTTCTCTCACACACTGTAATTTGCATGTTTTCCCCTTCTTGAATTGCCATAGATGCAGCAAGTCCAGCCAGGGCATCTGCACGGATGTTTTCACCTCTACGAATGTGGGTGATGTTGCAGATGTCAAACTTTTGCAGAAGCGATTGTGCCTTGTTGTAGTAAGGCAGCAGATCATGCTTCCTGACTTCATATTTCTGATTCATCTGGTTGACGATCAGTTGAGAGTCTCCAAAGACTTCCAGCATGGTGATACCGGATTCAATGGCGAGTTCCAATCCTAGG
This sequence comes from Umbellularia californica, assembly GCA_028538565.1. Classification (NCBI taxonomy): domain Eukaryota; kingdom Viridiplantae; phylum Streptophyta; class Magnoliopsida; order Laurales; family Lauraceae; genus Umbellularia; species Umbellularia californica. The sequence goes on along the minus strand of JAPQWN010000012.1, from coordinate 34,728,381 downwards.
ATCAGAGCTTGGTATTCAGCTGCATTGTTTGTGCATGGTTCCAATAGCGAGAAAGCATGTGGAATCATGTATCTGTTAGGGCTAACAAAGAGGATGCCAACTCCCGAGATCAGCTGTCTTTTTTCACGTTGTAGACGGGTTCGTCTGGGAGATCATCTCTGAGTGGTGAATCTTTAGGCAATGGATGCTCTGCGAGGAAATCTGCTAGAGCTTGGCCTTTGACTGCTTTTTGTGGTACATACCTAATATCAAATTGTGATAGAAGGATGGACCATTTTGCCAATCGTGCATTGAGAGAACCTGCTTTTGTAACAAGGACCTTCAAGAGGTTGATCCTTGAGACGAGGTAGACTGTGTTGGAAAGCAAGTAGTGACGTAGCTTTTGTACGGCGAACATCACTGCAAGGCATTCTTTTTTGATTGGAGAGTAATGATGCTCTGCACCTACTAGCATGCGGCTGAGGTAATATAGAGCAGCTTCCTTTCCCTCACCATTCTCTTGTGTAAGCAGAGCGCCTACAGAATGATCAAGAGCTCTTGTGTACAAGATGAATGGTTTTCCAGTGGCAGGGGCAGCTAACACTGGAGGTTTGGTCAGGTATGACTTGATATCTTGAAATGCGGCTTCACAGTCGGCATCCCAGACAAAGTCTACACCCTTTTTCATCAATCGAGAGAATGGACGGCATTTCCCCGAAAGATTGGAGATGAACCGTCTGATGTAGGCCAATCTCCCTTGGAGCCCTTTTAATTCTCTCAAGGTTCTTGGAGAGGGCATTTCTAGAATAGCCTTGACTTTTATGGGGTCAAGTTCTATTCCAGCTTTCCGAACAAGGAATCCGAGAAACTTACCCGACGAGACGCCGAAGAAGCATTTTAGAGGATTCATCCGCAGTTTGTGTTTGCGGAGTCGGAGGAAGACTTCCCGAAGATCTTTGAGATGGTCTTCTTTTCTTCCGCTTTTGACGGCGAGGTCATCAACGTAACATTCGATCGTCTTGTGCTGCATATCTTGGAATATTTTCATCATAGCCCTCTGATATATGGCACCAGCATTTTTCAGACCAAATGGCATGACAGTGTAGCAATACACGCCAAATGGAGTCCGAAATGAAGTGTGCTTTTCATCTTCAGGATGCATCTTTATCTGATTGTAGCTAGAGAAGCCATCCATGAATGTCATTCGCTCGAATGCACAGGTATTGTCAATCATTACCTCTGGTATGGGGAGCGGGAATTCATCTTTAGGGCAAGCGCCATTCAAGTCTCTATAGTCAATACAGACTCTGATCTGCCCATTTTTCTTTGTCACAGGGACAATGTTGGCCAACCATTCAGGATGTTGTTCCTCGCGGATGAAGCCAACGCTTTTGAGTTTTTGAACTTCTTGTTCAATTTTATCCATCACATCCGGACGGAATCTTCTTTGGCCTTGTTTGACAGGCTTGATGTCTTCTTGAAGATTGAGTTTGTGGACTGCTACTTTGGGGTCTAAACCAGGCATTTCAGCGTAAGACCAAGCAAAACAATCAACGAACTCACGAAGAAAAGAGATATACTCGGGTAACTCATCATCCTTTATATTCTTGCTTATGAATACAGGACGTGGGTTATCAGGTGTTCCCAAGTTTATCTTTTGAACAGGATCTTCTGTCGAAAGGTTCGAAGGTGGTTCCTCCACAATATTTTCGGAGGCTTCCAACTCAACGAAACCTTCTAGAGTTTCAACTGCATTACCAGACCAAGGCTCTGTTCCTTTCCATGGATTTTCTTGATTGGTGATCTCCCTAAGGCTTGCTATGAGATAGTCCCAATCGCCTATTGAGTATGGTATTTCTTTTGGAGACGAGGGTTCTTCTGGGTCAGGATGCCACCCGTCTGTGTCATCGGGCGATTCCTCTTCATCATCAGAGCAATCGTACCAATTGGAGGAGCTTCCTGGATCTTTGTCAAACGACTCTTCAAAGAGATATCCAGGGAGATCGATGTCTTTATGGACTTGAGATGTTGAGGCTTGGTCGGTAAATCGACTTTTAAGCCTTTGTGTCAACTGTCTCAGGGGGGTATCAGGATCATACCCTAACCCATGTGAAGACTTTTCTACATATCCGTAGAGTCTCCAATCTTCCAGCTGGCTTTTGGTCAAGGCGGGCCCCAATGGCGTGAGAATACCGCGGCCTTCTCCCAAACCGACTGGGTTCTGAGCGTCAAAGCCCATTTTCTTCATGATAGCTTGTCCCACAGGACTATATAGAGATAGTTGATGCATACCTTCGTTTTGGAAAGGTTCAAGCAAGGAACTTGATGAAGAAGCATCCGATCTATGAAAGAAGATCGGTCTTTGCTTTGGTGATGTTGCCGGAACAACAAAGGTAACAGACGTAGGATCTTCTACATCAGCAGGTGTCTCCATCGGAGTGAGAGCAGGTTGAACTTGCTGAGTGTCAACTTGGCTTGACGATGCATCGTCTTCTGGCTCTGAGTCCGAGTCTGTGTCTTGCATGATAGACATGAGAGAAACAACAAATTTGCCCCTAGACTTTTGTTTCACCTTCTTCACTTTAGTCGTGATGACCAAAGGTTTTGAATTCTTGAGGGAGATGACGAAGGGAGATTGACTACTCTATTCTAATTTGCCGGAGGGTTTGTTTTCTTTTTTGGTGATTTTTGAGGAGCCTTGCCTTTATCTTTCTGGAGATTTTCAGCAGGGGGTGCTATTTCCGCTTCTTCTTTTTCTCCTTCATACATCTGGGAGTCTGCGAAGTGGACTTCTTTACCTTTGAAGGGTTTTCTGTCCGCAAAGACACGATGTACCATGCCGTCGTCGCCGACGAACTTGATGCATTGATGTAGAGTTGAAGGGACAACACCGTTCTCGTGTATCCAAGGACGTCCGAGAAGGATGTTGTAGCATGAGGGGGTTTTTATTGCATACACAGTGACCTCAGCGATAAGATCACCGATTTGCAATTTGAACCTGATTTTGCCGATAGGCCTTTGAGTACTCCCATCGTATCCAAAGATAGATACGGATGTGTGGCTCAGCTTGTTGGGTGGGATGCCCAACTCTTCAAGAGCCAAAGTGGAGATAAGGTTGAGTGCAGAACCTGGGTCAATCTGAACTCTATGTATCGGCATTTCTTTGATGTACCCTGTGAAGTACAGGGGTCGGTTGTGCCTTACTTCGCCAAGTAGGAGGTCTTCCTTAGTGAAGGCGATGGTTGCGCTGGCTGCCTTTTGAACCGAGAGGCATTGGATGCATGATCCCTCGCTTTTCTCTTTTTCTCCTTTTAAGGAGGTTTCTGAGTTTTTGACCTGGTAGTCCATTTCAATTTGGAGGACTTGTGGGGCATGTTTGTCGACATCCTCATTCAGTTTTTGTAATTCTGAGATGAGATTATCACGAGTGCGTGGAGACATTCGCAATAAGTCTAGGATGTGAAGACGTGCAGGTATGTGTTTGAAGTGCTCAACCAAGTCATACTTGAAAGCCTCCTTGGGGCCTGCATGTTCATTGTTTTTGCCACTGGGGGCGCTTACAACATTTTTTCCCGAAGGATTTACATAAGTAAAGGAAGATTGGTTGTAATTCTTGTGGTAGTCCCGGCCAGAGCGGGTGACTCTACCAACTTCGAGAGCTTCTTGAGAAGGATTTTCGTTTGGAAGATTGTCTTCAGGATCAAGAGGCTGTCGTTTTTCATCTATTGGGGATGTATCTGCAGCAGAGTTGCCATCCTCAGTGATTGTGTTGCACGGAGCATTTTCCGGGAGCAAGTCCTGAACAGCATCCAGCAGCTTTTCTTTTGTGTTGACTATTTCATCATCCCAAGCATCATTATCTGGGTTTTCTTCATGATGATCAGTCGGGAAGAATGTGTATCCTGAAGTCACAGTCTCAGGAGAAGAAACCTGAGAGGGTGTCATCTCTGTGAAAGTCACGTGAGACGAGGTAGCTCCAGAGGATACATTGCTAGGCGTCGTCGGAGTATAGGTAATCTCATCAGACGACGCTTCAGAAGAGCTATAGTCCTGATATATTACATTACAGGAAGCTCTGATAGGAGATCTTGCCTGCTCGGAGTCAGACTCATCCTCGGATGTAAGAGGATCGTCTATCCAGCAATGTTCTCCATTTTCAGGAGTTAAGGGTGGATGTACCTGATTATCTTCAGGGACTTCAGGCTCTGGGTTGCGAGGAGGCTCGTTAACGCGATCTTGCTCTTGTTCCAAAGCGAGACGCTGCAAGATCCTTGCATATTCTTCAAGATCAGGCATGGGAGCCAGATCCTCTTCTTCGTCTTCTCCGTGTGGCTCAACATAGTTGATTTCCACTGGAGCAATGACAGGTGCTGGGTTAACAGCATCTTCTTGTGCAGCCACTTGATCTTCTTCATCATCAGACCAGGATCCTTGTGGTTGCAAAGGGTTATACCAGCTTACTGGCATAAGGTGAGTTTCAGGAACCCATTCTTCATTGGAGAGATATTCTCCTGTTTCAAGGGATTCCTCCCACTCATCGGTGTAGCTGGACTCGAATCCATCATCGGTGTCACTGGATTCGTATCCCTCCATGGAGAATCCGACTACTAAATTGCAAGAGTATGATGCCCCCTGCGTGGCTTCTTCTCTGAATTGAGGTGGCATGAAATCACTGAGAGTGAGTTTTCTTACCCCCTTTGAAGTCTCTGGAAGGGACGTTTTTGTTGCCCCCTGTGAAGCGGTAGAGGAAGACTCTGCTTTTTCATGGACTTCTTGTTTTGGCTGGGTCTTCTCTTGCCGTTTGAGCTTGAGGAGATGTTTCCTAGCCAGCCTTCGCTGTAGAGCGGTCGGCTTTGTTTTCACGATCTCCCAATTTTCATCTTCTAGGAGATCGGGATGTACCCATATAGGTTGTCCGTCTGGTGACGGGAAAGGAACCAGCTCCTCGGACGCTTGAATTTTGTTTATCACCATGAAGGAAGTAGTGATCTTCTTCTTCGGTGATTTTGGTGTTTGTCCACATGCCACCATGTTGACGGAGGCAGTCCCATAGTTTTTGTCAAAGGTGATGACTCCGTTTTTCCACATCTCGTTTATCTTCTCTCTCACAACGAAGCATTGATTGAGAGGATCCGAGACCATCTGGTGGTATGGACAGTACCGAGGATCATTGGTTTTACTACCATCTCCCGGTCTTTTGGGTTCAGGCAAGGTAAGCTTGCCATTTGACACAAGAGCCTCGAAGATTTCTTCAACATCTTCATCGAACGGGTATTTCTTTTCTACTCGTTCTCTGAAGGCATCAGAGAGTTCAGGTCTTTTACCCGCAGCTCTGTTTTCAGCTTTCTTTGGTGGTTGAGGAGCTGACTTAGTCTGCACATTGAGAACCTCCTTTTTCTTTGGTTTTGAGGTTGTAACAGCAGGCGGCTCTTTCTTTGATGATTTCTGACTGTTGAGGTCTTTGATCACCATTTCAGCTTCCATGGAGGCTTCGAGGAGTTCCCCCAGGTTCTTTGATTTATTGCCGATAATCATAGAGCGGATTTTTGCTCTCATGTTGTTACGGCAGATGTCCACCAGCGACGCTTGTGGCAGTACATCTGAGCATTTGTACGCCATTGCCTTCCATTTGTGAATGAAGTCGTATGTTGACTCATTCTCTCCCTGTTTTAGGCTGCAGAGTTGAGCCATAGTAACAGGATGATCCTCACCTTGGAAGTGGGTCAGGAAGCGTGTCTCTAGCATTGCCCAGTTCTGGATGGAGTTCTCCGGCAGAGTGGAGTACCAATCAAAGGCTGTACCTTTTAGGGTACTTGCGAAGAGGCGAATCTTGAGGGCATCTTGATCCGCAATAGCTCCCGTCAGGATCTTGAAATGGATGACATGTTGTCTGGCTGATCCTTTCCCCGTATATGTTTGGAGAGTAGGATGTTTGAATTTTGTTGGGAATGGGACTGAGTCCATCCATAAGGGATATGGTGGCTTGATCCCATGCTCTTTGAGTATATCCTCTTCTTTAGCTTTGGCGAGGATACGGTCTACGTCCTTTTTGGTAAGGGCGCGTGACTCATTTTCTTCACAATTTTCCTCGTTATTGCGATGATTCGGAGGAGGCTCATTGTTCACCTGATTTTGGACAACAAGGAGAAGGTTTTCCATCAGAGTTTCAATCATCTGCTGGCCTTGTTCCAACTGCTGGATGCGTGTGAGCGCATCATCTTGAGGTGGATTCTGAGGTGGTGGCTCAGAATTTGTAACCAGGACGTTCATTCCTCGGGATTCAAATGAAGAAACCGTCCTGGTGACTGAGCTGGGGCTCATTCTTTTTGATGAAGAGCTTGATGAAGGATTACTCTCCCGTCCTTGGCTTGAAGGGGCAGGAGATTCTTCGGGATGTCTTCGTGTCCTGGTGAAACTACGGGTCACCGGACGTCGGACATGGATTTTTGATGCCGACTTTTGGCGTCTTCTGGTTTTTCCAACCATATGGACGGCAGCAACTTGGTCGGGTCTTTCTTTCTCGACCCATTTGTGGGAGACTTGAAGTGTAGGAGGCTGGGTCCGTTGCTTCTCTAATCTCTTTTGTCGATATGACGCACGGCGGCGTGCTCGACGAGCGATTTGAGCTTCAGTCAGCTCTGGCTGGGCTTTAACAATGAAGGATGTACTCCCTGCAGCAGCCGAGCTTGTCTTCTTTGTAATTGGGCAAGGACAGGATGCGGACCCGGTCCTTTGCCTGTTGCAGTGAAGCTTTGAACCTTTCGAGTTCGGCCCCTGTAGAGATGAAGGGTCGAACTGAAGGAGTGTAGGCCTTGGCAGGTGCTTGTAGAGGCCTAGTGATGCATGATCTGATTTTGGGCTTGTGGGAGCAAGCCGGTTCATGCTGGGTTGACTTGGGAGTCAAGTTGGAGATGGGTCTCTCCTCTTTCATGTAGGCAAGAGGGTAGAACTGGTTCTCTTTGAGTGGGGCCTGGTATGCTGGCTTGGTGGAGGTTTGAGACCTTCTTTGTTTTGGGGAAGGTCTTGGAGACCAAGTCTTAGGGTAGACTTGGTTGGTTGTTGGTTGAGGTTTCGCGGGGATGCCGCGGGTTTTAGTATTCTTGGGGTTCGCCCTTGGTGTCACAGAAGTGACACGTTGAGGGGCGATCTTCTGCTTCTCGGCAGTTGCCTTTGGTGTCACAGTAGTGACACGTTGCGAGGCGACCTTCTGCCTTTTGGCAGGAGCAGTTTCTTCTTCGGGAAGTGGGAATGGTCCCAGTGTCCCGAAGACGATGGTCCGGGGAGTCGAGGTCGACCCGGAGTTCAGAGAGTTGCTGAGGGAGTTGGTGCTTCGGCAGCTAGCAAGGCGCTTGTAAGTGCGCTCGGTTTGCTTCTGTTGAAGCATGAGCTGGTGCTTGTTTTCATCGAAGGTGATGATCAGTGAAGCTGCCATTGTTAGTTTCAAAATTTTTTGAAACAAGACCACATCCATTAGTAATCACAAGAATATGATGATCATAAATGGGGAATTCTATGATTTTGTCTTTTCAAATCGCTCAAGGGACATGACCCAAGCAATATGAAGAAGGCAAAAAGCCATAGAGGGTACAATTGTTCTGGTTGCAAGCATGGTAGGCTCGAAATGAGCGTTCCAATGACTGCTAGAAGCAATTGTATACCTAAATTGGACTTATCGAGAAGCGGAGCTTGCTCGAGATAAGAAGAATATAAGGTAGGAGTTACAAATGTGCCGGTCACAGATACAGTAGACCCTGAAAGGGCGTACTAGTATCGCTATGCACAAATGTTGGAGATCGCATCCATGAGATGGGATTCTCTGTTTTGAAAGGTCAGAAATGGATTCGTCAAAGAGAGCAGGTGGCATTCCGATTCAAATATGGGCTCAATGATTTCCGCGAGCGCCAGTACTCAGAAGGAAAGAGACCACAATTTCTCGAATCTGAATCCAAAAGTGACGAGTTTTCTTTTTTGAAATGTCAAGATTGGTTCCATTAAGGAGAGCAAATGGTATTCCAATCTGAACACGGTCTCGGCGATTTCCGCGAGCGCCAGTGCTCAGAAAAGATGAAACCAAAATTTCTCAGATCTGAAATCAAAAGTGACGAGTTTTTGAAGATTTTTTTTTTGAAATGATTTTTTTTATTTTATTATTTTTTTTTAAGATTATTTTTTTTTATTTTTTTGAAATTTTATTTTATTTTTATATATATATTTTTGAAGGTTTTTAAAGACGAGAGAGTACACATAGGCCTCCTAACCCGGTCTTATGAAACCTCAATTGATAGAATTGCCCCCAGGTAAGGGTAGGATTACTTAATGAACCCGTTTGGAGGACCCTTTCCTAGAACAGTCAAGCTGTCTCCACACTCTGGACAAGGCTTTTCTTGAGTCAATCATGATCAAAGAACGCAATTGGTTTAACCTTAGTGGTCTATGTCTTTTTTTCTAAATCCCAAATAGACTCATCGAAGAGAAACGATGGCCCAAAACCTTAGTCGAACGGGCTCAATATTTCTGCAAGCACGACGAACGATAGGATAGGATCAAAGCTTCTCAATTTTGAATCAGAACTAAGAAAACTGATTTTTTGATTTTTTATTATTTTTTTTATATATATATTTTTTTAAATCTCTAATGAACTCATCGAAGGGAAACGATGGCCTAAAACCTTAGTCGAACGGGCTCAACACTTCTGCAAGCACCAAAGAACGATAGGATAGGATCAAAGTTTCTCAATTTTGAATTCAAACTAAGAAAACTGATTTTTTTTTATTTTTTTTATTTTTGAAAAGAGAAAGAGTGGAAACAAACTCAAAGAAATAGAAATTTCCAAAAAATCCCATCTCATTTTTTTTTAGGATGCAAAATCCAACATAGGCTACCAGCTAGAAAGTAGCCAAGGAATCCAGAAAAGAAGTATAAGCATAGAGCAAAAAGTATGATATGCAAATATTTCATTTCCGAGCACCGTGTTCTCAAATGAACGTGTCCCACCGGGTGTGCCAGCTTGATGGAACGCGCTCCTGCCGAGGGTGCTACCGGGGTCGACGGACGTGGGAGTCCGTCGGGTCCGGCCCTTTCGCGCCCGGGGGGCTGAAGCGTGCATCAACATTTCTTTGTGTGGGTGTGCCATATTTTCTATTTTACTTGGAATTGCAAGTGGTAATCCGGAGATCAACCTTCGCAAGTAAAAAGGAAATCAACTTCTTTCAAGTTTTCCATTGCACAAATATTTAAGAAAAGAGACATTTTCTTGGTTTGCCGTGAAAGGCGATTTTGTTTGGCATTTATAGCCGATTTTGGCGTTTATAGCCGATTTACAATTCTCATCAATAATGAAAGACAAGAGTTGTGATTTTTGTCTCTTTTAGAAAAATACAAACTACAATGAAAAGCAAGAAAAGGAGGATCTAACTTTTCAGGAGATTGTGGGGGACTCGTTCAGATTGACGGTCGCAAGCCATGTATGGGCTTCGCCATCATCCATGCAGATGAGAACAGAGGATGCTCTTGATTCGCTTGGCTTGGCTATAACCTCAGGTTTTTAGAGGACAAAGACCAAGAGAAGGTCCTATGTCCAATAAAAAGCTAAGTAGACGGGCTGAAAAGCCATGTCTAAGCCATTGGAGGCAGCGGGAGAAGGCAAGGACCTTGGGGGGGAGTACCCCCCAAGGACTTTTTGTCACCTTGTAGTGGTGCTTGATGTAGAATTTCTGCAGAATTTTCTCTCTTTCTCTAGACTCTGTCTGTCTGTAATTCGGGATTCTCTGCACCTTTTGATTTTCGATCTTCGGTTTTCCGTTCGTCCTTTTTCGATCCCTTTCTTCTTGGAAAGCTCTCCTATTTATAGGCTCTTGGTAGCCATTAGGAGAGTTTATGGGCTTTAATGGCTTTAATGGTAGGAGTTACAAGATTTATTTCTTGATTTTGTAACTCCTTTTTCCTTGAATCTGATTGGCCGATGGAGATTAAGGGCTTTTAATCACCTTAATTACCATAATGGGAGGAGTTTCATGGCTTGAATGCCATGACTTAATTGATTTGTAACTCCTGGATGCTTGCTTCTGATTGGGCCGTCCAAAGAAATGAATTAATGACTGCAATAAAGCTAGTCAATTAACTGCATTAAATGGTCGCCGAGCAGTTGAAGAGTCGCGGGCCGCGCCGCGTCTTTTGGGATTCTTTTGGAGATGATCACCGATGGATCTACATGCTGATCGACATCGGATGACCGTGTAATTTCAAACATTGATAGCTAGTAGCGGGCCGGTGACATCTGTCTTGTCGATTTCTCGATCGGTCGGACAGAAAGAGCACTTTTTAGGTCAACCGGTCGGCGATCTTGGAGCGATCAATGATGATTTTATGCTTTTGACGGCGGATCTGAGATGTCGTCGGATATGAGTCAATTTCAAGCACTAAAAATCACATTTTCAGGAAACCACAGGGGCCAAAGTGCGCGAAACGCGAAAAGGGACGGAAAAACGGTTCACCGGCGAAAAATCCGGTGAGCCGGACTTCCATGGTCGCCGGAGACCATGGGCCATGGTCGCCGGCGACCATGGGCCAGGGTCGCGGGCTGCGACCCTGGGGGTTTTTCTCCCCTTTTTGGTCCGTTTTGCGGTCTTTTTCATCGTCATTTTCTTCTGTATTTTTCCTGACATTTCTTCTCATTTATTGGCTTGATTTCCCTGTAGAAAACCTGATGAGAATCCTTGCATTTTTAGAGTGCAAAGTTTCCAATTTTCCGGGAAAGCCGAAGACTTTGTCGCGTAGAGCTGCTGATTTTCCGCCAGAAGCTGAAACTTGGTCAAACGATGTCGGATTAACCTGAAATTTGAGGTGAAGCCTCCTGAGCAATAAATAAGACCAACCATAGGCTTTTGTTTGAGTTTTGAAGCCGTTTGGAGTCTCGTCGCCAGTAGACTTGATTTTGCCGCGAGGGAGATGCCGCGCGTTGATGTGCGGTCAAACGATGTCCGATTGACCTGAAATTTGACAGGGAACCTATTGGAGTCATTTTGAGATGATCCACAGGCTCTGTCTTGGAAACCATGGTCCCGGGGAGCTCCGCCGCCGGTAGGCTTGATTTTCTTTCGGAGCGTCGAAACCTGGTCAAACGTTGTCGGAATGACCTGAAATTCGACGTGCAGCCTTTTGGAAGCATGTTGAAGCCACTCATGCACTTGGTTTGATGAGCGAAGGCTTCGGTGGTTCCCACCGCCGGGAGGCTTGATTTTGCTGCTCGAGCATTGATGGAGGGTCAAACGTTGTCGGTTTGACTTGAAATTTGGCATGGAGCCCTTTGGAGACATTCTGGAGTCATCCGTAGGCTTTGATCAAAGTTTTGGTGTCTTTGATGATGCCGCCGCTGGGAGCGCCTGTTTAGCTGTTGGAGCGGTGAAGTTGGGCCAAACGTTGCCGGAATGACCCGAAACCTCAGTTGTACCCCTCTTTTAGCTGTCTTGAAGGATCTCTCAGTTTCTGTCTGATTCTGACAAAATCTGATGCTTGAAGTAGCCTTGCCTATTTTTAGCAGGATGCAGCTTCAGGAGGCTTCTTGATGTTGAGGAGACATATTGACTTTTTTGGTGTCAACAGCCTTGTCAACTGCATCATTGAGAGTAGTAGGCCTCTGACACATGGTAACATCCCGTTGAATGGAGGACCTCAATCCCTAAATAAATAGTTCCACTTTATTCTCTTCTGTATCGATGCACTCAGGGGCAAAGCGTGAGAGCCGGGTGAACTCATGAATGTTTTCCTCCATGGTCATCAACTCTTGCTTCAAACTCTGAAATTATGATTTCTTCCATCCGGTGACATGGGCTGAATTAAACTTCTTTCTGAATTGCTTCTCAAATGTGGACCAAGCATCAGCCTCTGTTACGGTGGACGGATACTCTTCCACCAAGTGTCAGTGACATCTCTAAACATAGAAGTTGCCAAAGCCACTTTTTCCTTGCTTGTACGCTACATAGTCTCAAATACATTCTCAGTGTGTATTATCCATTCATCTACAATCAAAGGATCTTCCAACCCAGTGAACTCAATTGCTCCCCGCTTTCTGAGCTTCTCGTAAAGTGAATTAGGATCACTCTCCCTAGGCTGGACCTTTCTCTCCATCAAGTTCATATCTGCTCGTTTTGTCTCACTAACTGTGTGGACATAGCCTACAAAATATCTCTCAACCCTCCATCACCACCTAGAGGCGGTGGAGGTGGGAGTGGCAAATCTTCCACCGGAATATCCTCATGCCCTTCACCATATAAAACACGTAGATTGAAAGGTCTTAAACGCGCATGTTTTCGAATAGTCAAAATTTCAAAGTGCAGGACACATCACTAGCACACACAATGGAAAATCAGGAGCATACTAGGCGAATCTTGGGCTTCATACCAATGAAGGGCTGCAAATTAAAGCAAGCCCAAATAAATTAGCTATTACTTAGGATTATACAAAAAAAAAAAAATAAATAAAAAACCATGAAAACCATAAAACCCCAAAGCCCCAAAAAAATCATTAAAAAAGTATAAACAATATAAAAACACAATTGTATGATCATTATAAAAGGCATAGGCGAGCCAAAGCAGTGAAAATCCCCTCTAGTTGAACAATCTCGACTAGACGAGTTCATGAGTCAGATTAATGAGACAAATTGTGAATCTTTTCCCATTACTTCAAAATTGGGCTGCCCTAGGAACCACAATAATTAATGATGGAAGGGTGTCTTTAAATTAGTGGATACCAAAGAGGGTGACTTGGCAGACCGCATTAGAGATTTAAGAACTGCTCGAGGCATTCATATTATTGACAACAACTAAGGCATATGTCAATATCAAAGCTAATAAAGTAGTCAAATTCATTAAGAAAAATATAATACCTTGACTTGGCATCCCCAAAGTATTCATAATAGACAAATGTCCACAGTGTATATCTCAGCAAATGAACGAGTTGTGTAATATAACATAGGACCTCATCATTCAATCCCATATTACCCCGAAAGGTAGTAACTAGCCAGACCATTTGGTCAAAGCATTGTGGGCGTGCCAAACTTCTATAAAAAATCTCCTTCTCCTACTGGTGAACCCCATGTTCTTTGACCTACCGAATGGAAGCAATCCTCCCCTCGAAGTCCTTCACTCGTCACTGCGCATCCAGCTAGATGAAGATATGACAGAAGGCCAGAGGAGGGGATCATTGCTACTTCAACTAGACCTACTCGACAAAAAAAGAATGAAAGCAGCAGAGCATGCATAAGTATACCGGAAGCAAATTGTCAGAGCTTACAACAAATATGTCAAAGAAAGAAAAGTCAAAGTTGTCAACTTCGTGCTGTAGCGCATCACTCCATTCTAGCTTCCGCATCCCAGAGGTAAGTTATGACCAAATTATGACGGCCTTATATAATTAAAAAAGTATATTCTCATTATTCTGGAAATGCATATAGACTAGTAAATGTAGAAGGAGAAGAGCTTCCTTATCCATGGAACGCTATGTACCTGAAAAGTACATAGTATGACCCTCCCCTACTTCTTGTGGAGTATGACCCTCCTTGTTCCTTGGCGTAGTTGTAGAAATCTTGTAAGAGGACCAAAGAGATGCGCTTTGATCAAAACTAGAACTCGAACACACACCAACACTTAAAACTACACAAAATGGCGAGTATGCCCCACACAAATTCCACACAGTTAAAGCCATCCAATGTGAGGGTTTGTAGGTGAGTTCGCCCATGTCATGAAATTTTCTCGACCGTTTGTTAAAAAAAAGAAAAAAAGAAAGAAAAAGGAAAAGCGAGAAAAGAGAGAAGTGAAGCCACGGTGGAGTCGCATGAGGTATGAGTATGCTCCCCATGGCTAATGCTTCAGAAGCCATTACCCTAGGATACCCTTTCCTTTAAAAAAAAAAAGAGGCAAGAAAAGAAGCCACGGTGGAGTCGCAGGAGGTATGGGTATTGTTACACCCTATCCCGAGTTAATCAAGATTAACTCTAGTTAATCTAAAATTAATGCGAATTAAACATGATTAATCAAGATAAATGTGATTAGTGATCAAAATGGATTAAATTATGCATGAAGGATTGAATTAAGCATAATGAAAAAGTTTGGAAAAGATTGACTTAATAGAGTTGATTTTAGACCCGATCGAATTAGTGAAATTAGGACTTTTCCGTAAATATGGATTTATATGTATTTCGTCGAATACGGTAAAACTTGATGTCAACATGTGTATTTCGACAAGTACAACAACTTTCATAATTCACTCATTTTCATTTGACTTCAAATGAATCAAATGAGTCTTAATTTGACTCAGATTAGAAATATGAATAGCATATGGGTTTATGTGCAAAATACTGTTTATAAAGATTCAAATGGGAACCCAGCTCAGTTCATTCGACCTTTCCAACAGCAGTAGAATCCCTAGGTTTGGGTTCTCTTTCTTTCTTCTTCGTTTCTTCTTCCTTGAATGATTGAAGTGGAGCTAAGGTAGCGATTTAGAGAAAGGATTTCATTATATCATCTTCTCCGTCATTCTCTTCAATTTCTTTGGAGATTGTTGACAACAAAAAAGTCAATATGTCTCCTCAACATCAAGAAGCCTCCTGAAGCTGCATCCTGCTAAAAATAGGCAAGGCTACTTCAAGCATCAGATTTTGTCAGAATTAGACAGAAACTGAGAGATCCTTCAAGACAGCTAAAAGAGGGGTACACCTGAGGTTTCGGGTCATTCCGACATTATTTGGCCCAACTTCACCGCTCCGACAGCTAAACAAGCGCTCCCGGCGGCAACATCATCAAAGACACCAAAACTTTGATCAAAGCCTACGGATGACTCCAGAATATCTCCAAAGGGCTCCATGCCAAATTTCAAGTCCAACCGACAACGTTTGACCCTTCATCAATGCTCGAGCAGCAAAATCAAGCCTCCCAGCGGCGGCAACCACCGAAGCCATCACTCATCAAACAAAATACATGAGTAGCTTCAACATGCTTCCAAAAGGCTGCACGTCGAATTTTAGGTCATTCCGACAACGTTTGACCAGGTTTCGATGCTCCGAGAGAAAATCAAGCCTACCGGCGGCGGAGCAACCCGGGACCATGACATCCAAAACGGAGCCCATGGAACGTCTCAAAATGACTCCAATAGGCTCCCCGTCAAATTTCAGGTCAATCGGACATCGTTTGACCACATATCAAAGCTCGGCATTTTCCCCGCAGCAAAATCAAGTGTAGCATCGATGGGACCCCAAACGACTTCAAAACTCAAATAAAAGCCCATGGTTGGTCCTATCCACTGCTCAAGAAGCTTCACCTCAATTTTCAGGTCATTCCGACATCATTTGACCTAGTTTCGACGCTTGACGGAAAATCGGCTACAAAGTCTTCGGCTTTCCCCAAAAATAGGAAACTTTGTGCTCCGATTTCACGAGGGTTCTCGTCAAGATTTCTTCAAGAAAATCAAGTCAATAATTTAGGAAAAATGTCAAGAAAAATATAGAAGAAAAAAGGGACGAAAAAGACAAAAAAAGGGCCAAAAACGACGCTCGGCGACCAAACGGGCCGAAGCCCCATGGTCGCCGGCGACCTTGGCCCAAGGTCGCCGACGACCCTGGCCCAGGGTCGTTAGGCAACCCTGGAAATCCGGGTCGCCGGATTTTGCGCCGAATCGTCCGTTTTCCGATTCTTTTCGCGTTTCGGGTGTTCTGGCCTCTGTGATTTTCTGAAAATCCAATGTTTGGTGCTCCAAAACCACTGATCTTCGTCGACATCTTGGATCCGCCGTCAAAAGCATGAAATCATCACTGATCGCCTCAAGATCGCCAACCGGCTGACCAAGAAAGTGCACTTTCTGTCCGACCGATCGTGAAATCGACAAGACAGACGTCACCGGCCCGCCAACATCAATCAATGTTTGAAATTGCATCGCAATCCGACATCAAATAATGCATGGATCCACCCGTGATGATCGTAAGAAGAATCTCAAAAGGCGCAGCACGGCCCGCGACTCTTCACACGCCTTGGCAACCACTTAATGTCGTTAATTGACCCATTAAAGCAGTCATTAACTCATTATTTTGGACGGCCCAATCAGAACCAAGCATTTGGGAGTTACAAATCCAAGCAATCATGGCATTAAACCCATGAAACTCCCATCATCATGAAGCATAAAGGTGATTCAATGCCCACTACCTTCATCAGCCAATCACAAGCCTTGAAAAAGGAGTTACAAAATCAACTTGTAACTCCTCATCAATTCTTTCATCATGGCCATCAATGCCAATAAACACCTCATGGCTACCAAAAGCCTATTAAAGGAGGTCCATTCCAAGAAGAAAGCAATGATGAAAAGAGATCCCAAGTGCAAGCTCTGAAAATTCAGAAAATTCAAGAGAGAGACGAAGTCCTGCTACTTTGTTCCCGGAAGCACCACAAGGTGATCAACGTCGCTTGGGGGGCCACCCCCCCAAGGTCACCTCCTTCTCCAACATGGCCTAAACGCGGCTTTTCAGCCCGTTTATTCGGTTTTTCATTGGATATAAGACCTTCTCTTGGTCCTTGTCCTTTAAAAAACTGAGGTTAGGAGCCAAGCCAAAGAATCAAAGCATCACATGTTCTCATTTGAAGGACGATGGCGAAGCCCATACATGACTTGCGACCGTCGACCTCAACGTGTCCCCACAATCTCCTGAGAAGTTAGATCCCTTTTCTTCCTTTTCTATTGTAGTTTGTATTTCTTAAAGAGACAAAAAGAAATCACAATTCTTGTCTTTCATATTTGATGAGTTTTGTAAAAATGCCTTTCACGGCAAACAAACAAAAACGCCTCTTACGGCATTCTAAAAACTTGTCTCTTTTCTTAATATTTATGCAATTTGAAAAATTAGAAAAAAGGATTGATTTCCTTTCCACTTATGAAGGTGAATCTCCGGATTATCACTATTCCAAATTCCAAGTAGAAAGTAAATCTGGCATACCCGTACAAAAATGTTGATGCCCGAGATCTTCCCTCCTCCGCCGAGACCCAGGTCAGCCCCCGGGGTGCGGAGGGAGAGGACGGAAGATTCCCCGTTTTTCGGGTCCATCAAGCTGGCACACCCGGTGGGACACGTTGACTTGAGAACGTGATGCTTTGATCACTTGGCTCCTTTCTAGTTGGTGGCCTATGTTGCATTTTACATCTAAAAAAATATGAGATGGGATTTCAATTGTTCTTTCTCACTTCAAAAAAAAAAAAAAAAAAAAAAACAAATCTGATCTCTTTTCTTAGATTCAACTTTGAGAAATTTTGATCATTCCCTCTTCGAATTTGATAGCTCACAGAAATGTTCGCAGCTATCGTTCATATCGGGGATTGGGCCACCTTTTCTCTTTGATGAGTCCAATTGGGATTTCAAAAAAAAAACACCTTCATTTCAAACTCTTAAAAAAAAAATGATCTCTCTTTCTCAAGATTCAACTTTGAGAAATTTTGATCCTCTCCTCCTTGAACTCGATAGCTCACAGAAATGTTCGCAGCTATCGTTCATATCGGGGGTTGGGCCATCTTTTCTCTTTGATGAGTCCAATTTGGATTTCAAAAAAAATTATAATTTCAAAAAAAAAAATTAGTTTTCTCTCTTTTGCATTCAAAGTTGAGAAACCTTGGTTCCTTCCTTTTCGGATTTAGTGCTTGCAGAAATGTTGAGCCTTTGTTCGGATTGGAACACCATTCGCTCTCTTTGATGAGTTCATTAAAAAAAAAACCCTTCAAAAAAAAAGATTTCAAAAAAGAACACTAAGATTCCACCAGTTGCGTTCTTTGACCAAAGTGGATTTAAGAAAAGCCTTGTCCAGAGTGTGGAGACAGCTAGACTGTTCGAGGCAAGGGTCCTCCAAACGGGTTCATTAAGTAATCCTACCATTACCTGGGGGCTGATCTATCTACTAAGGTTTCATAAGATCGAATTGGAAATCTATGTGCACCTTTCAAAAAAAATTCTCTAAAAAAAAAAATCCTAAGAAAAAAAAAAAACTTCTGTCACTTTGAATTCAGAGTTGAGAAATCTTGGTTCTTTCCCTTTTGGATTTAGCGTTCGCAGAAATGTTGAGCCTTTGCTCGAAATGGAACACCATTTGCTCTCTTCGATGAATTCAATCTTGACCTTTCAAAAAAAAAAAAACTTTTGTCACTTTTGAATTCAGAGTTGAGAAATCTTGGTTTTTTCCCTTCCGGATTTAGCGCTCGCAGAAATGTTGAGCCTTGCTCGGAATGGAACACCATTTGCTCTCTTCGATGAATTCAATCTTGACCTTCCAAAAAAAACTTCCGTCACGTCTGGATTTACATCCGAGAAATTATGGTTCTTCCCTTCTGGATTTAGGGCTCGTCGAAATGTTGAGCCTTTGTTCGGATTGGAATACTATTTGCTCTCCTTTGTGAATCCAAATTTGACCTTTCAAAAAAAAATCCCATCTCGTGTCCTTCCCAAGGATGCGATTTGCAACATTTGTGCCTAGCAGTGCTAGTACGCCCTTTCGGGTCTACTATATTCGCGACCGACACATTTGTATCTCCAACCTTATATCATTTTACCTCGAGTGAGCCTTGCTTCTCGGTAATTTGAATTAAGGTCTACAATTGCTTCTAGCAGTCACTGGAACGCTCATTCTGAGCCTACCATACTTGCATTTTAGAACAATTGTATCCTCTATGGCTTTTTGCCTTCTTCATCGTCCTTGGGTTGGGCCATGTCCCCTCAAGTGATTTGAAAAGACAAAACCATAGTTGTTCTCCATTTACGATCACCATATTCTTGTGATTACTAATGGATTTGGTCTTGTTTCAGAAATTTTCCAAAACTAACAATGGCAGCTTCATTGACCATCACTTTCGATGAGAACAAGTACCGGCTTATGCTTCAAGATAAGCAAAACAAGCATAAGCGCCTTGCCAGTTGCCGAAGCGTCATCTCTCTCGACAACTCCCCAAACACCGGGTCAACTTCAACTCCCCGGACCATCGTCTTCGGATCGCTGGGACCATTCCCACTTCCCGCAGAAGACACTGTACCTGCCAAGAAGCAGAAAACCGCCCCGCAACATGTCACTAAAATGGCACCAAGGGCGAACACCAAGAAGCCTGAAGCCCGTGGCGTTCCCAGGAAGCCTCAACCCACAAGAAACCACGTTTACACCAAAACTTGGTCCCCGAGATCTTCTCCAAAGCAACGAAGATCCCAAACATCTGCAAAGCCAGCATACCTGGCCCTTCTCAAGGAGAATAAGTTCTACCCTCTCTCTTACATGAAAGAGGAGAAACCTACCCTCCACCCAAAAAATAAACAAAATCATCATGAGCCGGCTTGCTCCTACAAGCCCAAAATCAAATCCTGCATTGTTAGGCCTACACAAAAACATGTTGAAGCCTGCAATCCCGCGAGTCGACCCTTCATCTCAACAGGGGCCGAGCTTGCAAAATTCAAATCTTCACTACGACAGACAAAGGACCGCATCCAGATTCTGTCCTTGCCAAGCTTCAAAGAAGACAAACTCGGCTGCTGTGCACGAGGGACTACATCCTTCATCGCCAGAGCCCAGCCAGAGCTGACTGAAGCTCAAATTGCTCGTCGTATGCGTCGCCGCACTGCATATCGACAAAAGAGACTCGAGAAACAAAGAACCCAGCGTTCTACTCTCCACGTCTCAAACAAATGGGTCGAAAAAGAAAGACCCGACCAAATCGTTGCTGTTCATATGGTTGGCAAAACCAGAAAACGCCGGAAGTCAGCAACCAAAATCAGTGTTAGACGTCCAGTGACTCGCAGCGTCTCTCGGACAAGAACACATCTGGAAGAGTCTTCCACTCCTCCAGGCCAACAACACCGGAGTAACAACTCCTCAGATTCTTCATCCAGAAGAATGAGCCCCAGCTCAGTCACCAGGACGATTTCTTCGTTCGAATCCCGAGGGATGAACGTCTTGGCTACAAGTTCTGAGCAGCCTCCACCGCATGACGATGTAACCGCACGCATCCAGCAGTTAGAGCAAGGACAACAGAGAATTGAGACTCTGATGGAAAATTTGATTCTCACTCTACAGCGTCCACCACCTAACAATGAAACCCCTCCGAATCATGAAGATGACGAGGGCAATGCAGAAAACAATGAGTCTCGCGCCCTTACCAGAAAAGACGTGGACGATAGCCTCGCAAAAGCAAAAGCAGAGGATATATTGAAGGAACATGGGATCAAGCCACCCTACCCTCTATGGATGGACTCGGCTCCGTTCCCTGCAAAATTCAAACAACCTACTCTCCAGACATATACTGGGAAAGGTTCGGCCAGACAGCATGTCATCCATTTCAAGATCCTGACGGGAGCCATTGCGGATCAAGATGCCCTCAAGATTCGCCTCTTTACAAGTACCCTAAAAGGTACAGCCTTTGATTGGTACTCCACTCTGCCGGAGAACTCTATCCAGAACTGGGCAATGCTAGAGACACGCTTCCTGACCCACTTCCAAGGTGAGGATCATCCTGTTACTATGGCTCAACTCTGCAGCCTAAAACAGGGAGAGAATGAGTCAATGTAAGACTTCATTCACAAATGGAAGGCAATGGCGTACAAATGCTCAGATGTGCTGCCACAAGCGTCGCTAGTCGACATCTGCCGTAACAATATGAGAGCAAAAATCCGCTCCATGATCATCGGGAACAAATCAAAGAACCTGGGGGAACTCCTCGAAGCCTCCATGGAAGCTGAAACGGTGATCAAAGACCTCAGCAGTCAGAAATCATCAAAGAAAGAGCCGACTGCTGTTACAACCTTAAAACCAAAGAAAAAGTAGGTTCTCAATGTGCAGACTAAGTCAGCTCCTTAGCAGCCAAAGAAACCTAAAAACAAAACTGCAGGTAAAAGGCCTGAACTCTCTGATGCCTTCAAAGAACGTATAGAAAAGAAATATCCGTTTGATGAAGATGTTGAAGAAATCTTTGAGGCTCTCCTAGCAAATGGCAAACTTATTTTGCCAGAGCCCAAAAGACCGGGAGATGTTGGCAAAACCAATGATCCCCGATACTGTCCATACCATCAGATGATCTTACATCCTCTTAATCAATGCTTCGTTGTGAGAGAGAAGATCAATGAGATGTGGAAAAACGGAGTCATAACCTTTGATAAAAACTATGGCCCCGCCTCTGTCAACATGGTGTCATGTCGGCAAACTTCAAAGTCACCGAAGGAGAAGATCACTACTTCATTCAAGGTGATAAAAATGGCCCAAGCGTCCCAAGAATTGGTTCCCTATCCAACACCAGATGGACAACCTATATGGGTGCATCCCGATCTCCTAGATGATGAAAATTGGGAGATCGTCAAAACAAAGCCGACCGCTCAGCAGCGAAGGCAAGCCAAGAGACAGCTCCGCAAGCTCAAACAGCAGCAAAAGTCTCAACCAAAACAAGAAGTCCTTGAAAAAGCCGAAACGTCTTCCACTGCTTCACTAAGGATGATGGAAGAATCTCTTCCCAAAACCTCCAAGGCGGTAAGAAAATTCACTCTTGATGATTTCATGCCACCTCTATACAAAAATGAAAATGTGCAGGGGGCATCATACTCTTGCAACTCGGTAGTTGTATTCTCCATGAATGGATACGAGTCCAGTGATACTGCCAGTGATATAGATGAGTGGGAAGAATCCTTTGAAACAGGGGAATACCTCTCCGACGAGGAATGGATTCCCGAGTCTCATCTTATGCCAGTAATCTGGTATAACCCATTACAGCCACAAGGATCTTGGTCTGATGATGAAAAAGACCAGGACCTTGTTCAAGAAAACGCTGTTGATCCAGCACCAGCAAATGCTTCAGTGGAACCCAACATGGGCGAACCACAAGGAGCAAATGATGAAGAAGATTTGGCTCCCACGCCTGATCTTGAAGAATATGCAAGAATCTTGCAACATCTTGCCATAGAGCAGGAGCAAGATCGCATCAATCTTCGTCATGTTCCAGAACCGGAAGTCCCTGAAAATCAGCGAGAACTTTCTCCCTTAACTCCTGAAAATGGAGAAAACAGTTGGATCGATGATCCTCTCACATCCGAGGATGAGTCCGATTCCCAACAGTCTACACTGGGGGCATCTCCTGTCAGGGTAACCTGCAATGCAATAGCTCAGGACGACAGTGCCTCTGAAGCTTCCGAAGACACGTACTCCCCAACCGGTAGCGTATCTTCCGGAGCTACATCCTCTCAGGTGACTTCCACTGAGATAACATCCTCTCAGCCTTCGTCTCCTGAAGCTGTGACATCGGAACTCAAGCCTCTACCAATTGATCATCTTGAAGAAACTTCTGCCAATGAAATCTTCTTCAATGAAAACTCAGTCAATTGGTCCCAGATACCCGATCTCACGGGCAATGTCTGGGCTAATAAAGAAAAGTTGCCGGCTGTTGTTCAGGACTTGTTCCCGGAAATTGCTTCGTGCAACACAATCACTGAAGACGCCAATGCTGTTACAGAGACGTCCTCAGCAAAGGATCAACCCCTTGACCCTGAGAACGATCTTCCAAAAGAAGACCCTTCTCTAGAGGCTCTTGAAGTTGGTAGAGGTACCCGTTCCGGCCGGGATTTCCACAAAAATTACAATCAACCCTCTTCTTCTTATGTAAATCCTTCGGGAAAGCAAGTTGTAAGCGCTCCAAGTGGCAATAATAATGAAAATGCAGGCCCGAAGGAGGCTTTCAAGTACGACTTGATTGAGCACTTCAAACACATACCTGCACGTCTGCACATCCTTGACTTATTACGAATGTCTCCACAAACTCGTGATAGTCTCATTTCGGAATTACAAAGGCTGAATGCGGATGTCGACAAACATGCCCCACAAGTCCTACAAATTGAAATGAACTATAGGGTCAAAAAATCAAATACTCCCTCAAAGGGAGAAAAGAAGAAAACTGAGGGATCAAGCAATGAATGCCTCTCGGTACAAAAAGCAGCAAGTGCAACAATTGCCTTCGACAAGGATGACCTCCTGCTAGGCGAAACAAAACACAACCGTCCCTTGTACTTTACGGGGTACGTCAAAGAAATGCCGGTCCACAGAGTTCAGATCGATCCAGGTTCTGCACTCAACCTCATCTCTACTTCGGCACTCGAAGAGCTGGGCATCCCACCTAGCAAGCTGAGTCACACGTCCGTATCCATCTTCGGATATGACGGTAGCGCTCAAAGGCCTATCGGCAAAATCAGGTTCAAATTACAAATCGGTGATCTTATTTCTGAAGTCACTGTGTATGCAATAAGGACCCCTTCATGCTACAATATACTCCTTGGACGCCCCTGGATACATGAGAATGGTGTCGTCCCTTCAACTCTACATCAGTGCATAAAGTTCGTTGGCGACGATGGCTTGATACATCGAGTATTTGCAGACAAAAAGCCCTTCAAAGGCAGAGAAGAACAGGAGGAAAAAACAATTCACCTTGCCGACAGTCTCCAGAAAGATAAAGGCAAGGCTCTTCAGCAATCACCGGAGGTAAACAAGCCCTCCACCAAACTCGAAGTAAGCGGCCAAGCTCCCTTCGTCGTTTCCTTCAAATCTCCAAAGCATTTGGTAATCACTACCAAAGCAAAGAAGACAAAACAAAAGGCTGGGGGCAAATTCACTGTCTCCTTTGTGTCTATTATGCATGACACAGACTCAGAGTCAGAGCCAGAAGATGACATAGCATCAAGCCAAGCTGATACTCAGCAAGATCAGCCCGCTCTCACTTCATTGGAGACACCTGCAGACATAGAAGACCCTACGTCTGCTTCCTTTGTTATTCCGGCAACTTCGCAAGAAGAAAAAGTGATTTACTTCCACAAATCAGGAGCATCTCCACTGAACTCTTTGCCTGAACCTTTCCAAAACAAAGGTATGCCTCAGCTATCCCTGTATAGTCCAATGGCACAAGCTATCATGAAGAAAATGGGCTACGACGCTCAAAATTCGACTGGTTTGGGAGGTGGCCGTGGTATTCTCATACCGTTGGAACCCACCCTGACCAAAAGTCAACCAGAAGATTGGAAAATCCACCTTAAAAAAGGCAAGTCTTCATATGGGTTGGGGTATGATCCTACCGCTCCTGTGAGACGGTTGACATCATGGCTACAAAGTCGCTTTACCGACCAAGCCTCAACATCTCATGAATACATCGATATCCCTGGATATCTCTTTGAGGAGTTACTCGTCAAAAATCCTGAAAGCTCCTCCAATTGGTATAATTTCTCTGATAATAAAAAGGAATTGCCCGATGACGTAGACGAGCGGTTCTCTGTCCCAGAAGAATCATCGTCTCCAAAAGAAGTACCCTACTTCAACCCAATTCCAGCAAATGATTGGGACCATCTCATTGCAAGCATTGAGAAGGATGCTGATCAAGAAGATCCATGGACAGAAACAGAGCCTCAGTCTGAAAATGCCTCTGGCACTCCAGAAGGCCTTGTTGAGTTGGAAGCCTCTGAAAATATTGTGGAGGAACCACCTTCAAACCTTCCAACAGAAGACCCTGTTCAAACGATAGACTTGGGAACACCTGATAACCCACGTCCTGTATTCATAAGCAAGAATATAAAGGATGATGAGTTACCCGAGTATATCTCTTTTCTTCGTGAGTTCGTTGATTGCTTTGCATGGTCTTATGCTGAAATGCCTGGCCTGGATCCCAAAGTAGCAGTCCACAAGCTCAACTTGCAAAAAGAAATCAAGCCTATCAAACAAGGCCGAAGAAGATTCCGTCCCGACTTGATGGACAAAATTGAACAAGAAGTTCAGAAACTCAAAAACGTTGGCTTCATCCGCGAGGAACAGCATCCTGAATGGTTGGCCAACATTGTCCCCGTGACAAAGAAAAATGGGCAGATAAGGGTCTGTATCGACTACAGAGACCTGAATAATGCATGTCCTAAAGATGAATTCCCACTCCCCATACCAGAGGTGATGATTGACAACACCTATGGGTTCGAGCGAATGACATTCATGGATGGATTCTCTAGCTACAATCAGATAAAGATGCATCCTGAAGATGAAACGCATACATCATTTCGGACACCATTCGGCGTGTATTGCTACACTATCATACCATTTGGTCTGAAAAATGCAGGTGCAACATATCAGAGGGCTATGATGAAAATATTCCAAGATATGCAGCACAAGACGGTCGAATGCTATGTTGACGACCTCGCCATAAAAAGCAGAAGAAAAGAAGACCATCTCAATGATCTTCGAGAAGTCTTCCTCAGACTTCGCAAACACAAATTGCGGATGAATCCACTAAAGTGCTTCTTCGGTGTCTCATCGGGTAAGTTTCTCGGATTTATAGTACGGAAAGCTGGAATAGAACTTGACCCCACCAAAGTCAAGGCTATCCTGGAAATGCAATCTCCAAGAACCCTAAGAGAATTAAAAGGCCTTCAAGGAAGGCTGGCCTACATTCGGCGGTTCATCTCCAATCTATCAGGGAAATGCCGTCCATTTTCTCGCTTAATGAAGAAAGGCGTGGACTTTGTCTGGGATGCTGAATGTGAAAATACATTTCAAGACATCAAAGCATACCTCACCAAACCTCCAGTGCTGGCTGCCCCCACAACTGGAAAACCATTTATCTTGTACACAAGAGCTCTCGACCACTCTTTGGGTGCTCTGCTCGCACAAGAAAACGACGACGGAAAAGAAGCTGCTCTATATTACCTTAGCCGCATGATGGTAGGTGCAGAGCATCGCTACTCCCCAGTCGAAAAAGAATGCCTTGCAGTAATGTTTGCCGTACAAAAGCTGCGTCACTATCTGCTGTCGAACACAGTCTACCTGATTTCGAGGATCAACCTCCTAAAGGTCCTTGTAACAAAAGCAGGTTCTCTCAATGCCCGACTGGCAAAATGGTCCATCCTTTTGTCACAGTTTGATATTAGGTATGTACCACAAAAAGCAATCAAAGGCCAAGCTCTAGCAGACTTTCTCGCAGAGCATCCATTGCCTAAAGATTCCCCACTCAGGGATGATCTCCCAGATGAATTTGTCTACAATGTGGAAACTTCCTTGTCAATTGCTTCCTGGGACATGTACTTTGACGGTGCAACCAGGACAAATGAAAAAAGAAAGCAAATATCGGGAATCGGCATCCTCTTTGTCAGTCCCGACAAATACATGATCCCACACGCCTTCTCGCTACTGGAACCATGTTCAAACAATGCAGCTGAGTACCAAGCCCTGATTATAGGATTGGAACTTGCCCTCGAATCCGGCATCACCATGTTGGAAGCATTTGGGGACTCTCAACTGATCGTCAACCAGATGAATCAGAAATATATAGTCAGGAAGCCTGATTTGCTACCTTACTACAATAAGGCGCAGTCGCTTCGACAAAAATTCAACATCTACCATATCACCCATATCCTCAGAGGTGAAAACATCCGTGCAGATGCCCTGGCCGGACTCGCCGCATCCATGGCAATCCAAGAAGGGGAAAACATGCAAGTCACAGTGTGTTAAAGAAGGATTCTCCCTCCTCTCAACACAAACCAAGCAATTGCTGAATGCCACCAAGTGGTTGGAAGTCGGATGTCCATTCTCAAACCTCCGATTGGCGACTGGAGAGATCCGTTCATTGATTACATCATGTTCGGAATCCTACCTGAAGATCCAAAAGAACGGGTAAGCATCCAAAGACGAGCCCCGAACTTTCATTTGGATATACCTTCAAAAGCACTTCACAGAAAATCCTTCGACGGAGTACTCCTACGCTGCTTGTCACAATAAAAGGCTGAGGAAACTCTCAAAGAAGTCCATGCTGGTCTTTGTGGAGCCCATCAGGCAGGTCCTAAGCTCTACAACCAGATAAAAAGGCTAGGTTATTATTGGCCTACCATGGTAGCTGATGCAATGCAATTTGCCAAGCGCTGCCACAAATGCCAGATTCATGGAGATTATGTCCACATGCCTCCAGAATGGCTACATCTAACAACAATCTCATGGCCTTTCGAAGCCTGGGGTATGGACATCATAGGTCCTATTTCTCCCCCATCAAGCAAAGGTCATCGCTTCATCTTCGCCGCTACGGATTATTTCTCCAAGTGGTCAGACGCATTTGCGCTCAGCGAAATGAAGACTTCATCAGTCCTTCAGTTCTTGCATACCAACATTATTTGTCGCTTTGGCATACCTAAAAGATTCGTCCATGATAACGGACCACAATTCCGGGATCACAGATTCTACAGGTTTTGCGACAAGTACAAAATCCAAAGTTGTCCTTCGACTCCATATAATCCAGCAGTGAACGGACTAGCAGAAGCTTTCAACAAGACACTCTGCAAAATTCTCAAGAAAATGGTCTCTAGTCACAAAAGAGACTGGGGCGACAAACTACCAGAAGCTTTGTGGGCCTATCGAACCACCGTTCGAGGACCAACCCATAGCACACCATTCTCTTTGGTCTATGGATGCGAAGCTGTTGTCCCTTTGGAAGTACAAATTCCTTCCTTAATGGTATCTTTGCAAAATGACATGACGCAAGAAAGCAATGTCAAATTGAGACTCCAAGAGCTGGATAATCTCGATGAAAGACGACTTGAAGCTCTACAAAGCATTGAGTTGTACCAAGCACGCAGGATCTTTCGACAAGAAGGTCAGGCAACGCGCCTACAAAAAGGGTGACTTGGTTCTTGCAGTAAAAAGACCCATAGTCTTTGCCCACAAATCCAAAGGCAAATTCGAACCAAAATGGGAGGGACCCTTCGTCATCGACAAAGTCTTCTCCAACGGTGCATACGCTCTTCTAAACATGGAAGGAGACAGATGTATGCTACCCATCAACGGTAAGTTCTTGAAACGGTACTACCCTTGAAGACTTCATCAAACGGGTCAGAGCAATATCTACACGGCTAAAGCGTATTTCCAAGGTACTTGCTCGTCAAACCCACCTCTTTCGAAATTTTCATCTTTATGTTGAAGTTTCCAAAAAAACAATCTCTTAAAACAATGCTTACTTTCATCGTTTCATTGTTCAAAAGAAAAATCAAATCGAAAATCCAAGTTTAGGAGCCTCTTCCCAGACTTAACCAAAATTTTCGATCCTTGAACCCAAAATTCATGGTTTGAAACAAAAATCGGGACTTAGGAACTTTCACCCTAGACCGCCTCGGTTTTTACAACCAAAATGGTTTTTAAGTCAAAATTTATGACCCTCGTGTCTTTAAACAAAAAAAATGGTTTTTAGAAACCGTGGGGAAGCGACACTTAGTCGATACTTGCAAAACCCAAAAGCCGGAAGGATGTGAACCCCATTCGATACTTCCAAAACCCAAAAATCGCAAGGAAGCGAACCCCATTCGATACTTGCCAAATTTCAAAAAATCGTGGAGAAGCAACATACCAGTTGATATCCACAACCCAAATTTCAAAAATCGTGGAGAAGCAACATACCAGTTGCTATCCACAACCCAAATTTCAAATGGTTCGAGAAGACCTCAAGTTTAAAAAAAAATCACAGGGAACGACATTAAGTCGGTACCCGGAAAACCGAAAGTTTTGAGAAAAGCAGGGAAGCGACGCTTAGTCGATACTTGTACCCCAATTCGCGAGGAAGCGACATTCCATCGATACTCTCAAAACCTAGCCGCGAGGAAGTGACATTCCATCAATACTCGTAAAACCGAATGAGCGAGGAAGCGACATTCCATCGATACTTGCAAGACCATTCAGCGGGAAGGCGACATTTAGTCGATACCTGCATTTTGAAAACCAAAACTCAGCTATAAACGCTAAAATCTGGCTATAAAACGCCAAAATCCGGCTATAAATGCCAAAATTTGGCTATAAATGCCAAAACAAACAAAAATAATAATTTCGGCTATAAACGCCAAAATCAGCTTTCATGCCAACAAAACAAAACTTGGTTTTCAAAAAACTCGGCTATAAATGCCAAAACTCAGCTATAAATGCCAAATTCGGCTATAAACGCCAAAAGTCAGCTATAAATGCCAAAACAAAAAAAAAATTCGGCTATAAACTCCAAAAATCGACTATAAAAGCCAAAATCTGGCT
Organism: Umbellularia californica; assembly: GCA_028538565.1. Lineage (NCBI taxonomy): Eukaryota > Viridiplantae > Streptophyta > Magnoliopsida > Laurales > Lauraceae > Umbellularia > Umbellularia californica. The sequence goes on along the minus strand of JAPQWN010000012.1, from coordinate 34,699,339 downwards.
ATAAATGCCAAAATTCGGCTTCTATGCCATTCCAAAATTCGGCTGTAAATGCCAAAACAAACAAAAAAATTTCGGCTATAAATGCCAAAATCGGCTTTCATGCCAACAAAACAAAAACTTGGTTTTAAAAAATCTGGCTCTTATGCCAAAACAAAGCAAAAAAAAACAAAATTCGGCTATAAACGCCAAAACTCGGCTATAAACGCCAAATCCGGCTATAAACGCCAAAAATCGGCTATTAATGCTAAAACAAAATTTTTCTGCTATAAACGCCAAAATCGGCTTTCACGCCATCCAAAAACTTTGGCTCTCATGCCATAAACAAAAATTGGCTCCCATGCCACAAAATGAAATTTGGCTTCTATGCCATTCCAAAATTCGGCTTTGACGCCATCCAAAAACTTTGGCTCTCATGCCACAAACAAATTTGGCTCCCATGCCACAGACAAAATTAGGCTTTCATGCCATTCAAAATTTGGTTTTCAAGCCATAAAAAACCAGGCTTTTCGCCACAAAATTGGCTTTCATGTCCAAAACAACTCTTTGACAAAAGATTTTCACAAAATGACAACCTTTTGATCAAATTCAAAACAAACATTCCCATCAAATTTTGCTCAAAATTGTTTTCATCAAAAAATGATTTAAGTGAAAGGAAGGGGATACAAAAATATAGTACCAAGACTGTTTATACATGGAGGTACCAAAAAAAAGAAGAAGGAAAAAGAGTTTGTTACAACTCAGGAGCTCAATCCGACATGGTCTTCAACTAAAGGTTCAACTCCTCAAGCAGACCCTTGGCATTAACTTCCAAAGTTTTTAGGCCACGCTTCTTCAAAATGTCCCCATAAAACGCGGCCGAATGCCGTGACCTATCTGCAGCACGAGGAAGTTCTTCCCAGAGGACCTGCCACTGCTCATGCTTCTGAGTCTTCCTCCGGACATTACCTTCAGCTTCCTCAACCTGGCGAATGAGAGTCCCCTCCTTGTCACGAGCCTCCACAATGGCGGTCCATTTGGCAGCAGCCTCTTCCTCTAAAAGATCAAGACACTGCCTAACCTCGACGACCTCCTTATCAAGGCGGTCCAAGTCTTGCTTCAGCCCCATGATGGATAACTCGGTAACGTTCTTCTCCCGAACGATCTACCTCCAAGTCTTCGTGACCTCAGTCAGCTCAGCTTTGACTTTGCTGGAAGGTTTTATGAACATCTCATCAAAGAAGTCACCATCTGGGAAATGCTTGGTCTCAGTCCATTTGTTCCCCAAGGTGATGATCTACTCAACAAAATCCTTGGCGCTTGCGATGTCCAGACCGACTTCTTTGCTATCAGCGAGGATGTCCTGCACATGCTTGATCATGCCAAAACCAACTTCCAAATGACCTGAAGAAAGAGTCTCAACCCATGAGCTCAAGACAGTCTTCAACTCCTTCCTTGCATACTGAAGGTGCGGTGCAGATGAGGATTCGCCATGCTCTGGTGCCCGACTGCCCACGTCATGCTCCATTGGAAGAGTAATCAATAAACTCTTTCCAACGGAAGAAGCTGACTCATTGAAAATGGAAGAAGCCCCTACTTCTGCATCAGCCGCAGGTATCCCTTGTTCTGGCTCTGAGGAAGACGAAGGAATCTCTCCTGCTGCTTCACAATCTGTCAAAAAAAAAAAAGAAAAGATAAAAAGGTATGAATATAATCTTGTCAAAAATATATCAAGATTATTATTGCAAATATACCTGCTTCGACGACCGGCGGAGTACTCTCTGCCTCTTTGAGCTCATCCGAAGCATCGTCAAAAGTTGCGTCCATGGATGGCTCGAAATCGTCGGAATCCTCTGGCAAGTCAGCTACATGTTACCAAATGACAGCAAAAGAAGAAAAAAAAAAAAAGCAAAAGCCAAAGCAAATCATACCAGGTGAAGGTTCTGGAACCACTCCAGAGTCCCTGGGCTCTTCCTCAGATGCCACGACTGGATCCGCCATTGCCTCATCGGCCAGAACCTCGGGCATCACCAGGTCATCGTCCTCTGCTAAAAAAAAAAAAGGCAGCGGATCAAAACAAAATCTTTCACAAAAAAGAAGAAAAAAAGAAGAAGAAACAAAGGAAAGAAAGGGGATCATACCAGCTGTTTCCTCTTCTCTGCTTCTCTTCTCCGGAGGCTTGTCAGCATCCTCAAACACCTCCTCAGCAATGGTGAGAGGAACTTCAAGATCAGAAGGACTATCGTGCCGTCTCATGTTACGGCGTTGTCCTCTCCTCCTTTTGCCTCTGCGGGTCAATCTGCTCGACGATCCTGCCCCACTATCAACATCAGGCCTCTCACAAGAGTCCTCACTGGATGGCCTACTTTTCTCAGTAGACTCCATGGAAGCCTTCATATGCTCTGCCTGTATCATAGCATCGATCTCGGCCTCCTCCTCTTCCAGCTGTCTCAAGACCTCACCAGGAATCCCCTGTGCAGCTCCTGATCTGATGATGTCCTGCCCGTTGAGAAAGCCTATCTTGTGCTTCTCTCCAGAAAGGAAGGCCAAAACTTCCTCCCGACGGACACCATCCGATTTGCCAAGACCCTTCCCAGGAGATTGCTTAATATCGAGCTCTTTCTTGGAAAGCCCCCGGTGCACTGAGAAGCCCTCCACGAACCACTTTGTGAAGCCAGCAGTTCGGAAGGTGGGCAGCTCAGGATAGGAAATCATGGCGGTAGTGTCCACGGCGCTATAAAAAGCCCATGCATTTCTCCCATCCTGCAGACCTCCAAAACGCTTCACCATTCTCGAAGGCGCTCCAACAACACCTTGAGAGAAGCCAAGCTACAATGCAAAACGCGAAGGGACATACGGTTGGATATCGACGAAAAGATGTCTGTGGTACACCATCGTACCAACCCGTATGTTGAAGAGCCATCTCTTCTCTGCGTCTGTCAAAGCATAGTGTCTTCCCGACCCTGCCCTGGTCAAATCACGGGAGACACCAAAGTCAAAAGCCTTCTTCCGCAAGCCCGGAGAAAGCTTCACCGAAGACTGCCCAATCTCGACGTCCCTAAATCGTCAGATCCTTAAACAGGCAGATAAAAGTGATTCAAGAACGGCTGTCCCTCTAGCCAAACGAATCATAAAGGGATCTTCGTCCTGTGCAACTCCCAAACGATGGAAGCTAGGACAGTGGTATACATACCACGAATAGAAGATATGGGCTGAAAATACCCTGTTCATGGGAAGCCCAAGCCGAACTAGGAAAGCAGCAGCCTGCAGTTCGGTACACAAATAGGAGTAAAGAGCAGGTACCAAAGCCAGCCGCTCTCCAAACGCCATCTGACAAGCCGGAAAAATACAGTGCGGCTTGATGTGCGTTCCATCTCCTCCAGCAAAAACAGCCTCACCTAGCCAGTAAGTGAGGTAAACAGCGAGATCTCTCCGCAACGCAATGTCAGGACAAATGGCATCCGTGCTTGCGAAAAACTTCTTCAAATCTTCTCGCATAGCAGCGATCTTCTTCAAACTTGATGCTTTAGCCCTAACATCCTGGGCCATGCCATCAGAAGAATCCCCACTGTCAAAAAAGTTGGAGCTGCAACTTCTCCAACTGCTGCATCTAACTTTCGAGCCCTCCTTCTCTTTCAAAAAATCGTAGAAGGCGACGAGCTGAAAGTACACAAGCCTAAACTCCTCAGATTGCTCCTCAAGGACGCTATCAATAGGCATAAACTCCTCATAGAGTTTTCCCGGCGACCCTGCAAATCCGGGTCGCCGGATTTTGTACCAAAGCGTCCGTTTTTCGATGGTTTTCGCGTTTCGGGTGTTCCGGCCTCTGTGATTTTCGGAAAATCCAAATTTTGGTGCTTGAAAACCACTGATCTTCGTCGACATCTCAGATCCGCCGTCAAAAGCATGAAATCATCACCGATCGCCTCAAGATCGCCAACCGGCTGACCAAGAAAGTGTACTTTCTGTCCGACCGATCGTGAATTCGACAAGACAGATGTCACCGGCCCACCAACATCAATCAATGTCTTAAATTGCACTGCAATCCGACATCAAACAATGCGTGGATCCACCCGTGATGATCGCAAGAAGAATCTCAAAAGGCGCAGTGCGGCCCGCGACTCTTCACATGCCTTGGCAACCACTTAATGACGTTAATTGACCCGTTTATGACAACTTAATGCAGTCATTAACTCATTATTTTGGACGGCCCAATCAGAATCAAGCATTTGGGAGTTACAAATCCAAGTATTCATGGCATTAAACCCATGAAACTCCCATCTTCACGAAGCATAAAAGCAATTAAAAGCCCACTACCTTCATCGGCCAATCACAAGCCATGAAAAAGGAGTTACAAAATCAATTTGTAACTCCTCATCAATTCTTTCATCATGGCCATCAATGCCAATAAAACACCTCATGGCTACCAAAAGCCTATAAAAGGAGGTCCATTCCAAGAAGAAAGCAAGAAGGATGAAAATAGATCCCAAGTGCAAGCTCTGAAAATCCAGAAAATCCAAGAGAGAGACGAAGTTCTGCTACTTTGCTCCCGGAAGCACCACAAGGTGATCAACATCCCTTGGGGGGCCACCCCCCCAAGGTCACCTCCTTCTCCAACATGGCCTAAACGCGGCTTTTCAGCCCGTTTACTTGGTTTTTCATTGGATATAGGACCTCTTCTTGGTCCTTGTCCTTTAAAAAACCGAGGTTAGGAGCCAAGCCAAAGAATTAAAGCATCACATGTTCTCATTTGAAGGACAATGGCGAAGCTCATACATGACTTGCGACCGTTGATCTCAACGTGTCCCCACAATCTCCTGAGAAGTTAGAGCCCTTTTCTTACTTTTCTATTGTAGTTTGTATTTCTTAGAGAGACAAAAAGAAATCACAATTCTTGTCTTTCATATTTGATGAGTTTTGTAAAATCGCCTTTCACGGCAAAAATTGCCTTTTACGGCAAACAACCAAAAATGCCTCCTACGGCATTCTAAAAAAACAAACTTGTCTCTTTTCTTAATATTAATGCAATTTGAAAAGTTAGAAAAAAGGATTGATTTCCTTTCCACTTGTGAAGGTGAATCTCCGGATTATCACCATTCCAAATTCCAAGTAGAAAGTAAATCTGGCATACTCGTACAAAAATGTTGATGCACGAGATCTTCCCTCCTCCGCCAAGACCCAGGTCAGCCCCCGGGGTGCGGAGGGAGAGGACGGAAGATTCCCCTTTTCGGGTCCATCAATGACAGGCAGTAAAAGCCCATCTATTACACAAGCAAAATCCTGCTAGATGCCGAGACGAGATACTTGCCGTTGGAGAAGCTTGCATTTGCACTCGTAGCACCTCCCGCAAGCTCTCCCACTACTTCCAGACATATTCCATAGTGGTTGTGACCGAACATCCACTCAAGTCCCTCCTCAGGAAGGCAGACTTCTCTGGAAGAGTGTCTAATTGGGCTGTTGAGCTGGGACAATATGATATCCGATATCAGCCCAGAACGGCCATCAAAGCCCAGGTGCTGGCAGACTTCATTGTGGAGTTCACCTCTCCTAGTTTGGCACTGAGCCACCTCAACACCGAACTGGGGGGCGAGGAGGTAGAGACAACCACCGAGACCGAGACAGAACAGGAGCTGTCCTGGAAACAGTTCCTCAACTCATCTTAGAAGGTCTTCGTCGATGGGTCCTCAACCTCCAAAAGGGTTGGCACCGGCATAGTCCTTCAATCTCCAGATGGCCTTGTCATTGAGCAAGCCCTGACCCTTGACTTCAAAGCATCTAACAACGACGCTGAGTATGAGCACTAATAGCAGGGCTGAACAGTGCAAAAATTCTGGGGGCACAACAACTGGTGATCTTCAGCGATTCACAACTGGTGACGAGCCAACTCAATGGAGACTACCAGGCCCGTGACGACAGGATGGTAGCCTACCTAGCCCACACCAAGCAACTTCTATCTCAGTTCCAAAAGGCTGAGGTCAGGTAGATCGGCAGAGATTCCAACTCTCACGCCGACGCACTTGCAAACTTGGCCTCTGCTGTCGAGGCAGGAAAAAAAAGGACTGTCGAAGTGGAAGCACTGGACAGACTGAGTATAGAACTCCGCCCACCTCGGCAGATCATGTGTATTGATCTCAGCCCGAGCTGGATGGACGAGCTCATCTCCTACCTCAAGAATGACCAGCTTCCTAAGGACAAGAACTAGGCCCACAAAATCAGGCTAAAAGCAGCCTGATTCTGGCTCTCTCCAGATGGCAAGCTCTACAAAAAGTCCTACAATGGCCCTTACCTCCAGTGCGTTCACCCGAGCAAAGTCGAAGACTTCCTTTATGAAATCCATGAAGGGATCTGCGGCAGCCACATTGGAGGTCGATCACTGGCTTACCGAGCTATCAGTCAGGGGTACTGGTGGCCCTATATGCAGAAGGACGCACAGGCCTATGCCAGGAAATGTGAGAAGTGCCAAATGTTCTCTCACTCTCTCCATCAGCCAGCACATGACCTAAGTCCTCTTTCCAGCCCCTGGTCCTTCGCCCAGTGGGGACTGGACCTGGTGGGACCTCTCCACCGAGCTCCAGGGAACAAAAGATGGTTAATAGTAGCTACTGACTATTTTACCAAGTGGATAGAAGCTGAAGCGTTGTCCTCCATCACCGGGAAGGATACCAAAAACTTCGTATGGAGGAACATCGTAACAAGGTTTGGAGTGCCTCGAGCCTTGGTCACGGATAACGGGACCCAGTTCGACTCCAACTTCTTCAAAAACTTCTGTCAAGAACTTGGCATCAGGAACTACTATTCTACCCCAGCATACCCCAAGAGCAATGGACAGGCTGAAATTTCTAACAAGGTAGTGCTTGACGGACTCAAGAAGAGACTAGATCGAGCCAAAAGGAGATGGGTAGAGGAACTTGCAAGTGTCCTCTGGGCGTACAGAACTACCCCAAGACGCTCGACCTCGGCTACACCCTTCTCCCTGGCCTACGGGATGGAAGCCGTGATTCCACTTGAGGTCGGCTTACCGACCCTCAGGTCGGAACTATTTGATCAAGGCCGAAACGATATAGACCTCGCCACAGAGCTCGACTTAGCTGAAGAACGGAGGGAATCGGCAGCCATTCGCCTCGCCTCTTATCAGTAACAGTTGGCCAGGAGTTACAATCTAAAGGTCAAAGAAAGAAAGTTCTCCCCTGGAGAACTGGTCTTGAAGAAGACACTTCCAGCAGACAAAAATCCCAGCGAAGGAAAGTTCGCACCGAACTGGCATTGGCCATTCAAAGTAACTTCGTTAGCTAGACGGTCTGCATATAAGCTTGAGGACATGGAGGGTAGAGAGCTGCCACACCCATCGAATGCCACACACCTCAAGAAATACTACTTTTGAGATATACTCGCATTTTGGAAGTTAATGAAATTGACTCTTTTTTATAGAATGCATCTCTACTCTCAAATCTGGTCAAGTTATTGAACTCGGCATATACATACAGCTCTGTCATAGGATCAGCTTGCTTTGTGGCTCGGTCACAGGACCTGCTATTCAGCTCGGTTAGTGAAATCAGTTCACTTCGGCCCGATCAATGGACCAATCAAGTTCTGAATATTAGGCCGAACTCGGCTACGGTCAAAGGACCAAGTACATTTAATTTTACCGAGGTCAATGCCTGTTACGGTTACAGAACCTAACGGCACGTCGGGTTACAAACAACGCATCCACAGGACTGTTCACTCAGCTCGGTTGCGAACCATCTCTCATTCGGCTCGGTCACGGGATGTACCAATCAGTCCAGTCACAAGAATCAGCCACTTTGGCCCGGCCATTGGACCGATCGTAAGTTCTGATTGAACACTTCGCTATGGTCATAGGACTAAGCGCATTTACTTGAATCAAGATTAATGCTTGTTATGGTTACATAGCCTGATAGCACCTCATCTTGTAAAACTTAGTACGATTGAGTTCGGCCACGATGCCAAGCTCAGTTACTCGTCTTCCTTTTATCTTGTTTTCCTGTTATTTATCGTTGGTTACAAAGCCAGGTACATAAAAAGAGCAGGGAAAGTGGAAAAGACATTCATCACATTGTATAAAGATTGGAGCAAAAAAGGAGTTCCGTTCATTCAAAATCATGCACAATGACAGTTTCATTCTCATCATCCAAAGAATTACACACATCAAGTCAAAAATAAAAATCTCCCCAAGGGCACAGGAAAAATTAAAAGAAAGAAGAACATCATGACAGCTGATCTATGTCAATGATAGACACATCTTCAACTTCACCATCACCAGTAGGAGCAGTCGGGGCCTCCGTAACATCGGGCCTGAGATCGGCAGAGGTGGTCTCAGCAGCTGGAACTTGGAGAGTCACTTGAAGTTCTGAGACCTGGGGCTCGTCAGCTGGATGGTCAAGAGGAGCCTTGGTGAGTGAAGGGGCTGGCGATTCGGGCTCGGCACGAGGGAGCTTGGGCAGATTCTGGCGGATGGGGTGATCCTCGGGGACCCCCATTTCTCTAAGCACAGCCAGACATCCCATTTCGAAAAGCTCCTCTCCTAGCGGCACGAGTTGATCTTCATACTCCTTGGTCGCCTGGGCCACCCCATCCCGGAAGGAGGCCTCTATCTCTGCTTGTCGGGAAGCCTCGAGCTCAGCCTTCGGTTTGGCTGAGGCTTCCTGCTCGGCTTTCAGCGAAGCGTCGATCTCGGCTTTTTCCTTCCTCAAGGCCTCCATCTCGGTCTCCATCTGTTTGGCCCTTTTCTCCATCTTGTACGCCTCAGCCTGGTGCCCATAGTTCTCGGCACTTTTCTTGGTGATCTCCTCAATGGCAGTCTCATTTTCTGTGTTCAGCTTGGCATATTCTTCCCGAGATCTCCTCAACTCCTTCGAACTCCCTTCCAGAGCTGCCACGAGCTTCTGTTTATCAGCCTGCAGGGATTGGATCATAGCACAGCTCTGGCGGGATTTTTCCAATGCCACTAGAGATCTCTGCACGATCTGCACAGCAGAAACAAAGGTTAGCATCACACAGCATGTCTGCAAAATCATATAAACTAAGTATTCCTCACCAGCAGGTGATGGACCCGAAAAGGGAATCTTCCGTCCTCTCCCTCCGCACCCCGGGGGCTGACCTGGGTCTCGGCGGAGGAGGGAAAATCTCGGGCATCAACATTTTTGTACGGGTATGCCAGATTTACTTTCTACTTAGAATTTGGAATGGTGATAATCCGGAGATTCACCTTCACAAATGGAAAGGAAATCAATCATTTTTTCTAACTTTTCAAATTGCATTAATATTAAGAAAAGAGACAAGTTTGTTTTTTTAGAATGCCGTAAAAGGCGATTTTGCCGTGAAAGGCGATTTTACAAAACTCATCAAATGTGAAAGACAAGAATTGTGATTTCTTTTTGTCTCTTTAAGAAATACAAGCTGCAATAGAAAAGTGAGAAAAGGGATCTAACTTCTCAGGAGATTGTGGGGACACGTTGAGATCGACGGTCGCAAGTCATGTATGGGCTTTGCCATCGTCCTTCAAATGAGAACATGTGATGCTTTGATTCTTTAGCTTGGCTCCTAACCTCGGTTTTTTAAAGGACAAGGACCAAGAGGAGGTCCTATATCCAATGAAAAACCAAGTAAACGGGCTGAAAAGTCTCGTTTAGGCCATGTTGGAGAAGGAGGAGACCTTGGGGGGGGGGGGGGGGGGGGGGGGGGGCGGGGTGGCGGCCCCCCAAAGGACGTTGATCACCTTGTGGTGCTTCCGGGAGCAAAGTAGCAGGACTTCGTCTCTCTCTTGGATTTTCTGGTTTTTCAGAGCTTGCACTTGGGATCTATTTTCATCATGCTTTCTTCTTGGAATGGACCTCCTTTTATAGGCTTTTGGTAGCCATGAGGTGTTTATTGGCATTGATGGCCATGATGAAAGAATTGATGATGAGTTACAAGTTGATTTTATAACTCCTTTTTCAAGGCTTGTGATTGGCCGATGAAGGTAGTGGGCTTTTAATTGCCTTTATGCTTCATGATGATGGGAGTTTCATGGGTTTAATGCCATGATTACTTTGATTTGTAACTCCCAAATGCTTGAATCTGATTGGGCCGTCCAAAATAATGAGTTAATGACCGCATTAAGTTGTCATAAACGGGTCAATTAACGTCATTAAGTGGTCGCCAAGGCATGTGAAGAGTCGCGGGCCGCGCTGCGCCTTTTGAGATTCTTCTTGCGATCATCACAAGTGGATCCACGCATTATTTGATGTCGGATTGCAATGCAATTTCAGACATTGATTGATGTTGGTGGGCTGGTGACATCTGTCTTGTCGATTTTGACGATCGGTCGGACAGAAAGTACACTTTCTTGGTCAGCCGGTTGGCGATCTTGAGGCGATCGATGATGATTTTATGCTTTTGACGGCGGATCCGAGATGTCGACAAAGATCTGTGGTTTTTGAGCACCAAAATTTGGATTTTCAGAAAATCACAGAGGCCGGAACACCCGAAACGCGAAAACCATCGAAAAACGGACGCTTTGGTGCAAAATCCGGCGACCCGGATTTGCAGGGTCGCTGGCGACCTTAGGGTTTTTTGCCCTTTGGTCGCCGAGCTTCGTTTTCGGCCGATTTTGCGTCTTTTTCGTTCCTTTTTTCTTCTATATTTTTCTTGACATTTTCCCTCAATTATTGACTTCATTTTCTTGGAGGAAACTTGACGAGAACCCGCATGAAATCGGAGCACAAAGTTTTCCATTTTTCGGGAAAGCCGAAGACTTTGTAGCCGATTTTCCGTCAAGAGTCGAAACTAGGTCAAACGATGTCGGAATGACCTGAAAATTGAGGTGAAGCTTCTTGAGCAGTGGATAGGACCAACCATGGGCTTTTATTTGAGTTTTGAAGCCGTTTGGGGTCCCATCGATGCTTCACTTGATTTTGGTGCGGGGAAAATGCCGAGCTCTGATATTTGGTCAAACGATGTCGATTGACCTGAAATTTGACGGGGAGCCTATTGGAGTCATTTTGAGACGTTCCATGGGCTCCGTTTTGGATGTCATGGTCCCAGGTTGCTCCGCCGCCGGTAGGCTTGATTTTCTCTCGGAGCATCGAAACCTGGTCAAACGTTGTCGGAATGACCTGAGATTCGAGGTGCAGCCCTTTGGAGGCATGTTGAAGCCACTCATGTACTTTGTTTCATGAGTGATGACTTCTGTGGCATGGAGCCCTTTGGAGACATTCTGGATGTTGATTTTACTGCTCGAGCATTGATGGAGGGTCAAACGTTGTCGGTTTGACTTGAAATTTGGCATGGAGCCCTTTGGAGACATTCTGGAGTCATCCGTAGGCTCTGATCAAAATTTTGGTGTCTTTGATGGTGTCGCCACCGGGAGCGCTTGTTTAGCTATCGGAGCAGTGAAATAGGGACAAACGATGTCGGAATGACCCAAAACCTCAGGTGTACCCCTCTTTTAGCATTCTTAAAGGATCTCTCAGTTTCTGTCTGATTCTGATAAGATCTGATGCTTGAAGTAGCCTTGCCTGTTTTATAGCAGGATGCAGCTTCACGAGGCTTCTTGATGTTGAGGAGACATAGTGACTTTTTTGGTGTCAACAGTAGGGCCGATGAAAGGTTGCCCTGGTGAAGTGCGCCCTCCTCCATTCTCCTGAACCGGTCGATGTCTGCCGGGAGCGCACATGCCTTAGCCAGAACGGCCGCCACTGCCGGGCAACCTTGTAAATGATGTCCCGAGGTCAGCGGCGTCCCTGGCCCCAGAAGGAAAGATGGCCTCCACGGCTCCACCACGGGGGCGCGGGGCACCAAGGGCTGGACAGGGTCCTGCCGAGATGAACCCTCTCCTCTGGTCTTCACCGGCACCCTCTCCTCCTGCCTTTCTCGGCGGACCAGGGGTTGCCCCTCCTCCCTCGGCTCCTCCTCCACCTCCTCTCGTTGCCTCGGCTCCCTCCTCTCCTCCGCCGGAATTAACCGAGAAGCCCTTTCCTTCCGGGGTCTGGTCTGGAGTGGCTCTTCGCCCCCTCGCCTTCTTCGTCTGCCTCTCCTCCCTCACAACAGTGGAGTCATCTCGGGAGGAGTCGGAAGGGGGAGCCTTATGGGCATCCCTAGAGAAGGAACCAGCGGACCTCGAGGACGAAGAGGCCCTACTTGCCCAGGAGCTTCTCCCGGAGGTTGGTGGTAGGCAAATCTTGGCGACCCCTCTCCATCCCGAGGCCGGGCTGGTGCTCCTCAGTTGCTTCGTCCGGATCGGTAAGGGGTGAGATCGGCCGCTGCTGCCCAACCGCCTCTGGCGCGTAGCTAGGCCCGACCTCGATGTCCTCAGCCCCTTGCCTTTTGTAGAAATGTCTGTACCTCGGCAGGTACCCTATGAGGCACCAGGCAGACTTGCCTTTGTGCCCCTGGTAGCGTTGGACGGTGTCAAACCAACCTCCGTTCTTCTTCTAGCCGTCGCGTAAGGCCGCCTGTCTCCTCTCACTGAGACCTGCACAAACAGACCAACGTACGTCAGTTCGGCAGATAAATAAAAAGATAAAAAGTCAAGTTGTTTGAGCTCGGTGTTTTACTTGGGAGGCGCCCAAAGTGACGAGGTACCCGGTACCTCCTCTCTGCCTCGGTTTCTTCCGCACCGAACTCCCAGTTGCCGGTAACGAACAACCTGTCGCTCCCGGCTGGCGCATTGAGTCCTCCAGGGCATTAACGAAGGAGACCATCTTCGGTTTACTCCGGAGGTAATAACAGTCGTCGATCTCCCCGGTAGACTTGCAAATGTCATACGCTTCCTCGATGTCATGGACACCGAGGTGGATACCTAAGAGCCTATTCAACGCTACTGTCCCCATTATGATTTTATAGCTATTCGACATAAATTGACAGGGGCAAGGTGCCACATCGCCAGACATCGCCTGAGCAGTGGGTGGACGGGGAACCTTACTCCCCCCTCAACTACCGAGACCAATGGGAAGGGCATCGCCCCGTCTCGGTAGACGAAATCATCCCACAGGTCCTTCGGATCGTCCAGCCTGATCCGGACGTCGTCCGGGATGCTGTAGGTCTCCCTAAACCTAAATATGGCCTCGGGGGTGTCGACTAGGCAGCGGTAAACCCCTTTTCCCATATTTTGAGGACTGTAAGATGGGTGACGAAAGAAAAACCCTAACTGAAGGAAGAAACTGGAAAAGAGGTGCTAAAAGGAAAAGATAAGGGAAGAAGAACACTTACAGAAAGCAAGAAGCAGAAGGACAGAAGGGTAAAGAAGATACAGAGGTGGTCTGAGAATCGCACGAGCAGAGTCTCCCCCATATTTAGAATGCCAAAGTAGACGAAGGAAGAAGAAGAACGTTGCTTTTATAGAGCAGCAGGACGACTTCTCGAAAACCGAGGGCACACCCTCATCACGCCGCCTCAAAAGGAGCGCACGTCGCTTCGGGATACCGTACTGCAAGCTAGATGATGCCACTTGTCAAGAGCATTGCGGTTTCCGCAGTAAACGCCATCAGAGTAATTAATTACCTCGGGCAGACGCAACGATTTTGGCGCCTCCTGGCAGACAGGCTGGCGACGGAGTGATTAAACCCTTAAATGAAGTCATGATGAGACCTCGACACCAGCGGCCGATTACAAAAGACAGTGTGCGAGCTCGGTACTCATATGAGCTTCTGCGTTTCTAGCTCCCGACCTCAATCCAGCCCCAAGAGTCCGATGAGGTCAACAGCTAGGGGCAATTATGTGGAGTGGTTATCTAATACCGGGGTGATCTTCGACCCTGACACTGAAATACCGATTAGGGGTTACACCGACCTCATTTGACCCAGTTCGGCAACGTGCCAGCTGGCACCGAGTTGGAGTTGGACTCTGTAAGTGTACCAGCCTCGTTCTTTCTGGGCTCTGCCTCGAGCGTCTCGGTACCTGTACCCGACCTCAAGCAACCCTGATCTCGGTGATATCCATCTCGGTCCATTTGACCGAGATGGGCACTGTCCGTCTAAATCTCTATTATCAGATGGAACAGCTACTTTGCAGAGTCCCCCTGACAGATAGGGTGGCCGCCGAATACTGATAAGGGGCCTTCCCTATCACGTCCACATTTATGTGAGGGATTTGAGGAGACATCCGATGGGACAAGTATCCTCACCTACCCCCACTAAGGATCCTAGGAGTGGGCTGATGGGACAAGTATCCTCACCTACCTCCACTATGGAACCTTCTACTCCCTCCTACATATACCTGCATGGTGATCCCATAACAGGTACGCAAGATACATAGCCTGCACTTTGCTATTTTGCTCATCTTCTTCCTCACTTCACCCTAGTTCAGTGACTGTACTAACTCAGGCGTCGGAGTGCCTTTGGCCGACAGCAATCTCGGGCCCTGACCTCTGTTTTCTCTTCCCTTTCAGGTTTCGGATCATCAAAGACGTTCATACTCAGCTAAACAGCTTATCCGTAAACTCTCATCATCATCTAAACCAAGTCCGTAATTTTTAGGCACGCACAACCTTTATGATTTTGCTTTTGGGAAAATTGTGTGTGCTAGATGTCCCAAAGATAGTTGGGACAAAGCTTTTTAGATGATGACGACGACCACGATGATGTATGCTTGATGTGTCCATTGAAACACAGCCTAAAAAGGTCTATTGGGGAGTCATAGTAAGTGATAGGCCTCTGATTTTTGGGGGAATTGTTGCATGACCATATGTTCTAAAACACGCATGCCTTGGAAAAGTCCTTCTGGGGAATCGAGATCTTTTATCAAGTCAGAGCACTTTGATTTTTTCTTGTAGAACCACAAGCTTAGAAACTCAAAGCTCGGAAAAGACTTTGGAGATTCAGTATAACTTTTTCCACTCTTAAAAGATAATCATCGTCATAAAACTGCCCTTCAAAGACTTTTGTTATACCAATCAACGATTGTTTTATTATTAATTTCAACACCGGCCTTGGTGATCCATAAGGTTTGTTGCCATCAGTGAAGTCTATTGATAGCTTGTGAAACTCTTTAACATGTTTGCAACAGATTTCTGCTTTGAACTCTCTAGATGCTAAGTGCGGACGTTCGTTGCCATCGAATTTCAGCCTCTTGAGAGCTTTTATAATCCAATCATGTATTTGCCTGTGAAATTTTGTGGGATTGTATGTTTGCCATCATTTACGTATGTTAATGATCTCCATGACCAGTTACGCATTATCATATATTTTTACGCTTGTTTGTGCATCACATGCATAAATGAATTGTGAAAAGTACGTGAACAAGGTACCCCCACCTTCTTGCGCGCAGGTTCTCTCCTCGCTGTGTGAGTTCCACTCCCTAGCTATGGGGTTCTCTCCTCGCATGCACGAGTCTATGGGGTCCAAACCTACTTAGCTGATTATCTCATATCTATATGGATTCTGAGTAATTTGTGAAAAGGGGTCAACGTATGGATATAATTTTTTGCACTTCTATGGGTCCCCATTCATGATTCAGGATGTTGAGGTCTTGTATGGCATCATTTTACAATTTATTTTCCTATGGAAAGAAAAAAAATGGAAAACATGTTTGCATGGTTAAAAATAAGTGTTTTGTAAGAAAAACTTCTAAAAACATAGCTGGAAATATCTCCAAATAAAATAGAAAATGAGCTACGAATTTAAATATTTTTTTATAATGGAAAGCCACAAAAGCAAAGGATCTCAAGATTTAAATCAGTCTTTATAATGGTGATTTAGATAAGCATGATCATGTGTTTCACATGTGTAACATCTACGTATGCAACATTAATTAACATATGTAAAAACATATGTTACATCCCAAAATCATTTTTAAAGCCAAAGTTGCCAGAGTGGATCCCAGGATCGCTAGCAACCCAGAAGCAAGATTCTCCGATTTTGGTCAAATCCAAAGAGGAAAAATGCTTGATATTTCAGCATGACCCTGAGATCCAGCTCAGAGCTTCTGTAAGCGCAAGAACCTCAAAGATCAAGAACTTGAGGTCGGCTCTG